>JACCID010000090.1:0-561239 GCA_018906775.1 Sycophila sp. Sp_5
ATTGGCTGTTACAACATTTTAAACTTGTGAAAGTATTGAAATCAATCGATAATATAGAGTCAAGTATATTCCCTGACAAGCTCTTATTACTAAACCTACAAACACTAAACTTCGGAGCTTATTTTTATTGGCAATTACAACATATCAAGCTAGTGAAAGTATTGAAATCAATCGACAATATAGAGTCAAGTCTAATACCTGACAAGCTCTTATTACTAAACCTACAAATCCTAAAGTTTGAAGCTTACTTTCATTGGCTGTTACAACATTTTAAACTTGTGAAAGTATTGAAATCAATCGATAATATAGAGTCAAGTCTATTCCCTGTCAAGCTTTTATTACTAAACCTACAAACACTAAACTTCGGAGCTTATTTCATTGGCTGTTACAACATATCAAACTAGTGAAAGTATTGAAATCAATCGATAATATAGAGTCAAGTCCAATACCTATCAAGCTCTTATTACTAATAAACCTACAAAATCATTAACTTCGGATCTTATTTTTATTGGCAATTACAACATGTCAAGCTAGTGAAAGTATTGAAATCAATCGACAATATAGAGTCAAGTCTAATACCTGTCAAGCTCTTATTACTAAACTGACAAACACTAAACTTCGGAGCTTACTTTCATTGGCTGTTACAACATTTTAAACTAGTGAAAGTATTGAAATCAGTCGATAATATAGAGTCAAGTCCAATATCTGTCAAGCTCTTACTTCTAAACCTACAAACACTAAACTTCCGAGCTTATTTTCATTGGCTGTTACAACATTTTAAACTAGTGAAAGTATTGTAATCAGTCGATAATATAGAGTCAAGTCCAATACCTATCAAGCTCTTATTACTAATAAACCTACAAAATCCTTAACTTCGGAGCTTATTTTTATTGGCAATTACAACATATCAAGCTAGTGAAAGTATTGAAATCAATCGACAATGTAGAGTCAAGTCTAATACATGTCAAGCTCTTATTACTAAACCTACAAACACTAAACTTCGGAGCTTTACTTTTATTGGCAATTACAACATATTAAACTAGTGAAAGTATTGAAATCTTTCGACAATATATAGACAAGTCTACTTGTCGATAGATTTCAATACTTTCACTAGTATAATATGTTGTAATAGCCAATGAAATTAAGCTCCCATATAATGTTTGTAGGTTCAGTAATAAGAACTTGACAGGTGTTAGATTTGACTCTATAATCTCGATTGATTTCAATACTTTCACTGGTTTAATATGTTGTAATTGCCAATGAAAGTAAGTCTAATAATAACCTACAAACACTATTTGTGTGCTTACTTTCATTGGCAATTACTACATATTAAGCTAGTGACAGTATTGAAATTAATCGAGAATATAGAGTCAAGTCTAATACCTGTCAAGCTCTTACTACTAAACCTACAAACACTAAACTTCGATGCATACTTTCATTGGCTGTTACAACATTTTAAACTAGTGAAAGTATTGAAATCAATCGATAATATAGAGTCAAGTCTAATACCTGTCAAGCTCTTATTACTAAACCGACAAATCCTAAAGTTCGAAGCTTACTTTCATTGGCTGTTACAACATTTTAAACTTGTGAAAGTATTGAAATCAATCGACAATATAGAGTCAAGTCTAATACCTGTCAAGCTCTTATTACTAAACCTACAAATCCTAAAGTTCGAAGCTTACTTTCATTGGCTGTTACAACATTTTAAACTTGTGAAAGTATTGAAATCAATCGATAATATAGAGTCAAGTCTATTCCCTGTCAAGCTCTTATTACTAAACCTACAAATCCTAAAGTTCGAAGCTTACTTTCATTGGCTGTTACAACATTTTATACTTGTGAAAGTATTGAAATCAATCGATAATATAGAGTCAAGTCTATTCCCTGTCAAGCTTTTATTACTAAACCTACAAACACTAAACTTCGGAGCTTATTTCATTGGCTGTTACAACATATCAAACTAGTGAAAGTATTGAAATCAATCGATAATATAGAGTCAAGTCCAATACCTATCAAGCTCTTATTACTAATAAACCTACAAAATCATTAACTTCGGATCTTATTTTTATTGGCAATTACAACATGTCAAGCTAGTGAAAGTATTGAAATCAATCGACAATATAGAGTCAAGTCTAATACCTGTCAAGCTCTTATTACTAAACTGACAAACACTAAACTTCGGAGCTTACTTTCATTGGCTGTTACAACATTTTAAACTAGTGAAAGTATTGAAATCAGTCGATAATATAGAGTCAAGTCCAATATCTGTCAAGCTCTTACTTCTAAACCTACAAACACTAAACTTCCGAGCTTATTTTCATTGGCTGTTACAACATTTTAAACTAGTGAAAGTATTGTAATCAGTCGATAATATAGAGTCAAGTCCAATACCTATCAAGCTCTTATTACTAATAAACCTACAAAATCCTTAACTTCGGAGCTTATTTTTATTGGCAATTACAACATATCAAGCTAGTGAAAGTATTGAAATCAATCGACAATGTAGAGTCAAGTCTAATACATGTCAAGCTCTTATTACTAAACCTACAAACACTAAACTTCGGAGCTTTACTTTTATTGGCAATTACAACATATTAAACTAGTGAAAGTATTGAAATCTTTCGACAATATATAGACAAGTCTACTTGTCGATAGATTTCAATACTTTCACTAGTATAATATGTTGTAATAGCCAATGAAATTAAGCTCCCATATAATGTTTGTAGGTTCAGTAATAAGAACTTGACAGGTGTTAGATTTGACTCTATAATCTCGATTGATTTCAATACTTTCACTGGTTTAATATGTTGTAATTGCCAATGAAAGTAAGTCTAATAATAACCTACAAACACTATTTGTGTGCTTACTTTCATTGGCAATTACTACATATTAAGCTAGTGACAGTATTGAAATTAATCGAGAATATAGAGTCAAGTCTAATACCTGTCAAGCTCTTACTACTAAACCTACAAACACTAAACTTCGATGCATACTTTCATTGGCTGTTACAACATTTTAAACTAGTGAAAGTATTGAAATCAATCGATAATATAGAGTCAAGTCTAATACCTGTCAAGCTCTTATTACTAATAAACCTACAAAATCATTAACTTCGGAGCTTATTTTTATTGGCAATTACAACATATCAAGCTAGTGAAAGTATTGAAATCAATCGACAATATAGAGTCAAGTCTAATACCTGTCAAGCTCTTATTACTAAACCTACAAATCCTAAAGTTCGAAGCTTACTTTCATTGGCTGTTACAACATTTTAAACTTGTGAAAGTATTGAAATCAATCGATAATATAGAGTCAAGTCTATTCCCTGTCAAGCTCTTATTACTAAACCTACAAATCCTAAAGTTCGAAGCTTACTTTCATTGGCTGTTACAACATTTTATACTTGTGAAAGTATTGAAATCAATCGATAATATAGAGTCAAGTCTATTTCCTGTCAAGCTCTTATTACTAAACCTACAAACACTAAACTTCCGAGCTTATTTTCATTGGCTGTTACAACATTTTAAACTAGTGAAAGTATTGTAATCAGTCGATAATATAGAGTCAAGTCTAATACCTGTCAAGCTCTTATTACTAAACCGACAAATCCTAAAGTTCGAAGCTTACTTTCATTGGCTGTTACAACATTTTAAACTTGTGAAAGTATTGAAATCAATCGATAATATAGAGTCAAGTATATTCCCTGACAAGCTCTTATTACTAAACCTACAAACACTAAACTTCGGAGCTTATTTTTATTGGCAATTACAACATATCAAGCTAGTGAAAGTATTGAAATCAATCGACAATATAGAGTCAAGTCTAATACCTGACAAGCTCTTATTACTAAACCTACAAATCCTAAAGTTTGAAGCTTACTTTCATTGGCTGTTACAACATTTTAAACTTGTGAAAGTATTGAAATCAATCGATAATATAGAGTCAAGTCTATTCCCTGTCAAGCTTTTATTACTAAACCTACAAACACTAAACTTCGGAGCTTATTTCATTGGCTGTTACAACATATCAAACTAGTGAAAGTATTGAAATCAATCGATAATATAGAGTCAAGTCCAATACCTATCAAGCTCTTATTACTAATAAACCTACAAAATCATTAACTTCGGATCTTATTTTTATTGGCAATTACAACATGTCAAGCTAGTGAAAGTATTGAAATCAATCGACAATATAGAGTCAAGTCTAATACCTGTCAAGCTCTTATTACTAAACTGACAAACACTAAACTTCGGAGCTTACTTTCATTGGCTGTTACAACATTTTAAACTAGTGAAAGTATTGAAATCAGTCGATAATATAGAGTCAAGTCCAATATCTGTCAAGCTCTTACTTACTAAACCTACAAATCACTAAACTTCGAGCTTACTTTCATTGGCTGTTACAACATTTTAAACTAGTGAAAGTATTGTAAATCAATCGATAATATAGAGTCAAGTCAATTACCTATCAAGCTCTTATTACTAAAACCTACAAATCACTAAACTTCGAGCTTATTTTTATTGGCAATTACAACATATCAAGCTAGTGAAAGTATTGAAATCAATCGACAATATAGAGTCAAGTCTAATACCTGTCAAGCTCTTATTACTAAACCTACAAATCCTAAAGTTCGAAGCTTACTTTCATTGGCTGTTACAACATTTTAAACTTGTGAAAGTATTGAAATCAATCGATAATATAGAGTCAAGTCTATTCCCTGTCAAGCTCTTATTACTAAACCTACAAATCCTAAAGTTCGAAGCTTACTTTCATTGGCTGTTACAACATTTTATACTTGTGAAAGTATTGAAATCAATCGATAATATAGAGTCAAGTCTATTCCCTGTCAAGCTCTTATTACTAAACCTACAAACACTAAACTTCGGAGCTTATTTTCATTGGCTGTTACAACATATCAAACTAGTGAAAGTATTGAAATCAATCGATAATATAGAGTCAAGTCCAATACCTATCAAGCTCTTATTACTAATAAACCTACAAAATCATTAACTTCGGAGCTTATTTTTATTGGCTATTACAACATATCAATCTAGTGAAAGTATTGAAATCAATCGACAATATAGAGTCAAGTCTAATACTGTCAAGCTCTTATACTAAACCTACAAACCTAAGTTCGTAGCTTACTTTCATAGGCTGTTACAACATTTTAAACATTATTGAAATAAGCTTGTGATCAAGTAATTCGAAAGTCGTACGCTAAACCTAGAGTCAAGTCAACAATATCATGTACAAGCTCTCCAATACCTATCAACATACTACAAAAAAAGTTCCAAACAAAAAACCAAAACAAGATGAAACACAACGAAACGGAGAAAAATAAAAAGAAAAAAAATAGAGTAACACTCAAAAACAAGAGAATAGGGAGGAATAATAATACCACAAAAAAAAAAGATAAGAGGTTACGAAAAAAAAACAAACCAACACAACACAGAACAAGAATAAAAGTGGCAAAAAAGTAACACCAAAGGACCATAAACGAAAAGAAAGACCCGAATACGGGGGCAAAGGGCAAGCGAAAAAGAAAAAGACAATAAACCAAAAGGAAATAAAACACAACCTACCAAGGAAAGTGCCAGAAAGAACAAAGGGCAACCGAATACAAAATTAAAGGGCTCAAAACAAAAAATAAATAAAAAGGAACGTACCATAAGGGAAAAAAAAGATAACACCAAGAAAAACAACGCAAACAAAAAATATGAGTAAAAAGAAAGAGAAAATACAAAGGTAAGCAATAGAGGAGAAGGCAAGCAAAAAATAAAGGGAAAAAGAAACAAAGATACAAAAATAAAAAAGTATGGGAAGGAGGAGGAAGGCCATAAGAAGAAAAAATGCCACAAATGAGAAAAGGCAAAAAAAGGTACACAAGAAGGAAACGATAAGGGAAAAAAAAAAAAAAAAACAAGAAATAACAACACAGAACAAAAACCAAGGAAGAAAACGCCAAAAAGGGAACAAATACGGGAAAATTAGGAAAAGGGAAATATAGACAAAGAAAACAGGGGAAGGGATCGAAATAAAAAAAAAACAAGAAGATAGCAAAGTGAAGGAGCACGGAGTACCTAAAACAAAAAAAAAGGGGAAGCCAAACACACGGATATGAGACATTTTAAAAGATAAACAAAAGAGAACAAAACCGGAAAAGGGGAAAAACAAACGGGGACAGAGAATTGTGGCGGCGAGTAGAAAGAAAACAAACGAAAAACAACAATTAGAGAAAGGAGGTAAGAAGAAAGAAACAAATCAAGTAAAGGGGAACAAGATACAACATTTTAAACTAGTGAAAGTATTGTAATCAGTCGATAATATAGAGTCAAGTCCAATACCTATCAAGCTCTTATTACTAATAAACCTACAAAATCCTTAACTTCGGAGCTTATTTTTATTGGCAATTACAACATATCAAGCTAGTGAAAGTATTGAAATCAATCGACAATGTAGAGTCAAGTCTAATACATGTCAAGCTCTTATTACTAAACCTACAAACACTAAACTTCGGAGCTTTACTTTTATTGGCAATTACAACATATTAAACTAGTGAAAGTATTGAAATCTTTCGACAATATATAGACAAGTCTACTTGTCGATAGATTTCAATACTTTCACTAGTATAATATGTTGTAATAGCCAATGAAATTAAGCTCCCATATAATGTTTGTAGGTTCAGTAATAAGAACTTGACAGGTGTTAGATTTGACTCTATAATCTCGATTGATTTCAATACTTTCACTGGTTTAATATGTTGTAATTGCCAATGAAAGTAAGTCTAATAATAACCTACAAACACTATTTGTGTGCTTACTTTCATTGGCAATTACTACATATTAAGCTAGTGACAGTATTGAAATTAATCGAGAATATAGAGTCAAGTCTAATACCTGTCAAGCTCTTACTACTAAACCTACAAACACTAAACTTCGATGCATACTTTCATTGGCTGTTACAACATTTTAAACTAGTGAAAGTATTGAAATCAATCGATAATATAGAGTCAAGTCTAATACCTGTCAAGCTCTTATTACTAATAAACCTACAAAATCATTAACTTCGGAGCTTATTTTTATTGGCAATTACAACATATCAAACTAGTGAAAGTATTGAAATCAATCGACAATATAGAGTCAAGTCTAATACCTGTCAAGCTCTTATTACTAAACCTACAAATCCTAAAGTTCGAAGCTTACTTTCATTGGCTGTTACAACATTTTAAACTTGTGAAAGTATTGAAATCAATTGATAATATAGAGTCAAGTCTATTCCCTGTCAAGCTCTTATTACTAAACCTACAAATCCTAAAGTTCGAAGCTTACTTTCATTGGCTGTTACAACATTTTATACTTGTGAAAGTATTGAAATCAATCGATAATATAGAGTCAAGTCTATTCCCTGTCAAGCTCTTATTACTAAACCTACAAACACTAAACTTCCGAGCTTATTTTCATTGGCTGTTACAACATTTTAAACTAGTGAAAGTATTGTAATCAGTCGATAATATAGAGTCAAGTCCAATATCTATCAAGCTCTTACTACTAAACAAACAAACACTAACTTTTGGAGCTTACTTCAATGGCTGTTACAACATTTTAAACTTGTGAAAGTATTGAAATCAGTCGATAATATAGAGTCAAGTCCAATATCTATCAAGCTCTTAATACTAAACATACAAACACTAACTTTTGGAGCTTATTTTCATTGGCAATTACTACATATTAAACTAGTGAAAGTATTGAAATCAATCGATAATATAGAGACAAGTCTAATACCTGTCAAGCTCTTATTACTAAACCTACAAACACTAAACTTTGGAGCTTTACTTTTATTGCCAATGAAAGTAAGTCTAATAATAACCTACAAACACTATTTGTGAGCTTACTTTCATTGGCAATTACTATATATTAAGCTAGTGAAAGTATTGAAATCAGTCGATAATATAGAGTCAAGTCCAATATCTATCAAGCTCTTACGACTAAACAAACAAACACTAACTTTTGGAGCGTACTTTAATGGCTGTTACAACATTTTAAACTTGTGAAAGTATTGAAATCAGTCGATATATATAGAGTCAAGTCTAATTGTCGATAAATTTTAATACTTTCACTAGTATAATATGTTGTAATAGCCAATGAAAGTCAGCTCTCATATATTATTTGTAGGTTTAATAATAAGAACTTGACAGGTATTAGACTTGACTCTATAATCTCGATTGATTTCAATACTTTCACTGGTTTAATATATTGTAATTGTCAATGAAAGTAAGTTTAATAATAACCAACAAACACTATTTGTGAGCTTTCTTTCATTGGCAATTACAACACATTAAACTAGTGAATGTATTGAAATCAATCGACAATATAGTCAAGTCCATTACCTGTCAAGCTCTTATTACTAAACCTACAAACATTATTTGGGAGCTTACTTTCATTGGCAATTATTACATATTAAACTAGTGAAATTATTGAAATCAATCGACAATATAGAGTGAAGTCTAATACCTGTCAAGTTCTTATTCCTAAACCTACAAACACTATTTGTGAGCTTACAATCGATGTAGCTCGGTCACGTGGCCTGAACGAAAGCACGCAAACGCTAAAGAATAAAACAGCGTGGGTCCGCCACGGAATAAATTAGAAAATTAATAAAATTATGGACTTTTAAGTCAAACAACGCGGCGCGGAAGTTGCTCCAGGCGAGCCCCCCTGTAGGCCAGCCAGACGCTCGTCGTCTCGTCGGCTTCACTGCTGCTGATTGGTCGCCTTAGCTCGGGTGATTCTGGAGGGCTAGTGTAAAGGTGAAAATACCTCGCCTCTTGCCTCCTCAATCCCTCGCCTGTCCTCCTGAAAAATAGGGGAGGTAAGTGCTGGTTCAAGTAAACATTATTCCGAGCCGCTTGGAATTTTCCGATTTTCGAGCGGCTTGGCAGCACAGCCTTCAGGCAATATTCCACAGGCTTAAATCGAGGAAATTAAATGGGAGGTAATACTCATCTTTTTGGACGAACTGGACCTTCCGCTGCCCTTAGCTGTTATCGCAGCAGAGGCGCGCCTCAGATGACGATGGCGATCGGTACCTGGTCTACCTCGATGCGCATCTGCATTAATCTTGGCCGAGGCATCTTCTTCTGGAATATTCAAACGCTTCCGCGGAAAAAGACTATTTCTAACGCAATTTAGGCAGTGGTGGAGCCTTCCCATCTGGCTGCTTGTTTACCAATAAAACTGGCACGCATAGTAACGGGCGTAAAGGCGCCACGTTACAAACCCCCCCTCCATCCAATGCCGGAAGTTTGCAGCGCGAACATAACGAAAGCGTGGTAAACAGCCAGAGTATTTGTTCTCCACCCTTGTCTATTAAAAAATTATGTATTTTGCAAGGACAAAAAACGAAATCAGTGGAGTCAATTTTACTCTCAGTTTATTGCGGGTTAATTTCCTCTGTCCATTACAAAATATAAAATAACAACAACAATTTTTGTTGCCTTATAAGCTTATCTAAGAAAACGCAAACAAAACAACAGCTTTTTGAAAGAGAAAAAGAACTTTTTAGCCTCAGTGGTGAATTAAAGATATATTTGCCTTAGGCAATGCATCAAAGAAACAAAATATTTATGTGCCTTAGTGGCGTAGAAAAGAAAAACAAATAACGAACATTTGCCTTAGTGGCGATCAGCGTCACGGGAGCGGCGGGCAATCTCCAACCCCCGCTTTGGGCGCTTGTAGCTGAGCACATGCGGGTCAAAATATGGAATTGTGGAGGAATTGTGGACAAGGAGAAAAAATGAGAGAGAAAGAGATGCCGAGCAACACGGGTTGGAAAAATATTATTAAGTATAAGAAAATAAATAAATAGTAAAACAAGAGCACATAGTGAATAGACATTGAATGTCGGTTTCTCTTTTCAGGTATAATATAGGCTATAAATATTGTACATAAGGAATGCAAAATAAATAAAAAAATCTCTGTTCAGAGCAACGTACATGTTTTATTTGCCTCCCAGTGATAAATATAAAAGTTTTTTAAAACGACATTCTTCTTAAAAAAAACGGAATAAAGATAAACAAATATATAAACTGTAACCTCAATAACAACAACAGAGGGTATCACTTACAGTATTCCGCAAACAAATAAAAAAGATGCAAGACATACAGAATTGGTGAATTATACTAGTTTTCAAGAATAATAATTACCCTAATAAAACGGAACCAAAGAAGAAGAATTTGGATTAACTACAATAACAGATGAATTAAGGAGAGTCGCAATCGAGCAGTCGAGCGGGACAGACGTGTTTGCAAACCGTTCCTTGAGGCTAGTCTTCTCACGCGTGTGTGTTCGAAAATTAGTGCTCAATGTTTGAAATAGTGATTAAACCAGTATAGTGCATAAACAAAAATCTTGCTCTTAATCTACCATCGTACTAGCGAGTGCTTCTGACTGCAGGAGCACTTGTTCATTTTCTTCCTCTTCGACAATGTTACCTGCAATATCCAGCAGTCAAAATTCACAGTCTCCAACGAAAAAAGTGTCGCATGCTCAGATGACTAGGCATATACAAGTACTAACTAAAGAACAAGTCATCGTCATGGATGCAATCGAGGGAGTGTCCGTACAAGAATATGATCGTGAAATTGCAAAAATCATTTCACCGATAAATATGATATTTATTTCTCGTATATCATTTAGTCGCGTTTGTATATACCTCAGTAGTAAACAAATAGCAGATCAACTCACCGACAATCAAACCAAAATGAACATAGGAGGACAGCAATTGGAAGTTAGGCCACTTATATCAAAAGCGAAACGGATTATAGTGTCGAATGCGTGCCCGATTATACCGCACGAAACAATTATAGAGGAGCTCGCACGAATAAATATTATTCCCGTTTCTAAAATCACGTACATCAGAGCGGGCATGAATGAAAGCGGCTTCACTCATTTACTATGCTTTAGAAGGCAAATATATGTCAATCCAGAAGATGTTCCTTTAATGCCTGCGGTGCTCCCTATTATTTATGACAACACAAAGTATTAAATCTATCTCTCAGCAGAAAAACTCACCTGCTTTATATGTAACGAACAGGGACACCTTGCAAAACATTACAAGAGCTCAACACTATCGCAAAATGAATCGAGTCCACTTATGGAAAATGTAAACAACGATCTACCAAATTCCTCCATCACTGACGCTGTTAATTTACAAGACAAAAATGAAATAGATAGTATTAATAATATGCCCCCTCCTAAACCAGGACAGAAACGCCCGCCTACAAAATCTCTTTCAACTATCAGCTCTATAAACGACGAAAGCACTCAACTCAGTCATCCTGAATTTACGACTACTAATAAAGAAAATAAAAAAGTGAAAGTATCACAAACTCAAGGCACATCCATCGAAGAAATTATAGCACAGCTGCAACCTGCTGAAAACCTTTTCACTTCTAGCTCAAAAAATATAGTATTAGATTTTCAACAAACAGCAAAATTCTTACAAGATAGCCATGGACAAAGAAACATCAGAGAAATTGCTTCTAAATACACAGATGATCTGAACTCTCTCTATAATTTACTTTCAGAAATAAATCAACATATCACCGACTCGAAATTGCGACACCGCATTATAAGAATTAAAAAACGGCTCGATATCGTCAATTCAGAAGAAAGCTCTAGTCAAGAGTCTGATGCAAACTAAATTCTTAATTTTATCAAAATGGCCATAAAAATTCTTTTCTGGAATCGCAGAAGTGCTAAGCAACGGCATATAGATCTACATGTTGCATCTAAAAAACTAGACATAATTGCTTGCGTAGAATCCTGGCTGAATCCGGAGGACGACTTCCACATTCCGGGTTTCCTTACATACAGAAAGGATCGCGAACATTCAAGAGGCGGCGGTATATTATTATTAATAAAAAAAAACATTGCTTTTACAGAAACCGATAGCGTAAACTCGCAAGATGCTAGCATAGAAATATGTGGCATCCGCGTTACTAACACAGATATCCAGTTTAATCTTTTAGTCTGTTACAGAACCCCAGGTCTCACTCTTTCGCAACAACAATGGAACTCAATAATTCATAATGTAAACGGAAAAGGCAACTGCTTACTCATAGGTGATTTTAATTCACATAACTATATTTGGAATTGCAATCACTCTGATAAAAATGGTGAAAGATTCGCCGAAGCTGTAGATAGTCATAACCTTTTTATACATAATACGGACACCATAACGCGCATTGATACCCATCGCTGTTGTAATTCGAATGTAGACTTAATGCTCTCCACGATGGATACTGCCGATAAAGTTAATTTTGAGGTTAAAGATGAGACATCGGGGTCTGACCACTTCCCGATCCTCATTAACATAGAAACTAGTAAAAATATTTATAAAAAGTCCTTTAATCTCAAGTCCTTACGCACGAACTGGAACAGATTCTCTTCCGAACTGGCCGGCAAATATAATATTTTTTTTCTCGAAAGCTACAATGTTACGATTTAACGAAAATACGATTTTTTTATTAACATAATCTCGGAAACTTTAAAAAATTGTACTCTGCCAAAAAGAAATCCAAGCAAAATACACAACCCAATCCATTGGTGGGACTCTGATTGTCAAAAATTCAAAAAAATGCGTTCAAAAGCCTTTAAATCATGGAATCTATCAAAAAATTTAGCTGACTTAATTAAATATAAGAAAATTGTAGCTCAAGCGAAAAAATCTTTCAAAGAAAAGAAAAAGAACAGCTTTGAAGAATTTGTCGAAAATTTAAATTTTTGGACAGATTCCACATATGTATGGAATCAGTGTAAAATTTTCAAAAATAGCTGGACGAAAATTACTCCAAAAAATGGAACGGAAAATCTGCAAAACATGAAAAAGAAAGCCGAAAAGTCCTGGATAAAGTAACCCCGCCCTGGGTCCAAACTAGTCCCACATACCTACCCGATTGCAAGCCTAATCAATTTTTCGATGAGCCATTTAACTTTGCAGAATTTAATCTTGCATTAGAGAATAAAAAATTGAAATCAGCTTGCGGAATCAACGGTATAGATTTTGAAATTTTGAAAAAATTGCCGGACAAATATAAACTATTCCTACTCGATATATTTAATGATATGTATCTTAAGGGGATGCCGAACATAATTTCCGCGCTCTACTGTACCGACAATTCTCTATATTCTCTGCTATAGCATCTAATGTAAATTTGATTTTTCAAATAATTTTGAAACGGCTTGCTTAATGACAGTTCTGTTTGCATCAAAATATTATTTATAATTCGTAGAATGTGCGTAGACTTCTTTTTTGGCTGATTTCATTTCCTATTGCTGAAAATACTGACTTATTTTTCAGTTGGAATTGAAATCAGCCAAAAAAGAAGTCTACGCACATTCTACGAATTATAAATAATATTTTGATGCAAACAGAACTGTCATTAAGCAAGCCGTTTCAAAATTATTTGAAAAATCAAATTTGCCTTAGAGGTTAGCAAAGAACATAGAGAATCGTCGGTATAGTAGAGCGCGAAAATTAAGTTAGGCATCCCCTTAACAACGAATTTCCATTCAGCTGGAAAAAATACTTTATGCATTTTATTCCAAAAGGTGGCAGTGAAAACCTTAGACCAATTTCATTATCTTTATGTTCCCTTAAACTGTTCGAAACTAAAAGGCTCAAATTATTTTAGCGATTACTATAATAAAGGTCAAATACCCTGGTTCTCTCGCAAAAAATTAAAGCGTAAATTCACGGTTACTGTCAATCGAATGAGATCCAACCATTACAATTTAGCAGCTTCGCTCGCCAGAATGAACATAATCAACAATCCAATCTGTAAATGTGGCCACGAAGAAGAGAATCTTAACCATGTAATTTGGCAGTGCGAATTATATGATGCGCCAAGACGTAAATTAATACGGAATTTAGATAAGCTCCATTTTCCACTACCACTCAATACAGAAACATTAATAGCGAAACCACATATAGCAGTATGTCAATGCGTGTTCTCATTTCTAGAAGATTGTAATCTAAGTATTTAAAGAGGCAGTACTTTTAGCATTGAGAAGTTTATAATTTTCATAAATGTAAAAAAATGTTGTAAATAATGTTCTCGCTGTAAGTAATGCTGTAAATTATGTTTGTACTCATTTATTGTGTCGCTTAAATAAGCCTGATAATCAGTTTTCAATAAAGCTTAATAAAAAAAAAAAAAAAAAAAAAAAAAGATGAATTAAGGAAAGTATATTTGGACCAAGATAAAAATTTAATATTGGCAGATTACTATTTAGATGAAATAAAAAAAAACAGAGGGCTCAAGAAAGTGGTTTAACAGAAGAAACATTGAGAAAGATTTTAGAAAAACGAAAGCTATCTGGAACTGAATAAACAAACATTAAAAAGGTAGCAGAAAAAATCATTTTGGAAAGACTTAACAACAAAATAAATAATATATTCCAATGGATGCAAAATTTATAAAATGAATGTGCTCGTATGACGGAAAAGAAGATGATGAAAAAATAGAAATCTTAAGACATTTTCTTCTAGAAGGTTCAAACCCAGGAAAAAAAAATGCTATTTACATCGAATGTTTGGTGATAAAGAAAGTGATTCGATATTGGCAATATTGGCCCATAGGAAATCCATTCACAGAGATAACAGTTCATAAATCACTAGAAAATTTAAAAATGGAATTTTCATTTATCCGAATACGACATTAAAATAAAATACGCAGCTGGAAAAAAAACGTAGAGCTAGAATGCCTGAATAAGAATCCGGTATTGCGTAGAATATTACAAAAAAAGGAAGCTTAATGCAAAAACAACATATATATTATTACATAAAAAACACAAAAGAGAAAATAATCCTTTAAGGAGAAGTTAGTTTACAAGTAACAAAGAGAACCGAAGAATTTTGGTACATAGAAACAAAATAATTCCAGAAAAAAATAAGTGCAGTATGTATGTTACATGCAGAGCGCGTAACCGTATTATGCTCTCGCATATAGTCGCCCCCTTAGGTAATAAATATTTAATTTCTGTTCCGCGGCAAATATGAGTGGAAGTTCCGCGGGCACACCGCACGTCCTATACAGACCCGCCTGTGTGCAGTAGTGGTTTTTGGGTGATCGGACTAAGTGGAGTTAAGGATGAACGAATAAAGTCGATGAAACTAGGAATAAGCAGTTTATTTTGACAAGATCCTGATTTACACGCAATTTCCCTACGCTAAATCCAAATTTTTGCGCCTATTCCGCGGTCGAAATGGAATTTACGAACGCCAAGTTCGGCATTCCCACCGGAACGGGTTCGCGCGGATGCGTTTGAGATCCCCTTGCGTGGGGTTCGTCTCCTTGCGTAGCCTTAATGAGACAATGTTTTTCTCTCTCTCTGTCTGTCTGTATCACTAGGTTAGACTGATGCAGAGATGTCAATGAGAAAATTGTTTAACCAGTGCTCAGGAAGATCCTGCTAGTGAGGACAATGGAGGAGCAAAAGGAAGAAGATTAGATAAGTTTTTTTTTATATAGTATGCGTGAAAGTAAAAAACATAGAGTCTGCGTTTATTAGCTATATATATTATATTATATTATATATTTATATACGTTTCACGTGAAATAAAAAGTACTTAATTTATAATATTCAATAATTTACCTAAGTATTTTTGTAATATATATCTCAGTGTATTTTCATGAGGGGGGGGGGGGGCTCTCCAACCTCCCAAGCGGGGGCTTCGCCCCCAGCACCCAGCCACCCGTATTCCGTTTCTACTATACTAGATAGCAATTTCTTTAACATTATTTTATATTTAATTCTATGTCAAGTAAATTTTACGTATGCTATGTCAAAAAATATCGTATACAATACGTGCGTACATTTCACACACTCGTAGCGATCGAATAACCCTCGTGTCCGGCTGCGCCGTGTAGTCAATCGCTATTCTTGTGTAAAATCGAATTTTACGCACTTGATGCATAATATACTATTTAGTTATATGTATGACCAGAAGCAGGACTAACAGCGCCAGCTAAGAACCAGGCAACTTTAGTCTTGGGATACCTTGAAGCGAGACCCAGCAACCATGCTGGGTAGACAGACCTCTAACCTTGAGTAACCCTGAGTGCTACTCATATAAGGCCTGTTTCACTGAAGATAATGGATAGAACTCCACGCTGGGTCCACGAGGCTCCTGGAGTCGTCTTGTAGTGCACGAGTGCAGTCTGAAGTGTCTTGGAGCAATCACTGTGTCTAGAGTGTTGGCTCAAGAGGCTTCGAGCAGCTGAGAGGCTTGATGAAGTGTCCCCGATGCCAAGGAGGTCTTTGTAGTCCAGCACATGAACAGGTAATGATTTATATTTTCTTTCTATTTTAATCTCCTTTCCATGTTGTAGTTAACTTACATAAAAATCTGAAACTATATCTAAAAATAATCTTGAGGTTTTTTAATTAAATGAATTCTTTTTTATACTTAGTGATGAAATTTGTAGTAAATTAGGTTATGTTAAATTCATAAATTGCATTCAGTTAGCAGGATAAACTACAATTTGGTTGTCTCTTTCCTTTTTCATTTGTAATATTTTTCTTTTTATTTATTACAAATGGAAGAATGGCTTCCAAAAAATCTCTTCCTCTTTTTTATTTAAATTAATAATTTATGCAGATAAAAAAATAATAAATTTTGAACAAAGATTATTTTAGCTTTAATTCTTTGCTTTTCTCTTTTTACTCAAAACTAGAAATAAAAAAATTTATTTAGTTAATTCTTTGAGTCTCTTTCTATTTTTATAATTCTTTCCTTTTTATTTTTTCAATAAAAAAATAATAAATTTGAACAAAATTATATGACTTTCAATTTGCTCTTTTTCCTTTCTGCTCCAAAAATCAAATGAACAAATATATTCTATTGAATTGTTTATTATTATCCTCTATCTATTATAAGTTAAATGAACCCAAAATTGAGAATCCAGAAATTATGGATTTTATATTATTTTCTGTTTTAGGCTTTCAAGGGAAAATTTTGGCGATGGCACGCTGGGATACAAAGGCGCTCCGTTTTACGCGCGAAGTTTTTGCCGGAAAGAGAGAGATTTTTATAGACGCGGCGTAGATATAATACGCGTCGCGTGAATTTTCTGAAATTAAATAGATACCCCGCACTGTCTCTTGATTATAAAATTATTGTTCTTTTTCGCATATACAGGGTGTTCAAAAATGAACTGGCACGACCAGTATAACCCTGTTCAGAAAAATATTTTAAGCACTTTTTCGCTTTTGGCATTTTTTGATATTATGGCTAATTATCGAGTTATCGTTAATTAAAAACTCTGATAATTAGCCAATTAGCGCGCGGACGGGCGCTGGTGGCGGCGCTTTTCCCAGCGGGGAGAGCGGCTTGGGCGGGGCGTTGCCTCTCAAGCCTCCCCACTTCGCGGGCCCATCGGCGCACGGACACGCACGCACACTCGCGTGGCATCGCCGCCATCAGAGTTTTTAATTAACGATAACTCGATAATTAGCCATAATATCAAAAAATGCCAAAAGCGAAAAAGTGCTTAAAATATTTTTCTGAACAGGGTTATACTGGTCGTGCCAGTTCATTTTTTAACACCCTGTATATACAGGGTGATTCATTTTAATTGCCCCAGGCAAATATCTCGAAAAGTACGGGAGATGGAAAAAAACGTTAAATGTAAAAGTTGTAGGGTTTAGAGGGGGAAATCCAATGGTGACCTTGACCATGACCTTGGGGTCAAGTTTCAAGGTCATTTCAAAGTCAAAGTAGTTTTTTTAAATAGGAACCCCAACTTTTGACCTCGGAAATTAAAAGAGCGGAAAATTTTACATTCAAACATGATGTTATGTCATGGGGTCCAGTTGACCTCTGCAGTCGCATCAAGGTCAAATCAGCTGTGTACACAATTCGTAGGCCAATATTTTGATAAAAGCAAGGTTGAGAAAAACTTTAAATACCAATTTCCCCCTCTGAACCCTACAACTTTTTTATTTAACGTTTTTTTTCATCTCCCGTACTTTTCTAGATATTTGCCTGGGGCAATTAAAATGAATCACCCTGTATATATTTTTTTTCTTTAACTGTCTAATAACTGTAATTTTTACATTATTAGTGCTTTGGGTGGCGATGGCTTCGAGAGGTTCTAGGTGCGCAGGGAGCAACAGATGTTCCTCGAGTAATATTGTCTTTTTATTAAATAAGGAAAACGAAAAAAAGGGATTCCAGGACGTCGGCATCTTGGTCTCTGGTATCGTTGATGGTCTCCGGCGCTTCTCTATGCAAGAAAGCTGTAACGTCGTGAGATCCACGTTACATAGCAACGACTATCTTTTTTTGTTATTTTAACATACTAGAGGCAGTTAATTGAACAGACTGCACTATTGTTGGAACAACAGAAATACGATGTTAATTTATCGCTGTAACTAACAAATGCATATATAAAAGTAAATAAAAAAATAATCTGAATTTCATATTTTTGGTTATTTGTAATATCGTTATCGTAAAATGGCCTGGAAACTTTCGAAGAATCTGCAATACATTGAAGTTTTGTGGAAGTAAAGAACCTTATAATTAAATCTTTCGCAAGCCGTACACCTAAAGCTAATATCGCACGCATGTTTTAATAAATAATACCTATCATTAAATGCATCGCTCGCATACAATGTTAGAACCCTTACGACTTAATTGTCCTTATATACAAACTGGGACGTTTCTCAGCCGCTTGCGAGAATAGCCGAACTCTAGCGGTCAAATTTGAAACGTTATTTAAAAATGAAAAATAAGTTTATCATTTATAAACTTACTAGCAATATCTATTCATGCACTTTGCTTTATTTATTTGTATTGTATTGCTGAACCGAAAAAAGTAGTTCTTACTTTTTTGCAAAAGTAAGATCTATTTTACATGGAAAAAGTAAAACTGTTTTGCAAATCAGTTAAATTAACATTTCTTAAAGTAAGAATAGCAGTTTATTTACTTCAAGAAAAATAAATGAACAGATTTTTTTTATTTACCTTAATATATTATGTAATATTCAATGAACCTCTGTACTATTGTTTTAGTAAAAAATATTTTTATTTTAATATAAATATTGAAGTCGTTTTAATAAAAACGTATTACAATAATTTTACGAAAATATTTATTATCCTAATGATGGATGCGTTTAATTTAATAAAAAATGAATTAATCCAATAGAATGAGGAAATAACTAGAACTACAGCGAAAATAATAAAATAAGACATCTTATTCTCGTAACATATTATTTACGTATTTACGTAATTATCTGTTACTGCAACTAAAACTATTCCTTGTGTTTTATCTACTGTAAAGTCTAATTTATAAAAAAATCATCTATTATTTATAATATTTTAGAAAATTTGTATTAAATTTATTTATATTAAATAAAATGTAATTCATTATAATCATTTAATTGATAAAAGTTATAAAAAATCAAAATTTGTTTTAACTTTAAACAATTACAATTTAAAAAATTTATTATTTTCAACATAAATTCAAAAATTATTTTTCAAGCAAACATTATTTTTTTTATTCAGTAGATATAACTAAAATTATTGTTAAATAAAGAGTTATGAGATCAAACTAAAAGGAATTTATTTTATTTGTTACGAGAAATTAATACAAAACGTTTCATGTAAATTCATTATCTAGAGGGTCTGCACTCTTCTCGTAAATTGCTGAATAACTTTCTATTATTCTAACTAACTATTTGTTATATTATTCTTACAATAGTAAATTTTAAAATCGAAATTAATACAAATGATATAATGTAATAATATTAAGAATAACATTCTTAAATATTATATATTATTTAATTTAATTTACCTTTTAACTCCCCGTGATTACAATAAATTTACGACACAACGAGTTTTTTACTATACGCAACTTAAAAATTAAATTATTTGAATATATAAAATGTAAATAAAATGTAAAATAAGTTTTTATAATTCTTAAAAAAATTATTATAGTTTATATAAAAATGAGTAATCTATTCAAAGCTTAGAACAATGATAAATTATTTTAAACAGGAACCAAACAATTATTTACTGAGCGAGCGTCAGCGAGCGAGGTACGTCGCTAGTAGCACATGAATGTGTAATATAATGAAATGGAACACTCCGTAATAGGATTTATACCTGAATATCTACGGCAAGGTAGAAATAGCGATATACTTTCATAAGAGTAAAGACAAGAAGAAAATACAAAACACAATTTAGAGAAAGATAGGAAAGTATTTTCAATACGATCAAAATCATCTCATAATTACAATAAAACAATTTTTGAAAGGTATAGAAAATATTTCAACTTTCAAGTAGAAAACATGGTTTACGTTGAAAACGGATACAAACTAAATAGAAAAAAATTAGAATTATTAGAAAAATATCAGAATCTATATTTCAAACAGATAGCGGACGTGGAAAAGCTAAATAAAATCTATTCCATGAATCAAAGCAAATAGCAGCACCAACAACAAATATAACTCAGGATACTTCATTCGGATGGGGAGATTGTAAAGAAAATATATGGTCTTTGTAGGTTTTGATAAGGCAGAAATAATAAACACCTCTTAGTGAAGGAATTGTGAACAAGGAGAAAAGGCGTTAGAAAAATATTATTAAGTACAAGAAAATAATTAAATGAAAGAAAATAAATAATGAAACAAGAGAGCCATTGAATGTTGTTTCTCTTTTCAGGTAATATAAGGTGTAAATAGTGTACATAATGAATATTAGATAAATTAAAAATCTCTTTTCAGAGAAACGCACATGTTTTATTTGCCTACCAGTGATATATATAAAAGTCTTATTATTTCCATAGTGTCAGTCAAAGAATTGCTTTTTCAAAGAAAGATGTACAGAATTAGAGACGAAACAATGCAGTAACATTTTTTAGATCACTCGCAAACTCGATGATCGTTAATTTGGATGATTATTTATCTCGGACCATCCGTCTTTTATCTTCTTAAGAATACTGCACTATTATTTTCTTCTAGATAATAATTGTTATTAATTTATATCCCTACACAAGGATGTATGTTCCCACAGTCTTGGCAAAATTCACTATTTCGTAGGATACATTGCAGTGTTGATTGTGAATGAAGGATGAAGGAGAAACAAAGCGCAAAGGTCCTTAGGTCTATGTGCCATACCAGCATGTCCCCTTGATGAGATCACAGTGGCGAATATCCATTAACTATCGACTATTAAGAGAGATATATTTAAATAGGAACCGAGACGACTCGACTTCTCGCACCTGAGAATAGCCTACGCACGCTGCAAAATAGACGAGGGTATTACTTACAGACTCTAAGGGAGAGCTCCATTTGAGCTGTTTATCTGTGCAAAAAAGTGATATTTGACACCCGGCTGATGAGAACCGCTCGCTGAATGCCTTTATTGCCGCTCTTATTGCGTGTAATAACACGCTTCAAATATTTGCGGGAAGAACTGGCAAAGGTCGCACGAATACCAATACACGTCGTGCATTGCGGAAACCCAGAAGTCTTGTTCGAGCTTTTTAAATGGCCAAGACTCCCACGCGCCTGTAACTTCGTTGCCACTCTCCATTTCAACCTGCGTATAATCAAGCATTATTACTGAAATTTATAAAGCATTATTATAATTTAAATATAATTCTAGAATTTAGATGCAGATTATTTGCATGACTATATTCTATACAAAAAAGTAAATAGAAATAAATAACATAAAAAAAATTATAATAAAGAATTCAAATTCATATATTTTTTTACATTTTGTTTTTTTGGCCCAAATTCTGTTTTAATTCAAAATGAAATATACAATACAAAGAATTTATTTTTTTAACTTTTTAATTATAAAACTGTTGAAGACTCAAGTATAAGTACGTGAGTTCTTTAGCAAGCGTAGTATTAGCGAAATTATATTCATGTTCTCTTTCCCTAAACGTGACCAAACAGGCTAAAAACAGATGTGCGAGGCCTCTAATCCGTTCCCTCTAATCAATAAATGTCCCTTCCGCAATAAAACTCCGGCAATTAGCACCCTCATTTTAACCGTCCGCAGACCGCGCCCAGGCATCTCCAAGCGTTGGTACCTCTCAATATCCCTCTATCCTCAAAGCATATTCATCCTCTCCTGACTAAAATTTACCTGCTTTTTTAGTATTTAAGTTCGGCAAAATTCGTAAACATGTCACTAGCAATGTAGCGCGTGCACTGTGCTCCTCGCACTAGCGCTCCTGTCATCCAATAAAACACAATATATTTTCAAAGCTTACCCCTTCGTCATTAATTTACAAAAGGGAGAGCAGTTGTTCCTTGGTACGACCAAGTCGTAACCAACGCTCGCTCAACATTTTGGTCCTTCGAGCCGGATTCGTGTCCAACAGAAGCGATACGGTCCGCAACAACACTAACCGAAGCCCAGGATACGTGCTCAACAGAAGCAGTACGATCTACAAAACCTGACAAGAAGCCAAAAGGGAACGTGCCCACTATAAGCGTCACGAGCATCATCAAGTATTCAAGAATCAGTGTCAACAACGAGTTTTGAAGTGAAAGGTGCAAGTGTTCACCACAAAATCAAGTTAGCGTCGCATTCAGTTCCAAGGGTGGACGGCTAAAGCACGCAGGAAGGAATCGGATCTACGGAGTTCAATGGAAATCATCAATTAATAGCAACGCAAGCAGGCCGCAGGCCTCTTCGTAATCGTAAGTGCATGCTTTGTTGACCCGCCAAATCCTTGCAATTGCCAATCCCTTGCTTCAAATTGGTACAAACATCAAGATATCGTACAAACAAATTGACGACATTGAACTCAGCGCTACGCAGGCCAAAAAACGGATTTCAAAATTACTATCCGAACGCAATGCATTAATGAAGTCTTAATCGCTTTAAGGCTTTTCTTGAGCAGGGCAGCGACATAAGGATTTTAGAATTAATTGTTCGCACACCAGAAATAAAGGAGGAATTTAAACATTTTAGAAAAATTCAGCAATCCATAGAATTTTTAGACACAAAAGAATCTGATTCTCATTTGGCTTTCCGCGAAACATACAAAGAAACATACTATCAATACGTCGCGATGGCAGAATCTTTTATTAATGAAAAACAACCTAATATTTTTAACTCTACTATTTTACCGCGAGAGCTTGGAGTCGAAGACAATCCGATAAAATTACCAAATATGTATCTACCAAAATTTAACGGCAACACTCCGGAAGAATGGTCCGCATTTGCTGCTTCGTTTCGCACAGCCGTTCACTGCAATAAAACTCTCCGCGGTAGTAAAAAATTACTGTGCTTAAGGACTTGCTTAACGGGACAAGCCGCAGCAAAAATAGAATCATTGGAAATAGAAGACGAGAATTACGCAGTAGCATGCGAGGTTTTAGAAAAAAATTATTACGATCCAACCAGCCTAATAAACAAAAGAATCAAATCCTTTTTTGAATTGCCGGCCTGCACAAAGGCGTCCGCGGAAGCTATCGGCAACATATTGGACGAGGTAACAAAAAACTATAGAGCGCTTCTTAGAGTCTTCTTAAAAGCCGTTCTTAGAGTCTTTTCCGATTTATGCAATTACGTCAAAGCTTGACGAGGAAACGCGCACTAAATGGAAGGAATTTATACAAATAGATCAAAACCTATCAACGATGAACGGGTTATTAGAATTCCTGCATAATCGAAAAAGAATCCTGGCGGATAATAAATGCGAGAAATCTGGCAATTATAATAGTAATTGCACGCGCAATAATTCGCAGAAAAATACGCACAACGGACGCGAAAACATTAAAAACAAATCTATTTTTGCTTACGCAGCTCAGTTTAAAGCAGCCTTTTGCAATCTGTGCAAGGGCGAGCATTACACCCAGTATTGCGAATCGTTGGTCAAGGCCAATACTGAACAACGAGTAGAGATAATAAACAACGCCAAACTTTGTTCAAATTGTTTTAGAAGTAATCATACAGTTAACGATTACAAATCAAACAGCAAATGCAAAAAAAGCAATCAAACTCATCACACATTATTGCATGTAGAAGATAAACCAGCGCCTTCTTCTTCGTTCGCAGGCGTAAGCGCAGTTGCGTCTCAAGTTTTGCTTTCTACCGTGCTCTGCTTGATTCCGGAGCTCAATCCAATTTTTTATCTGACCGTGTAGCAAATAAGTTACGGTTGACTAAGTAGACATATCTATTCCCATCGTTGGCATTAACCAAATTACCACAAATCTTACAAGTGCAGTACAGACTCAATTAAAATCACGTTTCAATGAAAATTCGACAGAAATAACCTTTTTATTATTGCCTCACATTACCGACAAATTGCCATCATTCAAATTACAAAAACAAGACATTAATATACCATCACATCTTCCATTAGTTGATCCCGAATTTTATCACCCGGGTGAAATAGACGCAATTATCGGGTCCGAATTGTTCTTCAAATTGTTATGCGTCGGTCAAGTCGAACTAGCACCGCCCTCAGCAGTACTACAAAAGACGCTCTTAGGCTGGGTCGTCGCAGGTAAGCTAGGCGTTCTACCTGAACCCACTGCGACATCATGCCATCTCTCCGTAAATTCACTGCGCGATGAAATAGAAAATTTTTGGAAAAAGTGAAAATACTCCTACAAGCCCGGTATTATCGTCCGAGGAGCAAGCTTGCGAAATTCACTATACAGAAAACATTAAACGCGACAAAATTACCCGGAGATATACTGTGCGGCTTCCATTCAACGACAAAAAGGATCAATTATTGGGCAAATCCTACGATATGGCAATACAGCGATTTCTGTCGCTCGAGCGATCATTAGATAAAAGACCTGACCACAAGCAAAAATATTCGGAATTTATGCACGAATACGAAAAACTCGGTCATATGTCCGAATGTAAGCTCAAATCAAGAAACGAATTTTTCTTGCCCCATCACGCGGTTTTTAAAACTTCCAGCTTGACTACAAAATTGCGAGTAGTATTTGATGCATCTGCAAAAACTAACACAGGTATATCTTTAAACGATATCCTTATGACCGGTCCAAAATTACAGGATGATTTATTCCCGAATGTGATGCGATTCGGAAGCATCCCTATGCTCTAACGGCTGACATAGAAAAGATGTACAGGCAGGTAGACGTCAATGAAGACTCAAGTATAAGTACGTGAGTTCTTTAGCAAGCGTAGTATTAGCGAAATTATATTCATGTTCCCTTTCCCTAAACGTAACCAAACAGGCTAAAAACAGATGTGCGAGCCCACTAATCCATTGCGCGCATCTTAAAAGAAAACTGTCCTGCATCAATAAATGTCCCTTCCGCAATAAAACTCCGGCAATTAGCACCCTCATTTTAACCGTCTGCAGACCGCGCCCAGGCATCTCCAAGCGTTGGTACCTCTCAATATCCCTCTATCCTCAAAGCATATTCATCCTCTCCTGACTAAAATTTACCTGCTTTTTTAGTATTTAAGTTCGGCAAAATTCGTAAACATGTCACTAGCAATGTAGCGCGTGCACTGTGCTCCTCGCACTAGCGCTCCTGTCATCCAATAAAATACAATATTTTCAAAGCTTACCCCTTTGTCATTAATTTACAAAAGGGAGAGCAGTTGTTCCTTGGTACGTCCAACTCGTAACCAACGCTCGCTCAGTAAAAACTTTTTCAGCAAAAACAATTTTTTTTAACTCAAATTTGTCAGAGATTCGGTCATACATATATATAGCTGATTCTGTGTGAGATGTAAATATGTTTTCCTTGAAGCCACAACAGTGTACGTTATATTTTTTTAATTAATATCTCTAAAAGATAGAGTTAGTAAATATATCTAAATTAGGACAATTTCGTCATTTTTTGTCTATTTTCATTTTCTATTTTTGTTATTTTCATTATGATATAAGAAGCACATCGACACCTTTTTACAAAGTCACGGAATAAAATTGATGAAAGATCGTCAACCAATACGATAATACACAACAAAGAGAGAAACTTCTGGTCGCTGTATTGATAATAATAACATTTACAAAAATAAGACTCAATGCACTTGGCAACAGTTCTTTTAAGTTAGAATTCTATAAAATCCCGGTGATACGCACCTCATATTACGTAGCCAAGGACCGGCATTAATCATATCATTACTTCCTTTATATTTTTTGCTCAAATTAATATTACATTTGTAAATCGTTAATAGTAGTAAAATCGTTAGAGTACGAAATTTTTTACAGTTTTGTCAACGTGTACTGGCCGTATGTGTAATATCCGTAATTTGGACATCATTAGTAATTATGTTAAAAAAAATTAAAAATGGGTAAAATTTTGAGCTAAATAATTGGTTTTTCTCAAAAGGTAATGGAATTTTAACTTGGCTTTAAAGGAAATTAAATCGTTATGAATATAAAATGGTATACCTGAAAAGTTATAACAGTTTAATATATACTTTTATTTTAATTTTCTAATAAATTTATAATGTTTTGTTATTGTATGTATGAAAAAGGATTTAAAAGGACCTTGAAAAAATGAGAATTTCATGATTAAGTAAAAAATTATTGACAATAGTTTGTAATAATATTGATGAAGTACATTCGTTTGTGAATGACAATAAGTGGAAAATAAAATTTTTATTTCATGTTGTTACTTATTGCACTATAGCTAAATACTGATTAATATACTCTTTTATTCTTGTTTTTAATTTTTCGATTTTGTGTTTCTTTGGAAACACATTGATAACATTTTTCTGTTCATTTTATACTCCACGTATAATATCTAGAAACAAATTAATTTATTTAGAGATGTTGCATCCAGTTTATTTTCTTGTAGAATCACGATTTTGAATATTCTGAAAACTTGAAAATTCTAAACTAAGATCCTTAAGTTATGTTTGGTACTGGAGCATAGGTGCTGCAAGGTTAGGATGATGTGCTGTGTTCATTCTCAGTGCAGAAATACTTTTATTGTACCATTCGTCTTCAGCTGTCATTCCTGCAATTAAGAATGTTAAAAATATATTTTATTTTAATTTCTTACTTATTTTTTAAATTTATTTATATAAGTCAAATTGCGGACCGGAACTAACTATTAGTTCTGATATTTATATGGCAATTTTCTTAGCATATATTATTACTATTTGCCTGCTAAGAATTAGATTGCTCTTAAACTATCGATATAGAAATATTAATAGAAAAAGTACACCATAAAAAATTCTTTCAATATTTCGAGGCTCAAGAGTAATTTCAAATAAGGGCGGAATTACTAATGTTACCCACAAAGGTGATTCTCCGAAACACAATTTCGAGATAGCACAAACAATTATTTGTAAATAAGTTGGAGACACTGAGAGGAATAGAATAAAAAAAAAAACGATATACTTTCTTGATGATTAACTGATTTTCGTGCTTGCTTCATGGCACAGTCGTATCGGCCCTGCATATTGCATTTTATTGAAAAAGCATAATTGTTTACCTCATTACCCATTAGCTACAATAAAAGAATAATCTTTACGCCGATGTGCGATAGAGTACTTGAGGCATCTTTGTAACGTTACATACACTGTAGAACACCCTCCCCCCTCCCCTTAGCGTTCCCTAGGTCAATTGGCCTCCTGTTTTGAGTTATTTTTTTATCGGTATTCTCGAACGCATATTTTCATACTAATTGATTCCACTTTAGGAATACCTTACAGTCACTTTTTTCCGAGTCACGCTACCTTGGCTAGGTTGTGGCGCGCGGGTGGATGCTCGAACGATCATTATTAGGACAGGGAAATTCGTCGCTGGCTTAATTAATAATGGCGGCACTCCTCGCTCGCACCTCTCTCATCTGAGATTCATAATGGTGTTTTTCCTCCTTACGGTCACCCACGATCTACTCAATGTTCGATATCTCCTATACTAAACCTCCGGGTTGCGACAATTTTCTGAATCATTTTAAAAATTCTCAAAAAAATTCACAAGTGTTCTTTGACTAATTCTAAGCACTTTCTTTTGATATAATTTTTTCATTAAGTTAATACGTAATTGGGGAAAAATATTGTAAAGTTTTTTATTACAGTCATGTATAAAAACAGCGGTTTCGGTGGTCGTCATTTTGAATTAATATTAATTTTCGATCCTAGCTTTTAGCATACGTCTGTATTCCACCCAATCAAGAGTTTTAGCGTCCTCCGCGAATGAGTATTATTTAAGGAGTATAGCGAATGAAACACAACAAAATTTTATGCTAGTTTGGGCGTAAGTAGGTTAAAGTGACAGCCTAACTGTCTGCTTGAAATACTCTGACAATGTTTTGCACCAAAAAAATAACGGTATATAATATAGTATTTTCAGTAATTATTAAAAAATAATACAAGAATAGATAAGAATACAGTAAGAACTCTATCTTTGTGATTTTTTTTCAGTTTGCAGTTAATATTAGTATAATAAGTATTAATATAATATAATTAATATAATCTGTAACGGGGTTGCCCCTGGTCTGCGCCTATGTCCCTTGATGCGGCTGTGTGCAGCAGCGTGCTGCGATGCCGTCCGCTACAAATGCCAGGAGATTCGAACGCAAAGAAGGTCACCCGCGCCGGCTAGCTCTCACAAAAAATACTGTCTGAATGTGAAATATTCCGCTCTAACGGTTTCCGGTATTAAAACTGGGATTTCCAATTAAAAAAACCAGACCTTAAAGGTTAAGCTCATGGTCAAATCCAAGGTCACCATCGGAATTTCTCGTTCAATGTTACTACAGGAATGACCTTAATCTCTCCAGAAATATTTATA
This sequence comes from Sycophila sp. Sp_5, assembly GCA_018906775.1. Taxonomy (NCBI): domain Eukaryota; kingdom Metazoa; phylum Arthropoda; class Insecta; order Hymenoptera; family Eurytomidae; genus Sycophila; species Sycophila sp. Sp_5. The sequence continues at coordinate 28,772 of JACCID010000090.1, forward strand.
TTTTAAGATTTACTGGGGTGGTTCGCAACTTTTTAGACAACCTGTATATTAATTTCTTATATAATATTAATAGTATGGCAATGATGGCAATAATATTAATAGTATGGGTATTGTTGTCCGTTTTAAATTAATTAAATACGGCCATTATAAAAACCACTACATTACAGTCCTTGATTCGCAAGCGACCTAAGCCTGTTAACCATTTAATATAAGAATATTATTAAGACGTCAGTACCGATGTTACTTCAGCGGTCCGATAAATTGCTGCTCCATCGGGTAGAGTCGGGAGGCACCGAACAAACAAAATTACGAATAAGAAACCATACTCCTGGGCACGACCCAGGGTACCGCCGCAACTTCCCCAAAGCCTTCTCCTTTAACCCCGGCGTGGCTGGCTCACAGCAAAGTGCCTCCAGGTACACATACACACAAGAATAAACATAGAAACTTCACTACTCCAAAAAGGCACGTACAGCGAATTTACAAATATAAATTTTTAAAATAAAAACTCGAAGGAAATCTCGAAAAGTCTCGACAGGTTTATGCGACGTCAGATTGCCGGTAATGTGAGAGCGACAGCGCCCTCGCGCTCCAGCATACAGGCGCAGGACGGTACTTCGGTACTCACCCAGTCTATAAGTTTTCCACTAAGTCGGTAATTCGGTTGCCACCTTCAACCGGGGAGTTCATACTCCAGGTGCCAGCTCACCCTCGACTTTGACTCCAGGAAACTCGACTGGGAAGAGCCGCCACCGACCGCCCTATTCGGCTTCATGCCTCAGGATCCTCCGGACTTCCAGCAGCGGAGCCTAAAACCCTAAGGCTCTTAACGCCCATAACCCGCTCGCACGCACACACACACTCCGCCTGCTGCGATCCAGCCGACCCTCTCTTCTATATCTCGTTTTTCTCATATTATATTTATCTTACATTTCCTATTGTATTTATATTGTCTACCGAAGGTAGACGATTTCAGCCCTAAAACAATAGTATCAACCATATACTGATCTGTGCCATGCTGACGAAGTTTGACATTCCCTATTTTCTTATTATGTTTACCTAGGCATTAAATTTGTTAAAAAAAGAAAATCAAACCATCATTTCCGACTAAAATTTCTCCTTAATTCCGAAAAAAAATATTAGTTTTCATGATGAAAATGGTTAAAGGCTTGAAAAACCAAAAAGAAAAAATTTTCCTATCCACTTTTTACTTCTTTCCTATGTTTTTATTGAATTTTATTTTATTTTTTTGAAAAGAGCGAGAAATTCTACAGAAAAAAAATTCCGAAAAGAATGCACTATATACACTTAGTAAATTCTATAGAAAAATAGTTTTTAAAAGAATGAATGCCACATTCAGACACGGTATAATAGTATTCAAAAAGGAAAGTTAATTAATAATTCTTTATGAATACGGACTTTATTTTATTTTACATATGGTATAAATACATGCGACTTACGTGTATCTTTAACCGCAAAAATTGACTTGTTTGGATTCATCATAACTGCAGCATATAAAATCAATCAATTCGCTGCACAAGTTTTTTAAGCTATTCTATTAAGGAATCTGTTACGTCGTAATAATGTGTCCGAAAAAATGGATCTTACTTCCCCAGTTTCATCGTTTTATTTGTTAATGAGTGATAAATCTAAAAACCATTCAGAGGCACTATCCTTTAAAAAGGCGCACCAAAATCCTGATTTATGTTTGTTTAGGTTTATGAGAAGGAGAAGAGCAAGAAATAAGTGAGGAAAGAAAAATAAAAAAAAAAGAAGAAAATTATAATTTTCCTATAACGCTTACTTTTGTTGAAAAATTTTCCTTGGGGGACGTTTCTCTCTCTTCCTCTCTCAGACGCCAGTAACCACTAGAAGGTGGGTACAGGAGCGTACGCAGCGTCGGCGGCAGCTGCAACAGCGGGTAAAAGCGTTGATTTCGAAGAAGTTGAATTGAAGACAGGTACATGAACTTGAAGAAAAACTCTTGGAGATGGTCGAAGAAGTAGAAGTGAATTTTGGAGTACTTGCAGGGCTTTTTATACAAAAAGCTAAAAAGCAAGAGCCGTATGGAGATGTTTCCTAATTGGCCGATTGTCTGAGAGAGTGGAGATGGTGACGAAAATCTGAATTTTTCTTATTTGGAGGAAAATATTTCGGGGTTTTCCTTGGGGTCAGTGGGCCAGCCTTTCAATGCTTAGGCATAAGACAGAGGCGGTCACTGCTGGGTTGGGCCATGGCAGAGAGGGAGTGTCTAGAAAGAGGGAGAACAACCTCCCGATTACAGTAAATTTGCATTTATTATTTAGTTTCTTAGTGTTCGCGATTTCTCCATTTGAATTGCGCGCGCTAAAAACTCGGCAGGGCCAGATGGCGCTGAGAACTTGCGCACGCACTCAAGCGAGTCTTCGCGGCAAGATAGCGTCTCTCGACGCCATCTTAGCTCTCTCTCTACAACCAGTTCTGAAAGAACGAGGACGTGCTCTCTACTTTTAAGGCTTTTTTGACCCGCTCAACCCCGCCCTTTTTATCATCCTGCTCAACTACTGCTTTACTTCATCTGCACTGCAATTTCCAGCTCATTGCCACATAGCACCAGCTCAGCTTTCAAGATTATTCAGCTCATTTACACATCTCACACATACACAAACACAGAGGTTAAGGTATGCTCGCCTATACTAGAGGCGCAATAAATCAAAGTGCTCATAAACGAAGTGTATTTATTTAATGTCCCCGCCCGCTGTAACTACCCAATCCTTTACATCAGCAATTTCTCAAACATTTGGTCCTTCGAGCCGGATATGGGTAGTGTACAGCGAGTGCGTGTGTGTGTGCAAATAAGTGACACGTGGCTCATTTTAAGGTTAAACTGCTCAAGAGAATAAGCAGCTACAGACCGCTCACCTCTTCCGCTCATTAGCTGCTAACTCCTGCTCACTTTTGCGATGGCAGACGACAAGAAGGCAGAGGACTTCAAGCCCATCAGTCCAGCCTCCTCCGTCGGTGACATGGAAAGGCCTGGTCCTTCGCAGCTTCCACCACTGCAATTGCTCGTCCCAGCAGCCAACACTGAAGCTCCAATGCATAGGAGCCGCTCATCTTCTCGCTCAAGCGTTCCTGAGGAGAGTGACCAGGCACCACCCCGTGTGTCACGCTTCCAGCCTCCAAGGGAACTCCAGATGCTCTGCAATGCTCAAGACATGAGGCACTCGGTCCTGGTGGAAATTTACGAACAGCTCATGGCAACCGAGTCTCCTCCTGCCAGTCTGCTCATCGAATGCAAGGCTCAAACTAACGCTCTGCTGGAAAAGTCTACTCAGGAGCAAGCAATCATCGAGACAATGTGGACGGCAGGGGCAGCGTCCATGCCGTATTTTAAACTCAATTATTTTGCTCAAATAGTCAAGCTCTCACACAGAATATTGAGAAGAATATCTTTATTCATGTCAGCTCTTCCAGGTCCGCCAGAACTCATGCCCAGCTCAGCTCAGCGACACTCAAAGCTCCCCGACATCAGCTTGCCAACATTCTCAGGAGAGTATGCGGATTGGCCCCACTTCAGAGATTTGTTTAAAAGCCTCATCATGGATAAAATCGACCTCGCTCCAGTTGAGAAGCTACACTACCTCAGCAGCTGTTTGTCGGGAGAGCCAGCTCAGGTGATCTCCGGATTTCCTATCAACGACCGCTCATTAGAACCAGCTTGGGCTCAGCTGACTGAGCGCTACGAGAACAAACGGCTCGCAGTGGGGTCCCTGCTTAATCAGCTGCTTGATATGAAGCCGCTCACCAATAAATCAGCTCAAGGATTATACGACCTGGAGATCACCCTTGGCCAAGTCAAAAAGGGTTTAGCAGCGCTCAACATTACCGACCAGCTGGGTGATATTCTTCTGACTCACTTGACGGTCAGAAACATGGATCGAGCAACGAAGGAGACTTGGGAGCATTCTCTCGGCTCATTTAACGAGCTTCCATCCTCCGATCAAGTGGAGAATTTCCTCAAATCTCGAGCACGAGCTCTCGAGAGGGTGGAAGAGGACACTGCTAAATCCAAGCCAGCTCAACGACGCTCATCCAACGTAGCCAACGCAGCTATGCCAACTGCTCAATCAAAAATTCTTCTACAGGAACTTTGGCTACTCAAATTTGGCTGGGATGATCCACTTCCAGCTCAAGTATGCTCAAGATGGCTCACCATTCGAGAGGATCTCATTAAGCTGGCCAGCATCTCAGTTCCACGTTGGTTTGGGACTTGGAGTTTTTCAACTATCGAACTCCGCGGCTTCTCGGATGCTTCTCAGGACGCTATGGCAGCAGTAGTCTACTTAGTCGTCCACTCACCCTCCACAGGCTCAAGGACGTCACTAATTTGCTCAAAAACAAAAGTCGCGCCACTCAAGAGACTAACCATCCCTCGGTTAGAACTCACAGCTGCTCTATTGCTTGCAAGGCTCATCAAGGCTGCTCGATCGTCTCTTCAAGTGAAGATCGACGCCACTCATCTGTGGACGGACTCTCAAGTCACGCTCATGTGGATCAACTCACCAGCAAGTCGTTGGAAGGACTTTGTCAGGAACAGAGTTGCCCAAATTCAAGAATTGTGCACAACTAACACCACTTGGCGACATGTACCTGGCATAGAAAATCCAGCAGATTGCGGCTCTCGAGGCATCACCACAGCTCAACTTAGAACTCACCCACTCTGGTGGAGCGGTCCTCCATGGATCATGCTCGACTCAGCTCAATGGCCTCATCAGCCATCTTATCACTCAGACGAGGCTGCTATTAAAGCTAGACCTGGAATCACTCTTGCTGCTACAGCTCAACAACCCACATATCACTGGGACCTCATTTTCAAGTACTCCTCATTAAACAAATTATTAATTGTAACATCACTCATTTTTAGAGCAAGAGATGCATTCCGGAGACAGCTCAAAATTTCACCGCTCTACGACGCTCAACGCATCCAACAGGCTCAGCTTTTCTGGATACGCGCAACTCAAGCAGCCTACTTCTCTCAAGAAATTAGACAGCTCGACAAGGGTGCAGTGCTCTCATCTGGTCATCCGTTTACTCGTCTGACTGCCTTCATCGATTCTGAGGGAGTGATTCGTGTTGGTGGAAGGCTAGAATTATCATCACTCAGCTTCCACGAGAAACACCCTGCAATTTTGCCTCGCCACTCACAGCTCACCACACTCCTCATAGACTCAGCTCATCGCTCAACTCTTCACGGAGGTACACAATTAACGCTCGCTAAACTCCGACAGACGTGTTGGATTATAGGAGGGAGAGCGTCAGTCAAGGCTCACATTCTCAGATGTGTCTCGTGCGCCCGGCAACGAGGCATAAAGGCTCAGCAGCTCATGGGGCAACTCCCAATTTCACGGCTCACTCCCACACGAGCCTTCCTCCATACCGGAGTAGACTACGCGGGACCAGTCACGATGAAGACGTGGAAAGGACGAGGATGCAAGACAGATAAAGGCTGGATTTGCGTCTTTATATGTCTCAACACCTCAGCAGCTCATCTGGAAGTCGTGACTGACTACTCAGCAGACTGCTACTTGGCCGCCTTCCGTCGCTTCACCTCTCGGCGTGGAATGGTTGAAGTCATGTATTCAGACTGCGGCACCACCTTTCAAGGAGCCACAACTCAGCTCACTAGACTCTTCAATGAAGCTTCTCAAGATCATCAGCTCATTTCATCTGCTCTCGCTACTCAAGGAACTCATTGGAAATTCATCCCTCCTGCTGCTCCACACATGGGTGGCAAGTGGGAAGCGCTCGTGAAATCTATCAAGTTTCACTTGCGACGCACTGTTGGAGAGACGCTTCTGACGTTTGAAGAACTTACAACTCTTCTGACTCAGATAGAGGCTGTTCTCAACTCCAGACCGCTCGAACCGCTCAGTGATGATCCTTCGGACGTTACAGCACTCACCCCAGGACACTTTCTCATCGGCTCAGCTCTAAATTGTGTCCCAGAACCTTCTCTCATCGATCTCAACTCTGCTCGGCTCTCAAGATGGCAGCTCATCCAGCAACGTCTCCAGACTTTTTGGAATCAATGGTCGACTCACTACCTGCACCGCCAGCAAGCCATCTCCAAGTGGCATCATCCAGCTCACCACTTCAAGATCGGCTCTATGGCTCTTCTCACCGACGAACGGTTGCCACCTGCAAAATGGCCTCTCGTTCGCATTACTCAGCTCCATCCAGGACAGGATGGGCTTACTAGGGTCGTGACGCTCCGAACCGCTACATCAACGATCACTCGTCCAATTACAAAACTCGCTCTGCTGCCAGTTCTACTGCCAAAGGAGAACTCAGACGACTCAGCTCAAGCCTAACTGGATTTACGACCCAGTTACGGATAATGTTCAACCACGTGTATTTACGCCCCATTTGGTTCTGTGCTCAGCTCAACAAATTGGACTTCACACGCTCAACGCTCAAACTCAACATCAAAAAGCTCTAACAGTAAGATTTACGACCCTGCTGCACTGCTCATCATCTTCGCTTGCACTGACTGAATTTACGACCCAGCCTTTGCAATTCATCTCGACATCGCTCTTGGACTCAATCATCAAAGGCGTTGATGATGCGGGCGGAATGTTCGCGATTTCTCCATTTGAATTGCGCGCGCTAGAAACTCGGCAGGGCCAGATGGCGCTGAGAACTTGCGCACGCACTCAAGCGAGTCTTCGCGGCAAGATAGCGTCTCTCGACGCCATCTTAGCTCTCTCTCTACAACCAGTTCTGAAAGAACGAGGACGTGCTCTCTACTTTTAAGGCTTTTATGACCCGCTCAACCCCGCCCTTTTTATCATCCTGCTCAACTACTGCTTTACTTCATCTGCACTGCAATTTCCAGCTCATCGCCACATAGCACCAGCTCAGCTTTCAAGATTATTCAGCTCATTTACACATCTCACACATACACAAACACAGAGGTTAAGGTATGCTCGCCTATACTAGAGGCGCAATAAATCAAAGTGCTCATGAACGAAGTGTATTTATTTAATGTCCCCGCCCGCTGTAACTACCCAATCCTTTACATCAGCAATTTCTCAAACACTTAGTAACTAATATTATTAATAATTTTTAATTACAATCCTAGTTGTTTTTAAGGTTTACTATGTAAATAAATAGATATGCAAAAAAAAACGAAGTGATAGCTATAATTTTCATTAAAATAGCTTTTAGTCTGGAAAAAAGAAACAACAAAAAATAATTTTAAAAAATCAATGCTCCCTTTTCTATGCACTGCAGTAACCAATTTGTTCTTTTTATATTTACATAATTTCTATTAAACTATCATTAAAACTAAATTTTTACTAACTATTGCTTTTTTTAAAAGAAAAAATGTTTATTATTTTATTGTGCAAAACCTTAAAGATGTGATGCGGGGTGGAGGCATGAACAAGTAGCCCTTAATAGTCTAACGGTTTACGATATTCTAAGTATAATTGTTGCAAGTGCCCCGAGGGCGGTTCCTTGCCTCAACACCGTGCACAAGGACATAACGTCCGCTTCGGCTCGACTAGCTTCAGCCGGTGACGGGTCGGTCCGGGACGGGACAAGGTTTCAGAGAAAATTGGCGTCAGTTCGTTTATGCTAAGAACCGCACGTGGACGGCGTTTATTAAACTTAAATCTAACAAATTACCTTTACGATTACGGGGATTTTCGACTCCCCAGCCGTTTCGCTCGGCTAGCTGCCGTCGCTCGCGCGGCAAGTGCAGGAGACAATTTATCTAACATTTCCCGTTGCGATTCGCGGAGAGAGAGATAGAGATCAGAAATACTTGCTGGCTTGCTAGCCCTACTGCTGTTCTGCAATGTGTCGGCTGGTGAGATGACGAGCGCCCCGAGTTCGACGGCGGGATTCTTGTCGGCGTCTTCGGTGGGCTTGCCCCAGGTTCGGCTGGCTCGTGATGCGCCCAGCTTGCTGCACCGCTGGCTTTTTGTCTGATTTGGCTCCGGCCAATCTATCGTCCTTCATTGGAGGTCTGGGCGGCAACGGTCGGCTGCTCTGCACATTGTGGGCGACCTGGCTGGGGCTTTCCTTCACCTCCGGCTGGGGCGGTAGGTTGCGCCAGGGTTGGTGTCGATCCGCTGGCCGGGATTTCGGCTGCCGGGCGCTTCGGTTGATGGTCAGGAGAGGAGAGAGCGCTGGCCCGCGCTGCTTCCGTTGTCGCACCTCGCGGTTCCTTTTTCTCCCCTCTACTCGCAGCTAATTATCGCGGGGGGTCTTGCGCTGCACCGCTGTAATTTCGGAGCGCGCGACATATTTGTATTCTCTCTTAATGTCTCTCTTATTGCCCTTAACGGGGCATTATCACTTGGTGCGCGTGTGCATGTGTCTCCGGCGCTTTTCTTATTTTGCTCTCTTGCAATGTGCTTACTTTCCAGTCTTTGTATCGGAGTGGAAAGCGCCAAATTTGATGATACATTCGTTTTTTGTACCACGCGTCCGCGGTATTTCTTTCGAATGTTATTTCATCAATTTGTGGCTCGTTTTTTTCCAAAACATTCTTGAGCCCAACGGTCTAGTCTGCCTACTGGATTTTTCTTTTCAAATAACCATTTCAGCGCGCTATGGTCAGTGATCACTGTGAATTGTTCTGCTTCTAAGTATGGTCTGAATTTATCGATTGCCCATTTTACGGCTAAACATTCTTTTTCGGTAGTGTTATAATTTAACTCTGCCGGTTTTAACGCTCTACTGGCGTATGCAATTACGTGCGTGGAGTCAGCACTTTTTTGTGCTAACACGATTCCTAAGCCTGTATTGCTAGCGTCCGTCTGTAGTACGAACGGCTTTTCTGGGAGAGGCCTATGCAACATTTTTGCATCAATGAGCATGTTTTTTAATTTCTTAAGTCCTGATTAGCTCCCCAGTCGAGCTTATTATTATTGGTACCATCTTTCTTTTTTAATACATTTGTTAGTGGACTAGCTATTGCTGCGAAATTGTTTATAAATTTTCTGTATCAAGACGCCATTCCTAAAAATCTTTGGAGTTGGCGCAAGGTTTTGGGTACTGGGTATTGTCTCACGGCTTCCGTTTTTTCGGTGTCGATCGACAGCCCATCTTCATTCACTATGAAGCCCAGGTATTTCACCTCATTAACGCAGAAATTACTTTTTTCTCTATTGGTGGTAAGTCCCGCGGCGTTTATCTTTAGGATTAATTTCCTGCGCAATTTTAAATGCTCTTCAAACGTCTCAGAGACTACCACGATATCATTTAAATATGCATATGCATTTGGCTCTAAATCGCCTATTACTTTATCAATTAGTCTCTGAAAACAAGCTTCAGCGCCGGATAAGTCGAATGGCAATCTTTTATATTACCAAAGGCCTTTGCCGGGCACCGTAAAAGCTGTGATCTCTTTAGATTTTTCTTTTAATAGAATCTGATGATATGCACTTTTCAGATCTATTGTCGAAATAAATCTGGCCTTTTTTAACTTGTTAAGTACCATCACCATATAAGGAGTTGGGTACGCATCATTCTTTGTTACATCGTTCACTTTTCTAAAGTCTATACACATGCGATAGCCTCCTCGTGCCTTTTTTATCATTACAACAGGACTGCTCTATTCGCTGTGTGATTCTTCTAATATGTCTTCGGTTTTCAACCTGTCAATTTCTTCATGCATCATTTTTTCCATTTTTGTTTAATTGGGCGGCAACTTTCTTTTAATATTATTTCATATTTCATCAGCGGGGTTGCTTTTAGTATTTCGCTCGTATTTTGCGGTGGTATCGGTTCGGTTTGTCGCTGATCCTCCGTTGTGCATGCAATGCCGCCACTTGCAACAACGACGGCTGTATTTGCCTCTATTGCCCATAATTGGAAATTGAATTTTTTGTCTTTACCGACGTCTGCGAGCGTAAATTTATCGCAACTTGCAAGAATGTCCATTTTGTATGATCTGATACAGTCCATTCCGATTATTACATCGGTTGGTATCGTTGGTATGACTCGAAATTTTATCCTCTTTTCACTCCTTCGATTGTTATTTCGGCTTCTATTTTACCGATTACTTGTTCCGGTTGTCCATTGGCCATTTGGGCAGTTTTCACTTGTGATTAATTTAACGGCGATTGGGCTTTAATTTTATCCCAAGCTTTGCCTATGACAGTGTAGTCTGCGCCAGAATCGATCAAAGCCGTTACAGACGTATTATTGATCTGAATATTGACCCAATATCGGCTGTAGACCGCTGCCTTTTTTACTTCTGGAAAGAATCTCTCGCTGTTTGTGCAGTAATTGTTGCTAGTGGGTTTGCAGCTTGCACTTGTGTCGGCTGACTGGCCTCCGGTTAGTTAACTCCAGACCGGTAAAATGTTTGCCAATTGCCTTGTGGCTGCTGCAAGTAGCCGTTTCGGCTTTGGTTATAATAACCCAATATTATTATAACCCAATAACCTCTGCCTCCGCTTCCTCTACCTCTATTTTGTGACTGTTGTTTGATCGCCATCCGTTATTGTTAAAATTGTTATTATTGTCAAAATTGTGATTGTTATAATTGTTATCATTAAAATAATTGTCATTTCTTCGATTATTTTGAGACTTTTTGTTCGGCTGGCTTTGATAGCCATTGTGCCGGCTCTGTTTTGGCGGATTAAAAGTTTTCCCTCTATAATTGCCATAATTTTGACCGTTTTGAGTATCATTTCGATTGTTGCTATTATTTTTATTTCTATTATTTTTATTGCTATTGTTTTAATTGTTATTATTGTTACTCCTGCTCAAAAATTTATCCAGCTCGTCTTTTATCATTTTCGCGACATCTGAGTGTGTCGGCACAGTCACCGCGCGTTCACTTCCGGCTTATTTTTCTTTATTTGTTTATTACCGTTTTCTTGTCCAGACGGCTTATTCTCAATTTTGTTTTCCGCTGGTGATAGTTGTTTGCCGATGTCAAATGCCTTCGAAATTAAAACGGCTCTTTCTGTGAATTGCTGTAAATTTAATGTTGCGTAATCTGGAAAAAGGCCGATTTTTTCTTAAAAATTTGGTTATTTTGAGGGTATATCTCAAATAAAAATAAGAAATGTGACGTCCAAGTTGGTACGCCGAGAGGATGACGGAAAGTCAACCCTCTCAATTGCGGGTAGCGTCTGCCTTAGCCAAGGCTAATGGGCAACGCTATTAAGGATTGTTTTCGTAAGAAAAATTAAAGATTCGCGTCCGCGTTTAAGGAGGATACAGGGGATCTGATCTCGACCTTCCGGCGTATCTAGGCGTTAACCCGGATAATCTTAATCAGTTGAGGATGGGAGGCAAAGGAAGTTGATTCTACAAATTCTTGAATACAGCCCAGCGGTGCAATGCTGGCCGTAGACAAGAATTATATATTCAAAATATCGAGCGATGGAAAAAAGTACAGAATAGAAAGAAAAGTAAAAAGTCAAAATTCTGTAAAAATTAACTCACTTTTATTTTCCGAAGATCCCTAGGAACTGAAGTGGAGATTCGATGTAGAGAGAGAGAGAGAGAGAGATTGAGCTGCTGCTGTTGAAGTTGACGACCTGGCGAGCCTAAAGAAGCGGTGAGGATGGTGGACCCTGGAGAAGCGATGGCCAGACCGGAGCCACTGGAGAGCTGGTTCAAACTGAAGTTCGGAGGGCGAAGTGTCCTGAAGAGCGAAGAACTTGAAGAGCGAAGTTGACCAGTGAACTGATTTTTCCAGTGCGCGCGGTCCCTTTTAAGGCCCAAGGGCCAGTCATCCCCACTAGGGGCGCCAGGTCAAGCGTCAGCGCTGATTGGTGGAGCTGCGCGAAAATTCGGCAGCGTGGGAGTCGGAAAAGCGTACTGGGGGTAGCTTCGGGACCCGAGCGGCGGCGGCGGAGGGCGAAGTTCGCCGAGTCTCTCTCTCTCTCTGATCTTCTCTCTCACTTCAAGTTCATTACATGTTTTTCGAAGTTCTTATTTATTTATATGTTGCGCAAGATTTATGAACAAACAATTACATAGGAAATTATGTGAATGAAATTTAATGTTGATATAAAAAAGATTTGAAGTTCTAGCTATAATATTAAGGAAGTTAACAAGAATTGTTTAATAATTTGTTATTTATTAAATTTTAACATTATTTTATTAATTGATTGAATAATTAATAGGCCATTTATAAAGAATATATAATTGAAATTTATTGATATTATTTATTTAATGAGAAAAAGGGGAATTTATATTTATTTATGTTTAAATAAGTGAAATATAAACATTTATTTACATTATTTCCTATCTATATTGTTTGTTATGAATTTCTTATAATTATGAGTAACTTAAGTTATTTAAATGCTAATATAAAAGTATAGTTATTTTAATTAAAAACTACGCATTTTAACTTGAAGACTGATGAATTATCTATGGTTTGTTTTTGATTGTTTGTTATTGTGGAAACAGCTTGTTTAAGTTATTTGTTTTTACCTATATTGTGATATATGTAATAATAATTAATGTATTAATTTATTGCGTTAGAAAGATCTTATTTTCATCGAAAATTGTGTTTATAAAAATAGGTTTTTCGTATTTTCTTATATGAAATATTTTGAAAAGTTATCATTAAAATATATCACAATATTCACAAATGCATTACAAACTTGATTCAAAAAGAATTTTATGTTAAATGTTCATAGAGAAAAAGTTATAATGATTTTAAGTTTAGAAATAAACAATTGAAATTTTTGATTTCTGCATTTTTTTGCTTTTTCGACTTGAAATTCTTATAATTTCTTTTATTAAAATATATCACAGTATTGGTGAGAAGACAACAAATTCATTGCAATTTTAAAAGTGTGTTAAATATTTATAGGGAAAAAGTTATAGTGAATTTATGTGTGAAAATCGTTAATTTTGAATTTCTGAATTTTCGAATTTTTTTGTTTGTTGCCCTTTTTTTATAAGAAAATTTATAGGAAATCATTATTAAAATATACTATAATATTCGTTTGAAGATTACAAATCTATTGCAAAAATAAAACTGTGTTAAATGTTTATAGAAAGAAAGTTATAACAATTTCAAACTCGAAAATAATCAATTCAACATTTATAATTTTTGTTTTCGCCCTTTTTTTATATGAAATTTTGTAAGAAATTATTATGTAAATAGGTTATATTATTTATAAAAGGAGTACAAATTCGTTGGAAAAAGAATATTGTGTAAAATGTTTTTAGGGAGAAAGTTACAACAATTTTATGTTTGAAATGATTTAATTCGTTTTTATAAATTTTACGTTTTTTGCTATTTTCACTAAGAAGTTTTATAAAAAATTATTATTAAAATATATCATTCTATTTGTGAAAGGATCACAAACTTAATCCAAAAATAATATTATGTTAAATGTTAATATAAAAAAAGTTATTGTAATTTTAAACTTAAAAATAATTAATTCTAATTTCTTCGTTTTCGCTTGGAAAGCTTTGTTTGATTTCCTACAGACTTATATTGATGGATTTGTATTTCAAATATCTATTATTATATGTAATAGTTGAAACAATTTGTTATTTATTCACAGAGTTTGTTTATATATCGATGGAAAATTTCCGGAGTCCAGGTATAGTCGGCGCGGTAATTAGGGGTCGGCGGTCGGTGCGCAAGGGTCGGTCCGTCATAAATTTGGTAATGTGTTTTTTCCCGGTGACGCATCGTGTACGTGACTAAACGCGCACTTTCTCTTTTGTAATTTATTATTTAATTTACGATTTTTAAATGTAGGAAAGTTTTGAGAAATCTAAGTATGAGTCCCTTTTAGGTTACTGGGAGTAGCGTTAGAGGGACTTAGTGGGATGGGGCCTGAAAAATCGGAGGGTAAGGGACGCGAAAATGTTTACCGCGCGGGGCAAAATATTTACCGACAGGAGAGAAGAGGAAAAAAAAAACATGAAAATTTTAGTAGACGTCACACCCCTAGCCTAAAACGGTTACTTATTGGAGTGCAACGGAGAGAAGTTACCGAATCTACCGAGTTTGTAATGTGAAGAAGTGCTTATGTTCGGGTAAGGTTTCTGGGTTGGGAATTGGGATATTGTTTTGATATTGAGTCATTTCTGGCGTTGAAGCATTTGAATAATGCACAGTTTGTGGTGCCGATGGAGTGATGACTGCGGTGAGTTCTCGCGGTGGTTCTTCTGCTGGTGGTCTCCTTAGGTATAACAACAGATGGGCAATGGAGCTCCAAATGGCTCCAAGGAGGTGTATACTCCATCCATAAATAGAGTGTAGGGTGTACCCTCGTATGACGACATCCACTAAGATCTTGAATATCTGGAATGCCATCATAACGGCGATAAATCCGGCGCTGACTGTGCCGAATTTAGTGAATTTGTCCCACCATTTGCTCCAGGTGGATTGGGCTAGATGCTCCATGGCATCGTCACTCAAGAGTCGGCTGAGTGTGCCATCATGGTTGATCAATGGTTGTCCATTGATTTCTCGTGCCATGTTGTTCAGCATGGAGGATCGTTCTGCAGGAAACAAGATGTATCCCCTCAAATCCTTGAGATCCTTGTCGGTGTAGATCCCACTGGTAGCAAGGTCGGCAGGGTTTGTATAAGACCAGGTGTAAGTGGTCATTGGTTTTAAAATTTTTGGTGTTATCGTTTCGACAGGACGTGGCATCATTTTATACCACGTTTCTCCGACGAAGTAGTAGGACGGGAGCAACGCGTTACACGTTATTTCACTTCCTTCCCTTTTTAGGATGTGTGTCCTTGGCGTCAAAAAGAATGTCTGGTTGTGGAATGTTACAGGCAGCTCCATGTAACATTGTTCTTCGTGTTTAATTTTTACTTCGACAGGTACACATTTAACTATATGTACAACCTCACCGGCCATAACTGCCATGTAACCGGGGCCTTTCATAATATTAAATGCGAACTCGTCTGGGCTTTGGGTAGCTATGGACAGGGAATTTTTTAGGGTTTGCTGTTCCAACGTACACTTCTGATACATCACATCACGGTAGAGCTGTTTCATCTGTGTACGGATGTGTTTTTCAACGTATACAAATTTTGAATTTACGTAAGCAAAAATATCTAAATTCTCTACTCTTTGTTGGGACGCGCTAGGAAAGGGTTTACCGTCCTTTGATTCGAAAATCACCAACTTAGGATGTTCAGTTTTAATTATTTGAAATCCGCAAACGCTTTCAAGCAATTTCGCAGTTAAGGCAAAGGTTATTTCACCTGTTTCTAGGGTGAATATCGTTTGCGCGCCGTGCAATTCTTGGCTTACTACTTTGGAGGCCCGACCCTTGTACAAATCGCCATACTTATCAAATCTGCAGCTATCTCTGGGGATGGAGTCCCAAAAGGAATATCCACCCTCAGAGTCCATACAGTTTTTGGTGGATAAGGGACACACAGTTCCAGATCGCAAATGGATCTGATCGTGATCAAGATTTACTCGCGTCTGGTACTGCGTGAGTGTAATCCGTAAGGTACCTTGTACCACTACCGACTCCCAATTACCGTAGTGATCAGAATAGGCAGCGCCGTTGCACTTCCCTTCTGAATCTAAGAAACCTGCAAAGGTCATGCTATAAGACTGGGTAGCGTTAATTTTAATCCCTTGAATTATTCGGGTATTGCCAAAATTTAAAATCCCAGTCTTATGCATTTCGTTGCATGCGCTTTCACTTATATCATAAATGTATTCACTCTGGCCGTGCCTCATAAGCGAGATATGAGAGTGCATGCCACAGTGATATACCGTTCTATGGATTTCAAGTTTACATTGTTTTACTAGTGTACTAGAGAAATCATCTATTTGTAATAATTGTATATCTACATCTGTTATGTTTATTTCCTCTTTTGGGAAATCGCATTCGCCCACGCTTAGGGTTGACAAAGTTGTAACGTTTAACAAACTGTTTCCACAATCGTACCCTATTAAACAATTTACCGGAAGAACTATGGAAAAAATTATTAAGAATAAATGAGCCATTTTAGATATTTTTCTGAAACAAAGGAAAAAGAACATTATTTACTATCGATATTAATGTGAGAAATTCTTATTCTATTCATATGAACTATCTTGGATGAATTTTTTATTTGAATCTTAACATTATTCTTAAATATTTCAAGAATTTTATATGGACCAGAGTAGTGAGCGCCAAATTTACCAGGCTTCGGACCAGATTGAAGAAAAATGAAATCCCCAACTTTGAATTTCCTGGGGATTGATATTTCTATCGTAGTATTTTTTAGATTTTTCTTTTGAAAATATGAGGTTATCGTAAACCAATTTTCGGATTCCTGTTAATCGAGTAACCAAATCTGTGATATACCCTTAATAAGTAGGGAGTAAATCACCTTCTCTTAAGGGGTCGCTTGAAGGTAAACGTGCTATTTTCCCAAAGACTACCTCATATGGTGTGTGTTTGGTGGATTCTTGAACGGCTGTGTTGTAGTTTAACATGGCTATTTCGATCCACTCATCCCAATCGACATCCAAACTCGTGTATTGTTTTAAATATTCCCCAAGAGAATGGTGAGTTCTTTCTAAGGAGCCGTTGGATTGTGGGTGAAATGCCGTGGTTCTTAATTTTTTTATTTTAAATCTTTTCGCCACTCTTGTCATTAGGCTACTAAGAAAATTGGATCCTTGGTCGGTTAAAACAGATTTAGGTGCACCATAAATACATATAAATCTTTTTATAAAGGCGTCTGCTACAGTTTTGGATAAAGTATTATTTAAGGGAACGGCTATGCAAAATTTAGACAAATGGTCTTGCATAGTCAATATGTATTCGTTTCCTCTTTCAGTCTTCTTGACAGGTCCAACAATATCTAAACTAATCTTCTCAAATACTGTTCCAGGTGTATCTGTTATCACCATGGGTTGCTTAGTTTTTAGTCGAACTAGTTTTTTAAGTTGACAATCTAAACACTGCTGGATTCGTCTTTGGATATCACCCTTTAAGTTTTCCCAATAATACTTTTGTCGGATTCTATTATAAGTTTTAGAAACTCCCTTATGACCTCCGATTGGGGCCTTATGAAGTTCATAGAAAATTTCGTCTCTTTTATCTAGGGGAACATATATAAGTTTACCGGTACAAATAATTACTTTAATATTGGTTTTATCGAAGGTATCTCTAATCAATTCAATTATTTCGGACCATTCTAAATTTTCTATAAAATCATTTTTAGCTATATTAACTTCAGTATGGTTATTTTTTTGTAATAATTCTCTTAAAGTGCAAAGCCCGTTTTTAATAGATTCTTTTATAAAAGAGATGGATTCTGGAGTACTTCCTCGAATACATATTAAATATAAGGAATACTTGTTTTTAATTTTTGTCTCTTTTATTTCGTTGACTTCTAATTGGTTAATTTGGAGTTTTTTAAAGTCTTTGAGTTTTTGTGAACCCACATCACAAGGAACGCCTTCAGTGGTTACGAAACAGGCTATGTTTCCGGTTCGACTATGGATGGGTTCTCTTGTTTCTATTATTAGGTCTTTCCTTTTATCTGAAGAGGTGGTTGAAAATGATTCGATTGAAGGGGTTCCTTCTTCTGAAGGCTGAGGGAAAATATCGGGAAGAGAACTATTTTCTGTTTCTGGAATAGGAACTGCGGCTACATCCGAGCTGGATTGCGAACTTTCAGCATAATTAGGTTTTGGCTTGCCATTATTTCGTTTATCTTGTATGTTTACTTTAACGTTATCATTAGAAATTTCGGGATTGACATTATTAGTTTCTTTCTTTTCTATTGCTTTTTGCTGGGCTCTAGTTATTATATTAATTATTGGGTTTCTAGAAAGAGCATCCGCGTTTGCATTCAATCTTCCTGGTTTATAAATGATTTCGTAGTCGTATTCACTTAATTTAAATTTCCATTTCTGTACGCGAGCATTTAAGGCGGCGGTTTTAAACCATACTAAAGGCTGATGATCCGCTATGATTTTAAATTTACGGCCGTAAACATAAGAATTAAAAATTTTTACGCTATGTATTATCGCGAGAGCTTCCTTTTCATAAACTTCGTAGTTTAGTTCAGGACCTCTTAAAACTCGTGAAGTGTATGCTACGGGTAGGTCTTTCCCAATAGGACCTTGAGAAAGTACTCCACCTACAGCAACACCTGATGCATCGGTCGTGATATTAAAAGATTTTGTGAAATCTGGAAATTGCAAGATTGGAGCTGTACATAATAGATTTTTCAGATGATCGAAAGATTTATTAGCTTCTTCCGACCATTCAAAATTTACTTCCTTTTGTAACAACTTTGTCAACGGTTTAGAGATACGTGCAAAGTCTTTTATGAAGCGACGATAATAACCAGCCAATCCCAAAAATTGCCGAATGTTCTTGATATTCTTAGGAATGGGGAATTCTTTTACGGCCTCTATTTTTCTATTGTCCACTTTCAAACCTTCTTCACTTAGGATATGACCGAGATAGACAACTTCTTTTTTTAAAAATTCGCATTTATCTATTTGTAGTTTCAATCCGTGCTGTCTTAATCTTTCCGCGAGTAAATTGAATTTCCAGTCGTGTTCTTCGATTGAGTTTGCATATATAACTATATCATCTAAATAAACAAACAAAATAATGCCTTGTAATCCTTTCAAAACTGTATCCATAAGTCTTTGAAAAGTGGCAGGTGCATTTTTTAATCCGAAAGGCATTCTACAGAATTCGTAATGTCCATACGGAGTGCTGAAAGCAGTCTTGTGAGCATCCGCTGGGTCCATTTTAATTTGATGAAATCCGGAAGCTAAATCTAAAACTGTATAATATTTTGCTTTTCCGACTTGATCAAAAATTTCCGTAATATTAGGGAGTGGATACGCGTCGAAGATTGTGATTTCATTTAACGGTCGGAAATCGAGAACCATTCTCCATCTTGGTCTACCCTGTGAGTCTGGTTTCTTTTTTACACACCAAACAGGAGTATTGTAAGGAGAGGATGATTCTTTTATAATTTTTTTCTCTAGTAACTCCGTAACTTGCTTATTTATTTCGTCTTTAAGAGCATGCGGGAATTTGTATTGTTTAGTGTTAATGGGATTATCAGTGGTGGTAGAAATTTTATGGGTCATAGCATTTGTTCCAGGTAGATCATCACCTTCGAGATAAAAAATGTCACGGTATTCCCAAGTAAGATTAATGACATGATTTTTTTCTATTTCATCTAAATGATTTATTCTAATTATTTCTTCTATTTTTAAATTATTTATATTAAAGATTGGAACTACAGGACCATCTATAGATAGAAAATTAAAATTCGAATTATAATTAAATTCCTCAGTGTCTATATTTAAATCAGAATTTATGTCTTGTTGTGATAACAAATAATGAGCTTGAGAGCTTATACTGGAGAAATCATGAAAACTATTTAAATCTTCTAATTCGATGCCGCTTTCTTCAGTGCTGGAAATTTCAGAAGGGTTTGATGGTCCATAATTAATATCTAAAGTTAATCCATTTACATGCATTTTGTGGAGATCAAAGTTTAATACGGCTTCTTGATTTATTAAATAATCTGCTCCTATTATTCCGTCTTCATCTATTTCAAAACTGTCCGAAACTACATGAAAAATGCTACAACCTCCAAAAATAGGAAGTTGAAAGGAACCTAAAGTTTCTATAGGATTGGAGCCTATACCCCTAAGATGAAGGATCTCGTTTGTATTTAGGATGGTGTCAGAAGGTAATGCCGATTTTTTTATTAGATTGACTTCACAGCCTGAATCTATTAAAAAAGTTTGCGTTTCATGGGTAATTCCACTTACTCCGAAAAGGAATGGCAAAGCCTTATTTAAAGAAAAATTGAAAAGATTTTTTTCGTCTGTATTATCTGAATGTTTTATTGGGATAATTTTTTCCTCTATTATTAACGCGTTTTCTCCAAAATGTATTATTGCAGCAGATTTGCTAAAATATTTCATCCCTATGACACCATCAAATGGAAGGGGTAAATTCTCGGGTAATACTAGGAAATTCGAGGGTTTTCCACATAAAGAAAATTTTACTGAACCTAAAGATTTGAATGGTTTCGCGCCTATACCCTTAATAATTTCTTGATTTTTACTGTCGATTTTATCCGGATTTTTAATACTTTTAAAATTAATTAAATTTATTTCCGACCCGGTGTCTAACATTAAGTTTAATTTTATTTCACTATTAGGTATTTTCATAGTGATGTAAGGAATATTTCTTTTTAATCGAAGAGATCGAAATTGATATTCTCTTCCGAGGTGATCTGATTGCTTGAGCGCGGTTGAGTCTGCTCCCCCGATGCGCTCGCACGAGGAAGGTTCTGTCCGTTTCCCGAATTTTTATTATTGTTGAAGATTCTCTTCTTACAATCTTCAAGTAGATGACCGTCTGCCTTACAATATCGGCAGAAGAGAGGATTTGTTGGGGTTGTATCATTACTAGCCTTAGGTTTGCAATTTCTGGCACTATGTCCCGATTGATTGCATAGCTGGCAAATGATTTGGGCCTTCTTTGGGCAATTTGTGGAGATGTGTCCGGGCTGACGGCATGTAAAACACACAGCTCGCGATTGACAGGAGGAAGCTGTATGCCCTGGCTGATTACATAGTTGACATATTGTTTTTGCATTATCCGTTGGTTTACGGCGACATCTATCTTCCGTATGTCACGTTATTTTACAGAAACTGCAAGTTTTATTTTTAAAGCAATTCTCGGTGTTATGATTATCTTTTTTACAAATTTGACAAAAATTAAATTTTTTCTGTTTAAACTGGTTATCCCGATAACCTTTCCTTAAATTCTCGCGGGCAAGCAGTTGCTTTTCAATATTAATAGCTAATTTCAAATACTCCGTTATGTTGTCCTCTTCCGTGAGGCGTTGTTCGATTTCGGGTTTAAGACCCCTTTTAAAACAACTGATTACGTTTTTCTCTAATGCTGCTCTCGTAGCATCGGATATGTCACCGTTATTTAATTTATATATTTCTAACATTTCGCGGCCTTTTTCTTTAATCCGATTAGCAAAGGTTAAAACATTTTCATAATCACGTTGAAAATCGCTACCGATTTCCCCCATGATCTGTTCTACCGATTTCGCGGGTGAATACATTTCTTTTAATGTTTTTGTTAATTCATTAATATTTTTGAATGTCTCACCGGCAATCGCGGAGCGAGCTTCACCAGTGAGTTTTGAGCGGATTAACTTCGTCATGTTTGGTTCGTCTATTTTTTCGATCATGGCTTGAGCCTCCATACATCCCTCCAGAAATTCGCTAAGCCGAATATTTTTGCCGTCGAATTCCGGGACAACCATCAAAGCATCTTTTAATGCTACTTTTTGGGGTGCTGCAACTTGGTCATTCATGATACGGTAGATAGGGTGTTTTTTCAATAAAATCAGAGAGTCTTGAGAATGACTTTTAGGTGTATCAAAATCTTCTGTTTTTAGAGCGATTACTGTAGTCTCTGCTTCGATGTCACTTTCTTCTGAAGTGTTAGTAGAAAACTCTTTTGAGGGAGCTCTAATTTTTCTCCTTGATGGAGGAGGGAGTGTTACAAATTCTTGAGGATTTTTCTTTGTTTGACTGCGCGTATTAGGTTTACTCATTAAAGAAAGTTATTTTTAATTATTTTTAATTGTTTATTAAAAGAAAATTAAAAGAAACAAATTATTGATTTAATAATTAATGTTAAAAATATTTTACATAGAATGTACAGAATTAAATTATTTCTTTTTAGGGATTTTAAAATTCTTCTTAAAGCATTCAGTACAATTTGCACGTGATTTATAATAGCATGTCTTGCATGGCTTCCTAAAAAATCTGGCGAATAGTTCTTCCTTCTTCATCAAGGGGACAGATAATCGATCCTTCCTTGATGTAGTCCTTGGTTCATCCGGTTCCACGTCTAATCCAAGCGATCTTAATCTCTCCAATAAGGGAGGACGTTCTGGGGAGTGGTTCGATCTCGGCGTCAAGTTTTCTTTATTTTTTTTTAAGGCTTTCCTTCGCCTATACTCCTCTATAGGAAGAAATTCCTTCCCTTGTTTTTTTAAGCTTTCAATTAACTGCTCCCTTTTCTTCTTCCGCTGTTTAGGGTTTAATTTAGTTCGTCGCTGGGGTGCCTGACTTTCTATGCTCTGGTCCACTTTTAAAATTCATAAAAATAAAATCATCAGCATACTGCACGAGTGGAAATTTTTTCACGAGAGGCAAAATGTTTGAGCATATAATACTGATATGAGTCGGAGTTTGGGTTTTCCCAGTCGGAAGTCCCCTTTTTATACTCCTTTTATTTTCGGGGCCTCGCGATTCTCGCGAATTTGGCATTGATTTTTTTCAAAAAAAAAAAAACTTTTATCTACCTTAATTTTTCTTTCAATAATTTCTTTTTTTTTTTTTTAAAGAAAATTTAAACACGAAGACCAGAGGTAAACTTAACTTGGTCTGGGAAATAGAATTGATTTTGGTGTATTAACCAAAACTTTAGACTATTAGTCAGAGGTCGAATGCGTGAAGCGGAGTGACGTGACTAACAAACACGAAGACTAGAGGTGAACTTAACTTAGTCTTTTGATTATTTAGTTTTTAACAATTTTTAGAATTATTTTTCTTTCTCAAAATAAACAAAATTCGAATTTAAGGGTTTAGTTTAAAATATAAAAAAAAACAATTATATGCAAAAATATTTTCTCTCTCAATAAAAAGTCTAAAAGACTTGTACGTAAAAGTAAAAATAAAAGAAATGAAAAATAGTACAGAGATTCGAAAGGGAAACAATCCTTAATAATCCCGGACGAGCCCCCAAAAATGTGACGTCCAAGTTGGTACGCCGAGAGGATGACGGAAAGTCAACCCTCTCAATTGCGGGTAGCGTCTGCCTTAGCCAAGGCTAATGGGCAACGCTATTAAGGATTGTTTTCGTAAGAAAAATTAAAGATTCGCGTCCGCGTTTAAGGAGGATACAGGGGATCTGATCTCGACCTTCCGGCGTATCTAGGCGTTAACCCGGATAATCTTAATCAGTTGAGGATGGGAGGCAAAGGAAGTTGATTCTACAAATTCTTGAATACAGCCCAGCGGTGCAATGCTGGCCGTAGACAAGAATTATATATTCAAAATATCGAGCGATGGAAAAAAGTACAGAATAGAAAGAAAAGTAAAAAGTCAAAATTCTGTAAAAATTAACTCACTTTTATTTTCCGAAGATCCCTAGGAACTGAAGTGGAGATTCGATGTAGAGAGAGAGAGAGAGAGAGAGATTGAGCTGCTGCTGTTGAAGTTGACGACCTGGCGAGCCTAAAGAAGCGGTGAGGATGGTGGACCCTGGAGAAGCGATGGCCAGACCGGAGCCACTGGAGAGCTGGTTCAAACTGAAGTTCGGAGGGCGAAGTGTCCTGAAGAGCGAAGAACTTGAAGAGCGAAGTTGACCAGTGAACTGATTTTTCCAGTGCGCGCGGTCCCTTTTAAGGCCCAAGGGCCAGTCATCCCCACTAGGGGCGCCAGGTCAAGCGTCAGCGCTGATTGGTGGAGCTGCGCGAAAATTCGGCAGCGTGGGAGTCGGAAAAGCGTACTGGGGGTAGCTTCGGGACCCGAGCGGCGGCGGCGGAGGGCGAAGTTCGCCGAGTCTCTCTCTCTCTCTGATCTTCTCTCTCACTTCAAGTTCATTACATGTTTTTCGAAGTTCTTATTTATTTATATGTTGCGCAAGATTTATGAACAAACAATTACATAGGAAATTATGTGAATGAAATTTAATGTTGATATAAAAAAGATTTGAAGTTCTAGCTATAATATTAAGGAAGTTAACAAGAATTGTTTAATAATTTGTTATTTATTAAATTTTAACATTATTTTATTAATTGATTGAATAATTAATAGGCCATTTATAAAGAATATATAATTGAAATTTATTGATATTATTTATTTAATGAGAAAAAGGAGAATTTACCGACAGGAGAGAAGAGGAAAAAAAAACATGAAAATTTTAGTAGACGTCACAGAAAATAGAAAAAAGGAAAACGTTGGGTCGTGTTTTTGAATACGTTAAAAATGTGTGCTAAATTTGAAAAGAATCGGTTTAACAGTTTTTATACAGGAGAATGTACACCGACTTCGAAAATCTGGTTTTGAGAAAAATGCGTTTGAAGTTTTGAACGTCAAAAGAATGAATAAAATTCTAGTTTTTTTTAACTAACATTGAATCATCGATTTCTGGTACATATAATAATGTTCCTGCAGCAGTAGCAATGTCCAGGAAGTCATGTTGTTCCTGCCTGCATTGAATTCCTTGTAAATGCGTTCTTTGTTCGCCGCGCACGAACGCAAGCGCGCGCGGTCTGCGATCGGTGATGTTTACGCGGAGCACGGCTTTGCTCCACGTAAATAAACGTTGCGTCCGAGAGCAGGCCGCTTGCCCGTACACACACGTACGCACGCACACGAAGGAACGGGCCGCTTACCCGATCCACGCGATTTATAACAAATTCGGCCTCGAGCCCGTGCTCAAGGCACCGATGTCGTACCACGCGGCGGCTCGTATTCGAGAGCCGCGACTCTCGCCACACGAGAGTCCGCGATCGCGAACTAGGGAGAGAGAGAGAGACGATGAACGGGAGACACGTTCCCCGCGTTCACCGAACAACGATCGTCGCCAGAGAGTCGAGGCGCTCGTCGACTCTTCGCCGGTACGCGCCCGCACTCGCTAACAAAGTCGGGCGGTACTTACTATATCAGCAGCCATCGCTCGTCCTTAGCTGTTGCCTCGATCGCTTACGCCTCGCTGGTCGCTTCCTCGCGTTCTCTCCTGGTCGCACCTCCGGTCGCGCACGCACGTTTTTCCGCGTCCGTCGTCGCCGAAGGCTCGAGAGAATCTCCCGAGCTTCAGACATGGCCGCCGCTCCCGAGCGCCACGGCCTAGCCTTACCTCGTGTCGCGAAGGCTCGCGACGACGCGCAGGTACACGGTAGTACCTTGCATCAAACCCTCCTCCCAGACGCCATTAAGCCACGTCTTTACGGTCTCTGTCACTCTTCGCGAGCCAATCCTTCTCCTGCGTGACCGGTGTTGTAGCAGCTGTTGCCGCCACCTTTACTGGGGAAGATGTCCTTGTCTTCCCGCTCTGCGGTTTATATGCCGTTTCTGGCATCACCGCCTTGGTCGGAGGGTTTGGCGTCCTGTCGCCTTTTTCCCTATCCAGGATATATTCTGCTTTGACGCACTGATCATCACTGCAACGTATTTAGGACACACGGGAGCGACGCCAGCATGTCGCACTCGTTGAGTTTTGCCGCTCGGGCATTGTCCTCAAAACTCTTAAGGAAAGACTCCACGTCTTCTCCTTGTTTACCCGAGAACGTGACGCTCCATCGACTAACTATTCGGCTGGGGTCCTCGTGACCTCTGCCTGTGCGATTTACTTCGCTTGTGGAAGGACCGTTGTGATCTCTCGACCTTCCATTCGTGAAATCTGCCCACGTCCAGATTTCACGTGGCGGGATTCGCCTCTGCGCGTTCTGAATGGTGTTCGCACCATTCAGTGTCTCGTTGATTCCAGGTTCGTCTATCGTATACGTCTCCTGGAATCCAACGCGCGGTGTCGTTTGCGACGGATTTATCTGTTCCGTTCGCGTATCGACTTGTCGGCCGTCGATTCTCGCGCTTGACATCGGCGGCCGTTGCTGGTCTCTATCGTGGGCCAGCTGGTCGACTCTCAGGGTGAGAGCCGTCAATGTCCTCGCCTGGATGACAACCGTGTTCATCAAGTTGTCGTACTTTCGTTCGATTGTTCGAACGGCTTGCTGGATATCTCGTAACATAGATTCCACTTTCGTCATTTGATCCTGTGACTGTCGTCGTCGGTCTCGCTATCTTGGTTCTTTTCGAGTCCTAACCTTGATGGCGGTGTGCGACTTGGCTATATGTTGCCAATCCCTTTGTCGCCTTCAGAATAGCAATTTATGCTATTCTGGTAAATTGAGAGGGGGTGATGTCGGCCCTTCTCATAATTCTCGTCCTGAATGGTTGTGGATGTCCTGTCCATGCAAATGTCTTCGATGAAAGACTTCCTCAGTGATTCGCGGACTTTGCGTAACTCCTCCTCGTTTGAGGAGTTACACGCCTCGAAATCGGCTGCAGTATAATTACCATGCAGCCAATTGTACAGACGGTGACGCTGCACGAAGCAGTCGCCGTCTGTTCTCAGTCCGAGGTGCTGGATCGTTTCCTCCAGTTCCTCGACCGGAATCGCCATCAGCCATTGCTGGACGTCCCGTTCCGTTGGTTCCGCCTTATACGCCATCTTCACCTGATTGAGTACAAGCCTGCCCTTTGTCCCAAAAACACGGAAAAATTTGTGGGACGGCCCTTTCGGTTGGCGACGCAACTACTTCTAACGTGTAGTGTGTGAGATTTTCTCTGAAACACGTCTTAGAGAATTTCTCTACGACTGCCTACAGTTTGTAGCACAATCGCGTTTGAACTGCGTAAAAAAACTCTATTTCTTTTATCGCGACTCTACATGAAATTCTCGCTGCCAAATTCAGCGAGAAAACGAATTTTCCTCGAAAACTTTCGATTTTCGAGGTCAGTTTAAACGGGAAAAATTCTCTCTAGAATTTTCTCCCAGACGTGTTTCTGTTGTTAGTAAATTACACTCGGTTGTAAATTACAGGTGTTAGCTAACTAGCCAACTCGAGAGGTTCCCTATCGAAAGCGCGAATACCTGCTTCGTCTTTGCTTTTTGGCTTGTTGAAATTCCGAGTTTTCACTCAACAGCTGCCCGATACAGAAGCAGGTCATGGCTGCGACTGTATGCTGTTGAATGATTTCTGAGCACCCGTGCTTTCACTGATTCAATTATCGGCCAACCTAATTTATTAATAGTAAATTAATAAAGATTATTACCCTTATCAAAATGAATTAATAATTTTAGCAAAAAAAATAATTTTAGATCTACATTAGTTAAATAATAATTTAAACTAACAAATAAATAATTGAATCAATAAATAGATAATTAATACTCGATAAATAAATATTTTTTTTTAAATTCAAATTTAAATTTTTTTTTTTAAATCCTGGTAAGCAAATTGATAGGAATTTCATTTAGCCCTCCTATTGTGGCCGAATTTAACGCCACCGTACGAAGTCCTTGGAGCACTAGAGATTCTTACCGTGATTTCCCGGCGCTAGGCAAATATAACCTACTAGTCGTTCCATCCGAGTACTCCGTACTAAAGTTTGAAGTTTTAAAACTATTAGAGGAATCTAAAATTATCCTGTTTGCTGACGACCTAATAGGGACATGTATTTTTACGAGGAATTAAAAAGGACATTAAAGAATTTGGAAGAGCTTTTTCCACAATTTTAATATGACCGGATGAAGCTAAACTGCAAACGCAGATGCAACCGCGACTATACTTAGACGATGACTGCGAATTTTGCCCTACAAAATGTTCTGGTGGACCTTAGAGAATTTGATGGGCGTACTATGCCCTTAAAGGACTTTATACAGGATATTCGGAACGGAGTAATCTACATCCCGGCGAATCAAACGGCTCTATATATTCACGCAGTCCTCATCACATTGAGAGGGCCAGCATATATAGCCGGATTAAAACCTTAAGGGATACATTTCCTCCGGGCAAGAACTTTAATTATTATAGTGAAAGTGATTCACCAATTACGGATGAAACCAGGGGAAACCATAGGAGATTTCTATGACTATTTAAATATTTTGCTTTCTGGTGCCAAGAACGCCCTCAGAGATGAACTAAAAAGGCTGTGCTCAAAATTTTTATTAAGCGATTACCTGCCGATATTAGTTTGAGTATTGAAGCTCAAAAGCCCGAAACTGGTCTCCAATTAACCGGCAAGGGGCTCCAGTAAATATGGTAACAACTGGAGAGAATGGTAGCTTATGTTACCAGGATTATTACTAAACCTACTATAAGGATTGCCCCCACAAAATACCAACAAAACTTAGACGAAGAGCAAGGAGCGAATAAAGGCAAATGCGAGCAGGTGCACCACTATTATCAAGATCCATGGTACGAGACCTCCTATGAAGCACCATATGTTATGGTGGGAGTCACGAATGCGCAACCGCCGTATCCAAATGCAGAGCCGTATAAACCGAGGATATACCCCGGATACCGTCAGGGGAATCCGACGGGGCCATACACAGGACCCCGCTCAAATCAAGGATATTCCTTTCAACGAAATTACGATCAGCAGCATTATAGAGGAAGGATATCTTATCAGCCCCAAAATCCGAATTACCCGAATCAAGGACAATGGTTTTTAAATAGAGGGCCTTCCAACCAGCCGAGGTACTATTACGAACCTAGGCCAGATTTTCCCAGAATATTTAATCCACAGACTGGAATGCACGAACTCTCAAATGGCGGCGGACCAGAGCTCCAACCCAAATGGAAAGAATCAGCAGATGTCGTCAGCCCCAAAGATTTACATAAGGGACCTCAAGATCTAGAAGATAGAGATAGGGACGCTTAAAGATTACCGAAGGATTGAAGCCATACAGGGTGTCCCATTTTAACTTAGACAGCTGAATAACATGAAAAATAGCAATGTAATTACAAAATGTTTTAGACAAAAATTGTTAGACATTGAGGGGCTAACCGTTCTATGATCTTGAACATGTCCTTGAACTTCATTTTTAAGGTTATTTGAAGGTCAACTTTTGTTTTTTAAGAATAAGAATAAGAATAAGAATAAGAATAAGAATAAGAATAACCAGTCGCCGATTAGAGGGCCTGCGAGAGGGTTATCCTCAAAAACCGTGGAAAAAGATCTTGCCGAGCGGCCACTCCTTCCATGCGCGAGCTTCGGAGATTACCAACAGATGCGCGCTGACTAACCGCGTGTGTTTGATTAATTTTTCGTGGCTTTAGCCCGTCACAATTGAGTTGGTCTTATTATTTTTTATCTTTTTTTGTTTATATTTTTAGATATCGAACTCAATAAAAGAATTTTTAACTCGCTGTAATTGAACTAGTGACACTATGTTATCGCTACCTGTCCGAGCTCTATCCTTTTTCGCTGTTTCACCTCGCGCAGGTGCATCCCAGCAACGAGCAGTAGCCGCCGAGATACAGAATGAAAAAACCTAATTTAATTTAAAAAAATAAAATAAACCTAATGAAGGGAGGTAGAGGGAAGCAAAAGGCTATGAGGATTCTAGCTCAGAGGCGGAGATGGGAGAGGAGAGGGTAGCAAGACCTAAAAAGCCAGGCCGTTTCTAGGTCAGGTCAAATCCTGAAAAAGCCTAGTTTATCTACTCCCATAACCTAGATTACTTAGAAAATTTTGAAATGAAAATCTAGGCGACATTATTTTGTAAATTATCGATCGATGAAAATCCAAAGCACGAAAAGTCTGGTGTGGTAACAGGCAAAAGTATCTGATATACTCGACATTTTTTATCATAAGCTGCCAATGAAAAGTAAAAGTAAAGTTCTTGGAACAGTCAAGCCAATATATGGGGAACTGAGAAAAAACTAGTTGCTAAATCGTTGCTTGGTAGGCTAGACATAGAATAGCAACGAAACTTTCAATGCGACAGTTTGGAATCTGTCGCCGAAATCTGATTGAAGTGGCAAAAACTTTTAGATATAGCTACAAACATAGAAAAGCATGCATTTTTTAATGACGGTTTAATCAGCATAGGGCATTTATGACGATTTTAGAAATAGATATTAGTGTCCAGTCGTATAATATATGTATAGAAAATAACATAATAACATTAGAAAATAACCAATAAACGAGGCCGAGAGAAGTTTGACTCTTCAAGAAAAAGTAACGAGGATGCCCATTTGATTATTGTAGGGTAGCTTTATGGTTCTGGGATTACTGACAGATCGTAACAATATTTTCACAGTAGACCTTTTTATTTTTTCCTGTCTCTTACTTGTTTTGAAATTTTAAACGCGTTTTTCTCAAAACACAATTACTTAAATCGGTAGGCAGCACAACTAGTGAACAATTTTCAATATTTTCTATAGAACTTATTAAGTATTAATAAATAAGTGCAGTATTTTAGAAACATTTAAAAAAATGTAATTTTTATTAATTACACAATAATTTATATTTTCAAATTTCTTTCTTTACTTCATTAGATAGACTCATGTAATTAAGTGGATTTTTTTTGTTATTCCGAGATCAAATTTAAATGAGTATAGCCATATTTAATTCAAAGCGCTGTTGAAGAGTGGCGACGTTTTTATTATTTTTTAATATTTTTAATTTTTGCTTGTATAAAAAAAATTATCAGTCTGAGATAAAGTTTCTCAAGAATGATAATGCTTGGCATTTACGTGATAGTCTACATATATTACCAATATCCTAATGTGTTTTACAATAAAAGTATCAGATCTACTGTAATTGGCTGCATCTACTGAAAAGCATCATTCATTTTACAAATAACTATGTTAGAAATTGAAGACAAATACTATATGTTAATTATTATATTTGATTGTGTTATGTCTAGGGTAATGAAAATGAGCTAATTTTTTTAGAGAAAAAAATAGAAACGTTTCGCACAGTTTGAAAGTTATTTAAATTTTCATCTTCAAAAACCCTCGACAGCTCCAGGCCGAATCTCTCGACCATCATAAAATCCACAACGAATAATGTGACTAGTAGTTGTTTTCCTCGCTGATGCTCGGTCGGTTGATTTAACATCATTATAACAGAATATGGAAACAATATTGTTAACAAAAAAGAATAGCACAGAGAAATATATATTTTAGCTCAAAAGAAGGTGTATTACCAAAAGAATAGGAAAACTATTTTATTACACAAAAAAGAGAACTATAAAAGAAAAAAAATTACCTCGAAGAATATATAATACAGTTGAATCAGTGGAAAATAACAAATTAGGTATTATTGACAAGTATTATTTAATAAATCTTATTATAGTTGCGATGCGGGGCATTTCAAAATTGCCCTCGCGTTTTTGCGAGCGCATCGTGACCAGTCGTACACCGTAAGGGAAAACGCTCGAACACGCGCGCGTGACTGGATATCTTAGAAGCTGGGATTAGACTCTTGAGCTACTGTAAGCGTTGGATATGCAAACGAACCACAGAACATCACGAGTGAAGGAAAAGGAGGAAGAGGCAAGAGTCGATATGCTATGAGCACAATTCCAGGAACTAAAGTGATCCAGTACTTTCTAACCTTTTACTTACCCCTTTCTTCCTTCCCTTCTGGCCTAGATACCGTCTCCCCCTCCATTTCTTAGGCGTACACTTTTATAATCAAATTAATTTATTATTATAAAAATAATTTTCTTTTCTTATATTAACCTATTATTGCAAGAAATATATTTCTGAAAAAACGGTCTTCACCATCGCGAATAGAACTCCTATTTCGGAACGCGAAGAGTAGATGTTTTAGTTTGAGAGATTGGATTGTGAAACGAGTTAGATAGAGTTTAGTGTTGTTAAGTGTGGTAGTTTAAGATGTAGTGTGATACGGGAGTGTTGATGAGTGGGAGCGGGAAAAGTGCGATTTCGTTTATCGTATTAGAGTGGTTAATATAGGTTTCTGTAGACAGGTTATTATTAGTAGTGAAATTATCGGGAATAGTGGTGTAGAACCACGATTCTGCTCTAGTGCTGTAGGAAATCGGCATAACGCTAAGACAAAAGGAAACCTACAAAACGACTTCAATACAATGACTTTGATTTGAATCAAATTCAAGGGGTGACGGTTAACCCTAAGTGAGCTAAGGAGAGGGCGTTGTCAGCGCTGTCCCCGCCTGGACGCATCAACCTCTCTTGAGGTCTGAATCAGCCGGACCACTGACTAAAATGTGGTGCAAAAGCACCTGGCGGCCTTATAATAGTTATAGTCATTTTTCGGATAGTGGTCTTGGGATAATGAATATGTAGGATTTTCGGAGGAATATAATAGAAGCCCAGGTCCGCTAGTAATTATATTAGGGGACCAGAAATACTACAATAGAAATTTATAATCTCACTATTATCTCTAAACTCTAAAAAAAAAGTAGCAAGCTTACCCATTGTCTCTTGTCGCATACTAGTAACAGCTGACATATTCGATGCAGAATGCGACATAGAAAATGGCTGCGTCATTGTAGGGTAAGTCGTAGTTCCCATCTAAAAAGATATTAAAGATGTACTTCTAATTTAAAGGACATAGTGAAACAAATCTGTCAGAAATGCTCTATACAAGTAAGACCCTTGAAATTTAAGCAAGCAAAATCTCTTTTTAAAAATGTCAAATGGTTAAAGTATTTAAGGCGATAAACCATTTAAATATGAGAACATTTTTTAAAAGCTTATAGTTTTTGAGAAAAACGTCATAAACCTCCCTGTATTTTTTTATTGATTTTTTCAAAAACTATAAGTTTTTAAAAAATTTTGTAAGAACAAAAATGTCTTAGAATTCATCAAAGATTTTCAAAAAAAACAAAAATTGTACCGAATCAATCTAAAAAAAATTGGAGTGTATTTTTTTACTAATTGTAAGATATTTTCATTCTTAGGAAATTTTTATAAAAGTCCATAGTTTTCGAGTAAAAATCTGTAAATATTAAAAAAAAAAAACAATTTCAGACGTCATTTTTCATTGGATAACGATATAAATCAAAATTTTCCGATGAATATTTTTGAAGTTTAAATATTGGGGACACGTTTTTATGACCTTAAAAGTTTCCTAGATTTTTGGATCATTGTTAAAATTAGGTTTAAAAAAAATCCAACTGCAAAAAGTGCCTTTTTTTTAAATAGTAGGTTAAATGTTATTTTTTGAAATTTTTGACACCGTCAATGGAAAGAGCGACCTCGGAAATTATTACTATTCACTAATCAAGAGAAATTTCGACCTAATAATATTGAATAAATCAATTATTATACTTTTTTTCTGATTCTATATACGAAAATTTTTGGGTTCATGATTAAACAATAGAGAGATCTACACTATAAATGTAAAAAAATTCCTGTTTTTTTTTATATGACGTCCAAGTTAATGGTACGCCGAGAGGATGACGGAAGGTCAACCCTCTCAGTTGCGGGTAGCGTCTGCCTTGGCTAAGGCTAATGGGCAACGCTAATTAAGGATCGTTTCTTTATGAAAAATAAGATCGCGTCCGCGTGTAAGGAGGATACAAGGGATCTGACTTTGATCTTCCGGCGTATCTAGGCGTGAACCCGGAGTATCTAGGTCAGTTGAGGATGGGAGGCAAGGGAAATTAATTCTACGAATCCTTGAATACAGCCCAGCGGTGCAATGCTGGCCGTAGACAGGGATTATATTTAAATTAAAAATTTTAAATATAACCGTTTAAAAATCGAGCGTTGGAAAAATAAGGTAAAGAAATAGAAACAAGTCAAAATTTTGGGAAAAATATAACTTACTTTTTATTTTCCCTTTTCCCTGGGAACCGAAGTGGAGATCGATCTTGAGAGAGAGAGAGAAAGAGAGATTGAGCTGCTGCTGATGGTGAAGCTGACGACCTGGCGAGCCTAAAGAAGCGGTGAGGATGATGGACCCTTGAAGAAGCGGCGGCCAGACCGGAGCCACTGGAGAGCTGGATCAAGTCAACTTGAAGTCCGGAGGGCGAAGTATTCCTGAAGAGCGAAGACCTTGAAGAGCGAAGTTGACCAGTGAACTGATTTTTCCAGTGCGCGCGGTCCCTTTTAAGGCCCAAGGGCCAGTCATCCCCACTAGGGGCGCCAGGCCAAACGTCAGTGCTGATTGGTGGAGCTGCGCGAAAATTCGGCAGCGTGGGAGTCGGAAAAGCGGAGCGGGGGTAGCTTGGTGACCCGAGCGGAGGCGGCGGAGGGCGAAGTTCGCCGAGTCTCTCTCTCTCTGATCTTCTCTCTCACTTCAAGTTCATTACATGTATTTCGTAGGTCTTATTTATTTATATGTTGCGCAGGATTTATAAACAAACAGTTATATGAGAAACAATGCAAATGAAATTTAATGTTGATATAAAAAAGATTTGAAGTTTTAGCTATAATATTAAAGAAGTTAGAAAGAATTGTTTAATAATTTATCATTTATTAAATTTTAACAGTATTTTATTAATTGATTGAATAATTAATAGGCCATTTAAAAAGAATATATAATTGAAATTTGTTAATATCATTTATATAATGAGAAAAAAATAAGGAAATCTATATCTATTTATGTTTAAATAATTGAAATATAATTCATTTACATTATTTCTTATTTATATTAATTGTTATGAATTTCTTATAATTATAAGTAATTTAAGTTATTTAAATACTAATGTAAAGGAATAGTTATTTTAATTAAAACTACGCATTTTCAACTTGAAAACTGGTGAATTAACTATGGTTTGATTGTTGATTGTTTGTTATTATGGGAACAGCTTATTTAAGTTATTTGTTTTTACCTATATTGAGATATGCAGGGTGTTCGAAATGTTCCGGACCCCCCACTTATAACATAAAGTAAGCATTTTGGAAAAAAATGTTAAATACAAAAGTTGTTAAGTTTTGAAGGTTGAACTAAATGATGACCTTGGATTTGTTATTGGTTATCATTTTCAAGATCATTTAAAGGTCATCTTCAGTTTTTTAAATAGGAACCCCTATTTTTTATTTCAGATTCTGAAAGAGCACAAAATTTTACATCTGGATATGTATCCACGTTATGGCTCAAAATGACCTACAGAGGTCATTTAGTGGTTAAATGATTATTTAGTAGCAGAAAGCCAAGAAATCCCGATTATTAAGAACTTTGGGTGTATTTGATGAAAAGAAAAAAAAAATTTCGTACTTTAATACTAAAGTACATAATTTGATTTTCTAGGACAAACTTTATGGTCACTTTAAAATTGGCCTTCATTTTTAAGGTCATTTGAAAGTTATCTTCAGCTTATTAAAAAGGGACTCATTTTGTATTCCGGATTCTGGAGGAGCATTAAATTTTAGGTTTGGAGATATGTACAATATCCACGTCATGGCTCGAAATGATCTACATAGGACACTTGGGGGTTATTAATTTCAAAAGCAAAATAATCTAACCGTTTTACATGAACAGTTTTTATTGCAATAATTTTTTGCAAGGGTTACGAGTTTCTACGCATGATTCATAGCATTTTCAGGATCGTTACTTGTACCTTAGAAGATTTTGCTCACTATTCTTTTTAGGAATCAGTTTATTTATAATTGTTAATTAACAATTGTTTACTCCTATTTACTTTTCTGTTTTCAAGAGTTAAGTGAAGTTCTCTTACTTCGAAATTCAGATAATTGTATTAATTTTCAATAATTGTACTTTTAATCGTAGTGAAAAATGGCACATCTTACTGAACGAGAAAGAATATCTTTGTTGATGATGCGAGGGTGGGGTGATCAAGAGAGAGGTTACAAACAGGTACAGCGTTTATTCAATGAAACATTCAGAGTTGAAGAAAACAACTCTATTTCAAAAAGTACCGTAATTCGTACAATTAGACGTTTTGAAGAGACAGGTGGTATTAAAGATCATCCTAAATCAGGTAGATCCAAATCATCGTCTAATGATGAAAAGAGCTTAGACGTATTACAATCATTTATTGAGGACTCCCATTGCAGCATCAGACGTTGTGCACAACAGCATGAAATGGGAGCTGCATCTGTGCACAAAATTTTGAAACTCAACAAATGGCATCCTTTCAAATTAAAGTTGGTACAGGAATTATCTGAAGATGGTTTTGATAGAAGGGTAGAGTTTTGTGATGTAATGATGCAAATGATATCTGATGATCCTTTGCTCCTCAATAACATTGTTTTCTCTGATGAAGCCACGTTTGAGTTAAGCGGAACAGTGAACAGACATAATTGTCGATACTGGAGTAACATCAATCCACATTGGATGAGAGCGGACCACACGCAACATCCTGAAAAAGTAAATGTTTGGGCTGGCATATTTAATGGAAGAGTACTTGGCCCTTTCTTTATTGAAGGTAATTTAAATGCTGCAATGTATGAAAACATGCTTTGAGACCAAATTATACCTGCTATACGGAATTTAACGGGTGGAAATCTGGACGAAATTTACTTCCAACAGAATGGTGCTTCTGCACACTACGGTATTCATGTTCGCCGATATTTAGATGCAACATTTCATGATAGATCGATTGGGCGGAGAGGTACAATTGAATGGCCACCTCGGTCCCCAGACCTAACGCCTCTTGATTACTTCCTTTGGGGATACTTGAAGGATAAAGTTTATGTTATAAAACCACGTGACTTGGATGAATTACGCCAAAGAATCACTGAAGAAATAGACTTGATACCTCAGCAAATCTTGCGAAATGTTGTTGCAGCCTTTTACAATCGGTTAGCACATTGCCAAACTGTTAATGGGCAACAATTTGAACAGTTGTTGTAAAAAGTTCCTGTCAACGACATTTTAAAAAAATTCAGTTTGGGCGAATAGTCCACTGTCTTGATTTAGTTAGCTGAGCCGCCGATAGTCCTGCCTTAGCTGACTGGGCCGCTAGTGTTCTTGTCTTAGTAGGCTGGGCCGCAGATGGTCTTGCCTTAGTTGGCTGGATCACCCATGATGTTACCTTAATTAGTTGTACCTCCCGTGCCTGAGCAATAAGGCTCATTTTGATTAGACATTTTTTTATTTATCATTTTCTCCCCCGAGGTATGTAGTTGTTGGGCCTAAGGCTTATTTTGATTAGACATTTTTTTATTTATCATTTTCTCCCCCGAGGTATGTAGTTGTTGGGCCTAAGGCTTATTTTGATTAGACATTTTTTTATTTATCATTTTCTCCCCCGAGGTATGTAGTTGTTGGGCCTAAGGCTTATTTTGATTAGACATTTTTTTATTTATCATTTTCTCGCCCGAGTTATGTGGTTGTTGGGCCTAAGGCTTATTTTGATTAGACATTTTTTTATTTATCATTTTCTCCCCCGAGGTATGTAGTTGTTGGGCCTAAGGCTTATTTTGATTAGACATTTTTTTATTTATCATTTTCCCCCCCGAGGTATGTAGTTGTTGGGCCTAAGGCTTTGTGACGTTCAGCTGGGGATCAGAGCTGAGTCACGACAGAATGAACACAATAGAATTGATAAAAAGAAATTAGATTTATTTTAATGAATATAATACTGGAATAATTAATTATACATGCCCGTAGCCGATACGGGATTTCCTAAGGGCGCCAGTCGCGAAGTTACGGAGTCGCGACACTCCGCACGAAATTATTCTCGAACCACACACACTATTGCGGCACGATCTTGCCAGGATGGGGATAAGCTGGGAGGGGAGGCCACCTGCCTCGTCGACGATGTTGTTGTCGTCCTCTCGTCCTACTCGCCTGAACTTGTCCACGCTGGACGGCTACCTCGCACGGAATGCCGCCCCCGGCCCCGGTCCGCGCTCTTCCGTCTTCTTCATGTATTTCCTCTTTTCACCACTAGTGGCGTGGCGGTGCGCCTAGCTGCCTTCCGCGCTCTCTCGTAGCAGTGTTGTTGTTGTCACGAGGAAGCTGTCCACGTCCGCCTACGTTCTCTTGGGGGGACTGCGGTGTGCTGAGGGAGAGGAAGAGGCGCTAGAGGCATGGGGAGCCCATATTCATCAGCTGATGGGGACTTGGCGGCATCCTAAGTGTCGTTGCCTGTAGTGTTGTATAGATAGTGGGCTGATTTCCCTCTACGTATTTTCAGCTCGTCTCAGTTGCCGGTACGCTCGCCTGTATGCGGAGGAGGGAAAGCAGCGTGTTCAGATGTTCTGTGTGGTTTCCTGGGATTTTCCGTAGTTGCAGAAGGTCTTCTTGGTGCCTATAAAGAATAAGGCACTCTAACCTCTCAGCACAGGTGGTATGGCTATTCGTTCCCTGGTAGAGCTGTCTGAGTATTTGGCCTCTTTTATTGGCTTCTCTATATTCTGTTTTAGGTGAGCCTTGATCGTGTGTTGCTCCCTTTTTGTCCTCGGAGCCAGCTTTACCATTCCCGTAGTTATTTTGGAAGCCTTTATGCCTAAGTGCCTCCTCGATATTGCCTCCTCCTGTTGCGGTGATTCTTCGAGGCCTCCTTGGGACTGCAAGGGGAGAAGGAAAGGATTTGTGGTGCCTCTAAGGATGTTTGCGAATCGTGTGCTTTGTGTGATGTAGCTTTGGTTCGGGTAGGTAGGATAGCTTAGTCCAGTACTCCTCCACGGTTACGCTCCTATGCTAAGGACTCCGTGCGAGGGCTTGCTATGTACTAAGGGTCAGGGCTGTGCGAGCAGATCTGCCTCGTCACAGCTTATTTTGATTAGACATTTTTTTATTTATCATTTTCTCCCCCGAGGTATGTAGTTGTTGGGCCTAAGGCTTATTTTGATTAGACATTTTTTTATTTATCATTTTCCTCCCCGAGGTATGTAGTTGTTGGGCCTAAGGCTTATTTTGATTAGACATTTTTTTATTTATCATTTTCTCCCCCGAGGTATGTAGTTGTTGGGCCTAAGGCTTATTTTGATTAGACATTTTTTATTTATCATTTTCTCCCCCGAGGTATGTAGTTGTTGGGCCTAAGGCTTATTTTGATTAGACATTTTTTTATTTATCATTTTCTCCACCGAGGTATGTAGTTGTTGGGCCTAAGGCTGATTTTGATTAGACATTTTTTGATTTATCATTTTCTCGCCCGAGTTATGTGGTTGTCTGGCCTAAGGCTTATTTTACGCCAGTGTCAATTACACCTTCTACAATCCTAATGCAGAATTTAGCGCTGGTGCAAAATGGAGAATTACAACTAGGAGGCTTAATTTGGAAAACTAAAGTTAACCTTCAAATGACCTTGAAAATCAAGGGCAATGTCAATTTAACGCCACCATAAAGTTTGTCTTGCAAAATCAAATTACTTTAGTATTGGTCAGATACGCTCAAAGTTCTTAATAATCGGGATTTCTTGGCTTTCTGCTACTAAATAATCATTTAACCACTAAATGACCTCTGTAGGTCATTTTGAGCCATAACGTGGGTACATATCCAGATGTAAAATTTTGTGCTCTTTCAGAATCTGAAATAAAAAATAGGGGTCCCTATTTAAAAAACTGAATATGACCTTTAAATGACCTTGAAAATGATAACCAATAACAAATCCAAGGTCATCATTTAGTTCAACCTTTAAAACTTAACAACTTTTGTATTTAACATTTTTTTCCAAAATGCTTACTTTATGTTATAAGTGGGGGGTCCGGAACATTTCGAACACCCTGTATGTAATAATAATTAAATGTATTAATTTATTGTGTTAAAAAGATCTTATTTTCTTCGAAAATTGTGTTTATAAAAATTGAATTTTTGTATTTTCTTGTATGAAGTAATTTGAAAAATTATTATTAAAATATATCACAATATTCACATTTGTATTACAAACTTGATTCAAAAAGAATTTTGTGTTAAATGTTCATAGGGAAGAAGTTATAACGATTTTAAGTTTAGAAATAAACAATTTGATTTTTTTGATTTCTGGATTTTTCGGTTTTTTTTGACTTGTAATTTTATAATTTCTACTATTAAAATATATCACAGTATTCACGAGGGAACAACAAATTCGTTGCAATAATAAAAGTTTGTCAAATGTTTATAGAGAAAAAGTTATAATGAATTTATGTGTGAAAATTATTAATTAAAAATTTCAGAGTTTTCGGATTTTTTATTGGTTGCCCCTTTTTTTATAAGAAATTTTATAGGAAATCATTATTAAAATATACTATAATATTCGTATGAAGATTACAAATCTATTGCAAAAAGAAAACTGTGTTAAATGTTTATAGAAAGAAAGTTATAACAATTTCTAACTCGAAAATAATCAATTCAACATTTTTAATTTTTGTGTTTTCGCCTTTTTTTATATGAAATTTTGTAAGAATTTATTATTTAAGTGAGTTATATTATTTATAAAAGGTTTACTAATTCATTGGAAAAAGAATATTGTGTAAAATGTTTTTAGGGAAAAAGTTACAATAATTTTATGTTTGAAATGATTCATTTTTATGAATTTTATGTTTTTTGCTATTTTTACTAGGAAATTTTATGAGAATTTATTATCAAAATATACCGTTCTATTCGCAAAGAGATTACAAACTTAATCCAAAAATAATATTGTGTTAAATGCTAATACAAAAAAAGTTATTGTAATTTTAAACTTAAAAATAAATAATTCTATTTTCTTCATTTTCGCTAGGAAGGCTTTGTTTGATTTCTTACAGACTTATATTAATTGATTTGTAATTTAAATATCTATTAGTATATAAAATAGTCTAAATAATTTATTGTTTATTCGCAAAGTTTGTTTATGTATCAATGGAAAATTTCCTGAGTCCAGGTATAGACACAGCAGCAATTAGGGGTCGGGCGGTCGGCGCGCAAGGGTCGGGCCGTCATAAACCTGGTAATGTGTTTTTCCCAGGTGACGCATCGCGAACGTGACTAAACGCGCACTTTCTCTTCTGTAATTTATTATTTAATTTATGATTTTAATGTAGGAGAGTTTTGAGAAATCTTAATGCAAAACAAAGTATGAGTCCTTTTTAAGTTACTGGGAATGGCGTTAGAGGGACTTAGTGGGATTGGGCCTGAAAAATCGGAGGGTAAGGGACGCGAAAATATTTACCGCGCGGGGCCAAATATTTACCGACGGGAGAGAAGAGAAAAAAAAAGGGAATGAAAATTTAGTAGACGTCACACTTATAAATTTTCTTTACTTTTCTGTGATATTTATAAATGAATTATTATTCGGGTTTATTTTCTGATTGTATGTGTTGCATTAGCCCGTTTCGTGCGCACTAGCACGGCTCCATCGTTGGTTTTGGCAATTGCTTTAATAACTAGATTGTTGCAAGAGGCGTCAGACTCTCGTAGCGAGCGTACAACGAAAGATTTCCCCACGTTTAATACAAAAAGTACCGCCCCGCCCCTTTTGAGGAGGTCTTACCGTACGGTCAAGGTTTTTGGTCTAGCTATTTGGGGGTTTTCCCCGGCAGCCACTATTGCCTGACCAGGGCTTTTCTTCTGCTTCTTCTTCGTTTTTTGTTTTTTCACTGTTTGCCAGATCCCTTGAACCTCATTTATGCATGTACTCGG
Organism: Sycophila sp. Sp_5; assembly: GCA_018906775.1. Classification (NCBI taxonomy): domain Eukaryota; kingdom Metazoa; phylum Arthropoda; class Insecta; order Hymenoptera; family Eurytomidae; genus Sycophila; species Sycophila sp. Sp_5. The sequence goes on from JACCID010000090.1 coordinate 69,831, forward strand.
CTGAGGTGGAAAACGGATTCCACGTCCTGTGTAATGCGGATCACAGGGGTGACTTGGATCTTAGTAGCTTTTTGCTTTTTTACACCATCCAACGCCCCATCTTTATTCTTGCCGCCGTCTTTTTGTGCTTGTTGTAGTTCGGACAGAAGGATCTTGATTGTCTTCAATCCGTTCTTCATATCTTTCGAAATGTTGTTCTGTTTTTCTATTGTTGATCTTGTTGACCGGAGTGGATGGCCTTGCAGTAGCAGCTGCGTGCCCTGTGTCGATGCTGATACTTCCTTTTCTCATCTGTGGTTCCTTGAGCCAGGGACGTAATGGTGGGCGGGACAGCCGTTCCAACTTGTGCTCTAACTGCTTCCTGTATCCTCTTCAATCTGAAAAAAAATGTAAGATATGTAATTGTGGGTCAAGGGTTGCCTTCAGCGGTGCACGGTGGGGCAAAACGACCAAAAAATGCTCAAAAGTCGTGCTTTAAGCGAATTTTGGCTCGAATCAATTTCTTATGGGCACTTTTTTTTCCTTCCCTTCAAGAAGCAATTTCCTTCGGTAGGGGTAGAGAAGCTAAAATTGGCCCCAGCTGATCTAGAAAATTGTAATTTTCCAAAAATTCACGATTTTAGCTTTGAAACTATAAAATTTCTTTTTTTATTTTTATTTTCATAAATTTATGTTTGTAGTGAATTTTGTTACGTATTTTCACCTAATAATAGATTTTTTTCATGAAAAATTCAGTACTTTTAAAGAGAAAAATTTTATAGTCTCGAACAATTATTTTTTTCATTATTAGTTGGATGGAGCTTTAAACAAGCTTTAGTTCTAGTCAAATACAAAAAGTCAAATAAAAAAAAAAAAAGAAACAATCAACAAAATACTTGTGTCTATAGTCGGGAGCGTTTCCCGATAATGCAGCTACATTAGCATTAGCTGAATGAAAACATAAACATAGTTTTTGACTGGACTTGATTACTTTTTAAGTTAGTCATAGTATTGTTTCAACTGTTTGTTACGTCCAGGTGTAAGGAATTATAAGTTAAATTTCGGGATTGGAAAATGATTTATCCAACAATTATATTTTTGATTTTTTTTTAATAACAAATTTTAGAATGGAATTACAAAATAATACAATTTTCACATGAACGCTTATTTAATAAAAAGGTCTCAACGATTACAATAATTTCGAAATTGTACCTTTACGAATATCGGAGGTGACGAGAGGCGGTCGGTAGCGGTTTCGAGCGGCTTGGCAGGTAAGGGCCTCTCGATGTCGCTTGACGGGGAGGGGGGGGGGTCAGTGCGGCGGCTCTTCGTTGCTCTCGCTTTCTCTCTCTCTCGTGGGTCAGGGCGGATCAGCGCTGTGGCCCTCTGCTGTTCTGGTTGTGTCTTTCTCTCTCCTTTGGGTCGGTGCGTGCTAGCGCTGTGGACTCCTGTGCTCAGCCATTGGGCCTGGTGTTAGAGTCCCTGCTATTATTCCGTGTGGTCGTGTATTCTTAGCCTTTGTTCGGCCAAGCATCTCTTTACGTAATAGATCCAACGGTGGACGTACTTTTCTGCAGAGTGACGTGAAGGTAGTGCGGAGGTATGACGACTGAACTGCTGGTCCTCTTTTAGCAAGGGTTTTTATACTTATCTTCGATCCCCTCCAATCGGTAAATTATCATATTTTCGTGAATTCATCTAACGAAATAATTTTCGGTAATTCGAAAGTCAGGCGAAAAAAATGTTTTCTGTTGGTGTGAGTTTTACTGCCATTGCGCTTTTTGTTGATCGATTTATTGTCTTCATTAATATGCATCTGCATTGCCGTGCCGCACTACAATCTTTGCATTGAGTAACCATTAAAAGCCTGTCACTTCATATTCGAGCAATAAACGTGAACTCGTAAATGTTGGGTTCCTTTGTAGCCCGTCTTCGTTTTAATAGTCTAATAATTTGCATATTGGTTTTATGATATTTTTTTCATATTCACTTTTCTCGGGTCTCGCATTTTCAGTCATACAGCAGGTGTTTATTTATGCGATTGATCCGGCGTTTATTTGACTGGTCCCCTTCCACCACTTGACTTCTAGCTCCTCACTTTTAAAAGTCCGGCATCACTCATAAATCTTGTCATAGGTTCATGTGTTTTTTGCTAATCAATTTTTCTCCTTGTCTTTGGGTCTCGCATTTAAAAATTGAGGTAGGTCGGTTTATGTGATCACCTTCTCACTTTTTAAAAGATTGATTCTCCTCCGCCACTTGCTGTCGTAAAATTTTCGTCTACCTGCTTTAGACCTTCCGATCGATTGTAAAGCATTTCACTCTCTCAAGTGTACGGATGCTTTGACTTTCGTAAAGGTACTTGACGCAATATTCGTAAGTTTTTAAACCTATTTTAGTTTAAATTTTAGTACGTCGTGAAAAAGTACAATTTCCCTTTTATATTTACTTTTGTGATTCCTTTTTTCATGACGTAACATGTTGTAAGTAAAGCATCGCTTATCGCATTCGGAAATCAAAGTAAAATGAGTAGTTTTTGTATAAAAAATAGAAAATTTATCTTAATACTGCATAATGTTAGATTTTCGTTGTGGAAAGAACAGCAGAATAAAATGTGAAGTTTTTGGTGTCTGAATGAAATCTTGAAGAGAGTGATTATATTAAGGGAAAGTAGAAAAATAGGCTTAGGCAAAGTTTTTTTAATAATTATTACAATTGATTTAATGAAGGAATCATCAGGAAATATCCGAAGAAGTGAAAGCTCTTCTTAATGTTGATAATATCAACGAAACAAATGATATTAAAGATGAGTCAGATTATTTGTCATTAGATGAATCGACTATATGAATAGAACATAATGTTTTATAAATTTTTAATAAACATTATTTTTTTTCCTATTTTTTAATGTATTTGACTATGGAAATCACTTCCATTATATTATCCTCAAAAATTTTTATATAACCAATTTTTGCACCTTTCACTTTTTACTTAAATGCCTTTCATTTATCTCAGTAATCAAACCAAAGCTTGTTTAAAGATCCATCCAACTATTAATGAAAAAAATAATTGTTCGAGACTGTAAAATTTCTCTGTTCTGTTTTCTCTTTAAAAGTACTGGATTTTCCATAAAAAAAACTATTATTAGGTGAAAATACGTAACAAAATTCACTACAAACACAAATTTATGAAAATAAAAATAAAAAAAGAAATTTCATAGTTTCAAAGCTAAAATCGTGAATTTTTGAAAAATTACGATTTTCTAGATCAGCTGGGGCCAATGTTAGCTTCTCTTCCCCTACCGAGGGAAATTGCTTCTTGAAGGGAAGGAAAAAAAAGTGCCCATAAGAAATTGATTCGAGCCAAAATTCGCTTAAAGCACGACTTTTGAGCATTTTTGGTCGTTTTGCCCCACCGTGCGGCGGCCCAGGAGTGCTGCGATAAGTCCGAATTAGCTGGGCTCGTTTTTCCGCTGTACCCTCTGCAGACCGGAGATGTGATACTGAGATCCATACAATGGCGCTCATGGCCCGTCACACAGAAGCTTTGCAATGGTAGAGTGGTAATTGTTTAAGTATCAGTGTACTGCATGCGGTGAGAATTGAGCGTGTATAATTTAAGTTGAGCAGATGAGCAGAGTTGAGTACCGCTATGTTCGGGTCTTCTTCCCAAGTTGTGTGTTGTCGCCTGTGTTATAAGCATTGACGCGACGGAAAACGTTACCGGCTTCCAGGATCATGGACGTAAAGACTATGGTAGCCGTTATTATTATTATGATTAATATTATTATTATTATTATTGGCGTAAATCTTTAACCTCTACATTTTTGCCATGCCCGCTGGGCAACGTCTACTGTCGCGTCAATGCTCTTATCAGTAGCGCAAAAACAGAGGCAGCTGATGGAGGCTCTGGGTGGCGGGTTAAACCCTTCTCGTCGGGCGGTGGCGCCAACAAAAGGATACCGTTTTCGCTTGTCCGTTCTTTCTCAACTTCTTATCGATCGGGTAAAGTCGTGGTCACCTCTGATCACTATTTTGTACAAGGGAAGCTGAATGACTCGTATGCACGGCAGAGATCGGCATTAATCATTACTTCGTTAATATTTTTGACTTGCAACTTGCAAGTTCGAGCCTAGGTGCTTCATCTGCCCGGAGACCAACCCGGCGGCGTTGAACCATGTCGCTGGCTCTGGGGCCTGTGGGACATTCAGAGAGGCCCTAGCGAGGTCTCGCCAAAATGGCTAAGGTCCTGCAGGCGAACCTGAACAGGAGTAGGACGGCGCATGACCTACTCACGCAGATCTGCCTCGAGAAGGACGCTGACATTGTTCTTGTCAGCGAACAATATCGAGATGGCGATGCAGGGGTGTGGTATCGGGATCACCTCGGTACCGCGGCTGTCTGGGTTTTCAACCCACGTCGATTTCGGGTTACGTGTCACGGCTCTGGCCGCGGCTACGTTTGGGTCGGGTGTGGTGGCGTTACTTATGTAAGCTGCTACCTCACTCCGAACGAGGCCATCGAGGGCTTCCAATCCAAATTGAATGCTCTCGAGGATGCGTTCAGAGACGTGGAGGGAGAGCTGATAGTAGCCGGGGATTTTAACAGCAAAGCTCTAGAATGGGGTGAACCCTTGCCAGACTCCAGGAGAAGGCGACTAATGGACTTGGCGTCTAGGCTGGGGCTGGTTGTTTTAAACACTGGCTCCACGTCGACCTTCAGGAGACCTGGCTATAGGGAGACCATCCCCGATGTATCCTTTGCGACGGAACGTCTGGCCGCACGTGTGCGGGATTGGCGGGTGATCGAGGACTATACAGCCAGCGATCATCAGTATATCACGTTCCACGTTCGTGATGTCGTGCCGGTCAGGGTGGCGGCCGAACGTCGCCCAGCCAGATGGGTCGTGGCGAAGATGGATCACGAGAAGTTCTCCCAGGCGCTTGAACGTGGTCAGCAATCCCTGGTTGAAGTGCCTAGAAATGGGTCGCTTTCCGAGCGGGCTGAAGCGGTGATTGATACCACAATGGGTATAATCTGCCAAGCCTGCCAGGAAGCAATACCGAGGAGATCTTCGAGAAGTATGCGCCGCCCTGCTTATTGGTGGACGGACGAGACCGCGGAGCTGAGGCGGGGATGCCTGCAGCTGCGCCGAGTGGCCCAGCGGGCCCAGTGGCGCGACCGCGAAGCCGCTCTCAGGATCGCCGAATATCTAATGGCGAAAAGAGCTCTGAAGCGAGCCATTAAAGCGAGTAAGAGATATTGCTGGAAGAAGCTAGGGGAGGATCTGAACAACGATCCTTGGGGGTTAGGGTATAAAATTATCACCCGCAAATTGGGTGCGTTCGGTAAGAGCGAGCCCATGAGCGCGGAGGTAATGGACGGAATAGTCCATGTCCTGTTCCCCACTCATCCCAAACGACGGGATGAGCCCCTGGCTCTTGAGGGCTCCGAGGCACCACCACCACCACCACCCTTCACAAGGGCGGAACTACAACGCGCAGCGCGTTCCCTTAAGAACAACAACGCGCCGGGGCCTGACGGGCTTCCAGCGGAAATACTGAAAGCGGTGGCAAAGAGCCATCCTGAGCTCTTGCTTAGCATGTACAACTCGTGCCTTCAGGCGGGAATATTTTATTCACGCTGGAAGGAGACGAGACTTGTGCTGATAAGCAAGGGCAAGGGACCAATTAATGCTCCGTCGGCGTATAGGCCCCTATGCATGCTGGATACTGCCGGGAAGCTCCTGGAGAAGCTTCTAAGATACCGCATCCAGGCGGCGATACTGGCAGCTGGCGACCTCTCTGAGGAGGTAGTAGAGGCGGCCAGGTCTACGGAGCGGGGAAATCACTTCTCCCGACCCGTTTGCCTCCTGGTGACACTTGATGTCAAAAACGCCTTTAACTCGGTAAGGTGGACAGACGTGCTGGATGTGACGGATCAGGGACTATCTGAAGGACCGATTCATAACGTACGACACGACGGAGGGCTCCACGCGGAAGGAGCTAACGTCTGGTGCGGCCCAAGGCTCCGTCTTAGGATCCGACCTATGGAACGCCTCCTACGATGGGATCTTTCGACTGGAAATGCCGGAAGGCTGCTTGCTGGTCGGGTACACGGATGACGCGGCGGCTGTTATTATTGCTCGCAATATGACGCTGGCGCAGACACGACTCGACCAGACCATGCGTAGAATTCGCTATTGAATGAGCGACCATGGGCTGGAGCTAGCTGAGGCCAAAACCGAGACTGTGCTCCTCACGAAGAAGCGCATCCCCCGAGTGCAGCAGCTAAGTATAGGTGAAGTGTCGGTTCAGACCAAAGCATGCGTGAAGTATCTAGGGGTGATGCTAGATGCAAAGCTCACCTTTGGAGAACATATTCGGAGGTCGGCGGACAAGGCGGCTGTGGTGGTGGCTTCCCTTTGCAGGGTTATGACCAACTTGGGTGGACCACGGCCATGCATCAGGCGGCTGCTACTACGCGCCGCTGAGTCCGTCATGCTTTACGGTGCTGAAGTTTGGGCCGACGCGCTTCGGTACGAAATGTACCGCAAGCGCATGGCGGCGGTACAAAGGAGATGTGCCCTTCGTGTAGCATGCTCGTATTGCACGGTCTCGGAGGCTGCTTCACTAATGGTCGCTGGGGTAATACCTATCGACCTGCTGGCCCGAGAGCGGAAGATCGTCCACCAAATGAAGGGGCACGTCGAAGTAAAGAAGCGGGCTAGGGAGCAATCTCTCGCTTGCTGGCAGGATCGGTGGGCGCAGGATACGCGCGGAAGGTGGACCGCCAGACTAAAAAGTCAGGTGGCCCCATGGACCGGGCGGCATCATGGGGAGGTTAGTTATTACCTTACCCAGATGTTAACCGGTCATGGGTTCTTCCGCGCGTACCTGCATAGGATGGGCAAAGTCGCGGACCCCAGTTGCTTATATTGCGGGTCCGCGAAAGATGATGCCCATCACACTATTTTCGTGTGTGTGCGATGGATGTCGGAGAGGGCAGAACTGGGGGGCGAGGCTGGAGGGGTAACACCTGAAGGCATCGTCCCCCTGATGCTCTCTTCTGAGGAAAACTGGGGGAGGGTCGCCAAATTCGCGGAGGGCATCCTCCGTCAGAAGAAGGCGGACCTCCCCTAGTTATTTGAGGATATCTGCTCCGGAGAGTGCCCCGTGGCAAACCTGGTCCCCTCCCCGAAGTAATGCCTAACGGCGGTTTCCGGGGAGGGGGTTTCCAAGCCAGAAAGGAGGTCTCCTCGACGCACTCCCGCCTGCTCCGACCTGTAGATAACTGCGGGGAGCAGCGGGCGGGCATGCGTCAAGGGGGGCGAGGTTTTAGTGGGTAGGCCAGCACCTTCTGTGCTGGAGAGTCCCACACACCAGGGGACCGGTCCCCTGAGGTCTCATTCAAGAGATTTCCTCCCTCCTTATAAAAAAAAAAAAAAATATTTTTGACTAAATTAATATTACATTTGTAATGCATTAATATTCAGCTCGAAATTACCCATTACTTTTGTAATGTGTAATGGTCGGCACGAAATTTTCCATTACTTTTGTAATGCATTAATGATTAGCTTGAAATTTCCGATTATTATAAAATAAATAAATAAATAAATAATTAATGATGTAACTTGGTCCAGAAACATTTTTTCCGCTTCGACTTTTTTCTCAATAACCAAGATCGGGGTGGGCTTCCCTGTAGACGACGTTCCATCGTCCTGAGGGTGTTCTTAGACACCTGGACATCGTCTACAGGAACAGCGCCCGATTTTTTTTTCAATGATCAAGTTCGGGGTGGGCTGCCTTGTAGACGACGTCTCGTCGTCCTGAGGGTGTTCCTGGACACCTGGACATCGTCTACAGGAACAGCGCCCGATTTTTTTCTCAATGACCAAGTGCAGGGTGCGCTGCTTTGTAGACGACGTCCCGTCGTCCTGAGGGTGTTCCTGGACACCTGGACATCGTCTACAGAAACGGCGCCCGATTTTTTTCTCAATGACTATTTGCGGGGTGGGCTGCCTTGTAGACGACGTCTGATTTGTTTTATTTATCTTTATTTTATTTATATTTATTTATTTATTTATCAATTTATCAATTTTATTTGTTTATTTATCGATTTAATTTATTTGTTTATTTATTCATTTATTTTATAATATCGGAAATTTCAAGCTAATCATTAATGCATTACAAATGTAATATTAATTTTTTTTCGACCATTACCATTACAAAGTAATGGGAAATTTCGAGCTGGCCATTATACATTACAAAAGTAATGGGAAATTTCGAGCTGGCCATTATACATTACAAAAGTAATGGGAAATTTCGAGCTGACCATTACACATTACAAAAGTAATGGAAAATTTCGAGCCGACCATTACACATTACAAAAGTAATGGGAAATTTCGAGCCGACCATTACACATTACAAAAGTAATGGAAAATTTCGAGCTGACCATTAATGCATTACAAATGTAATGTTAATTTTCTTTCGGCCATTACCCATTACAAAAGTAATGGAAAATTTTGAGCTAACCATTACACATTACAAAAGTAATGGGAAATTTTGAGCTGACCATTACACATTACAAAAGTAATGGGTAATTTCGAACTGACCATTACACATAACAAAAGTAATGAAGTAATCGTAATTTTTAATTACAATTTTGCCAGTGGTCCAAGGATTTTGAGATTCCAAGGGTGAACTGCTCGCTATCCGAAGCCACAGCCGTGTATTCTATAAACGGATCTGACCAGATAGATAGAGGCAAGCCATCTGAGGGCCCTATAAACAGGTATCTCCTAGAAGGTGGCCATTATTCTTTACGCGGGAGCTATAGAGCATGAAGCCTACCGAGTGCAAAGATAGTGGAACGAAACGAACTCGAGCTAAAGACGGCCCACCGTGTTAGCAGAGATTAGGGAGAGATTGCCAGTGTCGTGTTGAAAAAGCGTGGCAATTTCGACAACGGCGCTCCTGGCGGTGTGCGTATGAACTATACGCAGCTAGCTCGAGTTCCCCCACTCTGCTCGCCACAGCGTGTATAACGCCTTGCTTCTTGATTTGGGAAGGGGAATGCAAACGAAAAGCGCTGGAGGAGACTTTTAAACAGACTGATTAGCCTCCATTATTTTTACCTTGTAATAATTAAAATTTATAATTTTTATAACTTTGGAAAAATAAAATGTTGAGAATAATAGAATATTTCACAACTTCTGTTATTCCTGTTCTTTCTCGTGGAAACGATCTTATAAAATACTGTAAAAACATACAAATTTTATAAAATCCGTATCTTTTTTCAGGTTTTATGCGGTTTTTGCACCATTTTATGGAGTTTTATAAGACCCTTTCAATAGGGTTGTTTTATTTGTTATTTTTATTGCCGTTATCATTATTGATACTAAATTTTATTATTATTGTTATTGTAACAAAATTAACATAATTGTTTCTGTCGTTTTTGTTACAATTAATGCTATTATTATTATTAACATATTCATGTTATATTAGGAAGATGAACATATGTAATTTCTTAGCAGTATCTTATAAGTGACTTAATAGCACAATGGATAAGCTCCTTGGGTAGTAAGCCTTAGGCACGAAGGTTCAATTCTCATCAATAATTTTTTTTTACTATTGTATCATTCATTTTTAAATAAAATAATTAATTATTTAATATTCGCCCATCTCTTTTCTTTTTTTTATTTTGTATTAACAGCATCCCGTAATGCTGTCGTCTAGCGAGACGCGCGAAAACAAAACACTATCATTTGTTTACAATCGCATCTGCCGCCAGTTTTGGTTGACAGCCGATGCGTACGCACGTGCAGCTTGATTTTTTGTGACGTCCAATAATGGTACGCCGAGAGAGTGATGGAAGGTCAACCCTCTCTGTTGCGGGTAGTGCATGCCCTAGCCAAAGCTAATGGGCAACACTATTAAGGATTGTTTCAGAGGTAAAAATTCGAGATTCGCGTCCGCGTGTAGGGAGGATACAGGAAATCTGACTTCAATCTTCCGGCGTATCTAGGCGTGAACCCGGAGAATCTAGGTTAGTTGAGGATGGGAGGCAAGGGAAATTGACTCTACGAATCCTTGAATACAGCCCAGCGGTGCAATGCTGGCCGTAGACAGGGATTATATGTATAACAAATCGAGCGTTTAGGAAAAAAGTAAAGAAATAGAAAGAAAAGAGAAAAAGTCAAAATTTGGAAAAAATAAACTCACTTTTATTCCCTTGAAGATCCCTAAGAACTGAAGTGGAGATCGATGTAGAGAGAGAGAGAGATATTGAATTGCTATGGTGGTGAAGCTTGACAACCTGGCGAGCCTAAAGAAGCGGTGTGGATGGTGGACCCTTGAAGAAGTGGTGGCCAGACCGGAGCCACTGGAGAGCTGGATCAGGTCAACTGGAAGTCCGGAGAGCGAAGACCTTGAAGAGCGAAGTCCTTGAAGAGCGAAGTTGACCAGTGAACAGATTTTTCCAGTGCGCGCGGTCCCTTTTAAGGCCCAAGGGCCAGTCATCCCCACTAGGGGCGCCAGGCCAAACGTCAGTGCTGATTGGTGGAGCTGCGCGAAAATTCGGCAGCGTGGGAGTCGGAAAAGCGGAGCGGGGGTAGCTTGGTGACCCGAGCGGAGGCGGCGGAGGGCGAAGTTCGCCGAGTCTCTCTCTCTCTCTGATCTTCTCTCTCACTTCAAGTTCATTACATGTATTTCGTAGGTCTTAATTATTTATATGTTGCGCAGGATTTATAAACAAACAGTTATATGAGAAACAATGCAAATGAAATTTAATGTTGATATAAAAAAGATTTGAAGTTTTAGCTATAATATTAAAGAAGTTAGCCAGAATTGTTTAATAATTTATTATTTATTAAATTTTAGAGGATTTATGAAAGACTAAATGTTTTAAAAAGTTGTGAAACAAACATCATTAACCACCTTGACTTTGAGATCAGCTTTGCACATTATTTGGAGGTTCAAGCACTTTTTAAATTAATAACCTTACTATCGCCCTTATTCTTACTTTTAGCGTTACCCAGAAACAATGACGTGGACGTAGTAACTTCTGTTTCCTTTGGGGTGCTTGATTAACGTGAGTCCCCTTGCCTCTCGTGATTGGTTAGCGTGAGTTGAGCGTTCATGGGTTCGGTGTTTCAGGCTTTGACATTTATGTGTCCAACTTCAATCCGGTAGATTTAAAACCCATTAATTAACAAATCCATAAATTGCAAACTCATGAACCCTGAACTCATAATCTTTGAACCCTAAATCAATAAATTTAACACCCATATGGATAAAAAACCCAAATACCTACAAATATAAATTCTAAAATTATCCCACAAACCGACAAACCTCCTATTCTATTTAAACAAGTTCTTTGTATTTTTAGCTCATTTTATAAATTGCGAATAAATTTCTGTGATTTTTTTCTAAGAAGTTTTTTTATTTAATTCTGATTTTTTTTTAAATTTCTTTCTAAACTTTTAAATATTTCTTTTGTAACTGATAGTCCTTATTTTATTATTTGTTAAAAAATTCCTGTCACTGTTCATTTTCTTAACCTTTTCATGAGTTCAAAATAAATTTGAGAACAAGTTAAACAAAAATTTTTTTATGTAATAAACATTTTCCTTCATTGTAAACATTTCTTTTTGAACAATTCGTTTTTCTTTGCAATTGATAAGTTTTTAGCTTAGTTTTTGCGGACGAATCGCTACCACTATTCTTCTTTTTCCTCTGAATAAACAAATTAAAACTAAATTGAAATACATAAATATTATGACTCGTGTATTATTCATATCTAAATAAAAGTCAATGGCGTATGCTAAACTGTCGACGCGAGAAAGGATAAGTTTATTGATGATGCGTCGTTGGGGAGATCGAGTCCGATCTTACCTCGAAGTTCGTACGTTGTTTAATAACCATTTTCGTAATGAAGACGGACAAACACCTATCTCAAAATCTACAGTCGAAAGGGTTGTACGGCGATTCGCAGAATTTGGGACTGTCAATGATCTTCAGAGAACTGGTCGACCACAATCTGTAGCAACTGAGGTTACGCAGATTGAAATTGCTGAAGCATTTATTGAAAATCCACATCTTAGTTTACGTAGAGCTGGGCATTCGCATGACGTTTCTCATGAAACTGTACGAAAAATTCTGAAAAGCATCAGTTTTCATCCTTATAAGGTCCATTTGGTACAGGAGCTTAATGACGATGATCCTGATCGCCGGATCGAGTTTTGCGAAGCGATGATGAACAGAATAGACGCAGATCCTCAATTTTTATACAATATAGTTTTTTCGGATGAGGCTACTTTCACTTTAAAGGGTGAAGTTAACAGAAACAATTGTAGATATTGGTCAGACACAAATCCTGCATGGATGTTGGACAATCACACACAATATCCACACAAGTTGAATGTTTGGGCTGGCATCTTAAACAATACTCTTGTAGGCCCCTTTTTTATCGAGGGTAATCTTACTGCCGCTTCATACGAACAGCTACTTAGGAATCAAATTATACCACGAATTAGAGAGATAGCAGTTGATAATTACGATGAAACGTGGTTTCAGCAGGATGGAGCAGCCCCTCATTTTGGTAGAGATGTTCGAGCATATTTGGATGCTCAGTTTCCTCATAGATGGATTGGAAGAAGGGGTGAAATCGAGTGGCCTGCTAGATCTCCGGATCTGACACCACTCGATTACTTTCTCTGGGGTTACCTTAAGAGTAAAGTTTATGCCACTAAACCGGACAATTTAGATGAACTGCGCAATCGAATTATGCAAGAGAATTAAGAAAGAGGCTGCTAGAATCGATAGAGGGATGATTCGTGATGCTGTAACTCATTTTTACAATCGCCTAGCTTTTTGTCAAGAAGTTGAAGGTTTTCAGTTTGAGCACCGCCGTTAAACTTTGAATCATGAAGTAAAACGCAAAAGACTTTAGCACACCAATCGTGAGAGGCAAGGGGACTCACGTTAATCAAGCACCCCAATCGTGAGAGGCAAGGGGACTCACGTTAATCAAGCAGCCCAAAGGAAACAGAACTTACTACGTCCACGTCGTTGTTTCTGGGTAACGCTAAAAGTAAGAATAAGGGCGATAGTAAGGTTATTAATTTAAAAAGTGCTTGAACCTCCAAATAATGTGCAAAGCTGATCTCAAAGTCAAGGTGGTTAATGATGTTGGTTTCACAACTTTTTCAAACATTTAGTCTTTCATAAATCCTCTAAAGTTTGAATACGACAATATTTTGACAGTTTATCCAAAATTGACCTTGATTTGACCTTCTAACGATCACGTCAAATACTATTTTCGAAATGAAATTTCCCACTCTATCGATTGCCAGTGTAAAAAATGAAGATTTCCATTAAAAACAATAGGTGTCCTTGAAATAACCTTGAAGGTCACGTCCAAGGTCAAGTATAAGGTCACCATTGAGTTCCTCGTTGAAAGTTACACGAGGAATAGCTTTACCGCTTGCAAAAATATTCAGAGGTATCTAAGAACCTTGCTGGAGTGTAAATAACCTTGGAGTAACCCTCAAGTTCAAACAATAGCTCTGACTTAATTACGTATCTGAATGTAAAATTTCCCGCTCTATCGATTACCAGTCTTAAAAATGGGGGTTCCTATTTAAAAAAAACAGTTGACCTTGAAATAACCTTCAAGGTCAAGTCCAAGGTCAAAGTGAATGTCACCATTAGATTCCTCGTTGAAAGTTACTTAAGAAATGACCTTGACCTTTATCAGAATTACTTTACCTCTGAAAATATTCAGCCGTCCCGGGACTTAATTGACACCCTGTATATGCAACAATGTATACTTTACATTTGCAAATAGCATTTTGTCACTTTCGATTACAAATTAATTCAATATTAACTGAAACATAATATAATTGTTTACATTGTTCAAAAACTTTACATATGTTTATGTTATTAAAACATATAGTAAAGAAATATATATATAGGGCTCTCAAAATTGATCACCTGCCGACATAAAAATTTATTCCCCTCCCCGTAAACAAAATGTTAAAAGCGTATAAGTCGGTCGGTAACAGCATACTGCGTTGGTCGAGCTTCCCCTCCACCGCTTTAGACGCATATTCCTCACCACCGAACCTCACGACAAGAAGCGAGCGAGGAAGGGTAGGCTAGATGCGTATGGTTTTTATACGCATCCGTGAGGCGGCGCTAGTGCACGGCTGAATCGGACGGGCACGGGTTCGCTATACCCCACCAGCAATCTCTCCCTAATCTCTGGTGTTAGCTGTGCGGTGCGGGCCTGTGAGCTGCCAAAGGGATGTCCTGGGTTGCGCGCTTGGGCGATCCGAACCACATTTGTCTCCCACTGACGGCAAGACAGGTGGCTCCGCGGCTAGCCACCGCGGGTCAATCGGCAATGGCGAGTGTGCTATATCCCCTTATGATGTTCCAAGCCGGGGATTCTCCTATAGGCATGTGTTGAGAAGATGCTCTGGCGAGCCCGTCGTTGAGGGGTCTTGAAGGCCGGCCACATGGGGGAACGAAAACTTATTATTTTCAGTATGGATCCAGCGTTGATAGAGTTAATAGCTACGGTAGAGGTGATGGTAGCAAACCCATCTACGTCAGAGGGTTCTGCAAAAACGGAAAATGCAGAATCGAAGATCATTGTTTCCATCAAAAAACTCCTCAGAGAAATCAATGAAGAAACAAAATAACGTGAACAACACGATAAAAAACGTGCTATCCGAACTTCAGTGACAATTTGAAGAACTGCTCGGAAAAAAGAATCTTACGAAAGACCACTGAGTCTCAAAAGAGGCAACCCTCCACGTCGCCAACGGATACGGCTGGAGGGAGGCTGTTCCCAAGTGACTAAATTAAGATTCATTTTTATCTGGCCTTGCGATGCCTCGCCGTAGCGAGGAAAAGAGAGTTTCGCTACGGAGGCTATGCCACGGCGATCACAACGGATCGACCGGGGGCATTTTTTCCCTTTGAAATTTGTTTTAGCTTCTTGAAAGGGCACCGAGACAGTAGCACTGTAATTCTACTGTGGACGGGCGTGCTATAGAGGCAGTCAGCAAGCGCCTTGTTACTACCGTTGTTGCTAAGCAATAAAAAGAAGAAAAGAGTCACGTGAACATTCTGGCCTTTCTATGTTTTTTGTCATCAATCTTTTTCTGTTCTTTGCGTTATACGGATGAAGAAAAAATTGTTTCTTTTAAATAAAGGTTAAAAGAAAAAAAAACTGACTTTGCTTAAGTTTTCTTTATCGATAACAAAGGCCATCCAAGAAGGTGAAAGAGAAGAGTCTCAGCGGGCGAGACGCAGTCTGCTGGAGATTGGACAGCAGTTCCCACGCGACGGGAGAAGAAGGAGGAAAAGAAAATGAAGAAGGAGACAAAAAAGACAGAACCAGAGAAATCGCCGACGAAAAAAGGCAAGAAGGCCAGACCGGAGGCGATTATCCTCAAGCCGGATGGGAATCAAGGACATCCGCCGTACAGAAAGCGGAGAAGTTCTAATTGAACTGCAGAAGGCTTCGGCGGAAGGTAAGGCGGGCTTCGCCAATGCTCTGAGGCAGGCCGTCGGGCGGGGCGCGGACTAAGACGACCTTGGAGGTCAGCGATGTGGATGGCTGCGCCGTCGGTGGACGAGATCAGGGAGGCCATTCTCGGAGCATTGCAGGACCACATCGGCCCACTCGACATGCGGCTCACGAGAGCGGACAAGGTCGGGAAAAGACTGGCTCTAGTGACCGATACTGAAGAAGCCAGTAACAGGTTGCTGGAGGTTGGTAGGATCCCGATCAGATGGGTTTACTGCCACCTCAGGACCAGGGTGCAGGTTGAGCGCTGCTTTAAGTGTCTTGGCTATGGGCACCGCGGGCGGGGCTTTGGTGGCCCCGATCGTCGCAATGCCTGCTTCCGGTGCGGGAGGACGTGGCACAAGGCAGCCGACTGCAAGTTCTAGCTTAGATGCTTCATCTGCCCGGAGACCAACCCGGCGGCGCTGAATCACGTCGCTGGCAATAGGGCATGCGGGACATTCCGAGAGGCCCTGGTGAGGTTTTGCCAAAATGGCTAAGGTCCTGCAGGCGAACTTGAACAGAAGTAGGGCGGCGTACGACCTACTCACGTAGATCTGCCTCGAGAAGGACGCTGACATTGTTCTTGTCAGCGAACAGTATCGAGATGGTGACGCAGGGGTATGGTATCGAGATCACCTCAGTACCGCGGCTGTCTGGGTTTTCAATCCACGTCGCTTTCGGCTCTGGACGCAGCTACGTTTGGGTGGGGCGATATGATGGCGATACTTACGTAAGCTGCTACCTCACTCCAAACGAGGCCATCGAGGGATTCCAATTCAAACTGGATGCTCTCGAGGATGCGTTCAGAGACGTGGAGGGTGAGCTAATACTAGCCGGGGATTTTAATAGCAAAGCTCTCAAATGGGATGAACACTGGCCTGACTCCTGGTCTGGTACGCGGATGAGGTAACGGCTATTATTATTGCTCGCAATATGACGCTGATGCAGACACAACTTGATCAGACCATTCGTCGAATTCGGTATTGGATGAGCGATCATGGGCTGATAATAGCTGAGCCGAAACCAAGATCGTGCTCCTCACGAAGAATCGCATCTCCAGAGTGCAGCAGTCAAGTATTGGTGAGGTGTTGGTACAGGTCAAAGCATGCGTAAAGTATCTGGGGATGATGCTAGATACGAAGCTCACCTTTGGAGAACGTATTCGGAGGTCGGCAAACAAAGCGGCTGTGGTGGTGGCTTCTCCTTGCCGGGTTATGACCAACGTGGGTGGACCACGACCTTGCATCAGGTGGCTGCTATTTATTTATTTTCTTCTTCGACATAATGCTTTTTATTTAATAAATCGTCTTCATAAGATACAGATTCCTCATAATTTTCTTTACAACGACATTTTCTCTCAAAATCCATATAATACTTAATTAACATTTCTTCATTATTCTGACTCAATTCCGCAAAAGGAATAATAAGTCCATTTAAACCCAAATATTTTTCTTTATTATTTTGTATGCATTAATTTCTTTAAAGAAATCATAGAACAATATTCCTAAATATGAATAGTATATTATGTATCAAGTGCGTAAAATTCGATTGCGATGGCTACACGAGTGCTATTCGATGGCTACGAGTGTGTGAAACGTACGCACGTATTGCATACGATATTTTTTGACATAGTCGATAGTCGATAGTCGGTTAAAAGTGGAGACGCACCGGCTGCCCCTGCTCGGGGACGTGCTGACTCGCGCATAAGCCAGAGGCCCATTGCGCTTTGCCTCCTAGTATCATCATTCCGAACATCGACATTCATTCAAATGTCCCTATACCCCCAGGCTCGAAAAACGGTGAAGCCCGGTATCCTCTTACCTTCTCCGCCTATAGGCTGGATCTGATCCTTTTTATTAGGCCTATAAGGCCCAGTACACTAAAGTTCCTAACATCTCCGGGCTCTAGTGTGAAGTCCTCACACACCCTCCGCTTAACTCGCATAAGTCTTGGGCAGTCACATAAAAGGTGCGCGGAGGTTTCATTTGCCTCACCACAGAGCCTACAAAGTTTCCTACTCGTTTTAACTATCCTGTGTTTGTGATACTCCAGGTCACAGTGTCCCGTGAGCCAGCTCACCACTAGCCTGATCTCTCTTCTTTCGAATTTGATCAGCTCTGCTTTCCAGCTTCGGGGTACCATACCATCAATAATGCTTTTGATGTGTCTGCACCCCTGGCTGTCGTGCCATCTTTTACATTGTTCCATTTCCATCCATTTCTGGATTTTCCTTTCTAGGTGGCAAAGCGGTATGGCAACCTTGGTATCGGTTGCTCTAATTCCCGCCGCTCCTCTGTTCGCGAGTCTATCCGCCTTTTCATTGCCCAGAACACCCGAGTGTCCCGGGACTCACTTTAATTCTACATCATACCTTTCCGCTAGTTTATCTAAAGCATTGCGGCACCTTTTCACTTCTAACGAGGTGACCTCTACCTTACTAACACTTAGGAGTGCCGCTCTGCTGTCCGAGTGTATGGTGACCTTGCGGTCTCTCCATTCCTTCTCCAGCATGTGCTCTACGCAACTCCTGATTGCTTTAACCTCCGATTGGAATACCGTTGTGTGGTCTTCCAAGGAACGTACCAGCTCTGTGCTAGTTCCCTTTAGCCACGCCGCGGCTCCTGTTACGTGTAAACCAGAGATTAGCTCCTGTTTCCTGCGGATAGACTTCTTGCTTTGGTTGTATCCCCAGTTTAAACTTCCTATCAAAGAAGAATTCCCTGGGGGTTCTGTCAAACTCCTGGTTGTTATTAAGGTCCACTGACTGTATTAGTTCAGTGTCCTCGTGTTCGACTATAGCCCTTGTTGACCTGATCTTGGCCTTAAGGGCAACCGCTCTTACCATCAGCTCTAATAGGGGGAGGTCAAGTACCATTTCAAGTGCTTTTAACGGTGTCGACCTCATCATCCCCGTGATGCTTCTCATAATTAATGCTAGCATCCTATCCAAGGTTGCCGCACCTGTTTTCAGTCGACATCTTGGCCACCAGGCCACTGCTTTATGTGTCAGCCTAGGTCTCAGAACAGCCGTATATAGCCATTTCAGCATTATAGGCTTGAGACCCCAGGTTGCTCCAAAAGTTCTACTGCAGATCCAGAAGCCTGCTAAGAAGCTGTCCCTCTTTGCCTGCAGATGTCTGCTCCAGTTAAGCTTGGAGTCGAATGTCACTCCCAAGTATTTTACTTCCCTGGCTCTTGGCACCTCTTCCCCAAAATAGCTTGATTGATGCTATTGGTTTTACCTTGTACCTGTTGGTGAAATTCACCAGAACCGCTTTATTAGGGTTTACGGATAGCTCCACTTCCGTGCACCATTTGGTCACTATGCTAAAAGCAAACCTCATAAGGCCTGCTATAGTGGCCTTAGTATCTCCCATGACTAGGATAAGGACGTCATCGGCATAGGCTTGCGCGTAGATGCCTCTGTCATTGAGTCTCCTTAATAGTTCGTCTATCACTAGGGACCACAGCGTTGGTGAGAGCACGCCACCTTGTGGACAACCCTTGGTTGCGCGCCCCCCTCCTTTCGCCTCACCCCATCCTGCCTCAATCACCCTATCAAGTAGAGTGCGACTGATCCATTTTACCGGGTCCGTTGGCAAAGCCCCTTCCACATCCAGGAAGGCTTTTTTTGATATTTTTTTGACATAGTATGCGTAAAATTTACTTGAGATAGAATTAAATATAAAATAATGTTAAAGAAACTGCTATCTAGTGTAGTAGGAACGGAAAACGGGTGGCTGGGTGCCGGGCGCGTCCAGGACCGCAGGCCGCCACTCATCTATCTTTGAATTTTCGCTAATTTCCCCTAACCTATATCTACAAAGGTTTTGAATACGCGTGGCTCCTTTCTGATCCAACGTAGACCCGTCAATAAACGTCGGACGAGAAAAAACGGCGTGATACTTTGAAACGATGTTCCTCGGAAATAAATGTAACTATTCGGGTTCCTAATAGTGCAGCTTGTAACCCCAAACGAGGTATTGTCGTCGGATTCATAGGGGCCACGTGCGCTTTCCCAAAATTAAGGCAACATGAAAATCTCCGTTTCCTAATTCAAACCTAATAAGCAACAGAAGCGTAAGCCCTACTTCAGCAGTTTTTACTGTAAAATCTTGTAACTGATAACAGCGATCTATTTTGCAATTCTTTATGGACTCGAAATCTTGCAGCCATCTTGCCATTTTTTAAATTCGCGATCTTGAAGTTCAGTATCCTACTCTATTTTACTACTTCAAACTTTCAGCATGAGCATTCGTGATTGAATAGTAAGCGGAGTTAAAAAACCGAGGGGGTCAAAAACAAACATGATCAACCCGAGAAATTCCCGTTTAGTCGTCTTTTTTGTACCTGCTCGCAAATTTTCAGAAATTCAGTCTAAAGGGTACCCCCGTTAAGATAGTCGAAATGCCCCTGTTCCGGGAAGGAAAAATGTAGTTTGGGAGTCTATTCTACATCTATAAAGATAAACTTTCCCGCCAACCGTACCTACCTAGACCCCTCCTACCCGTTATATAGCTAAAAAAACGGTTGACATCGTTTTTATTTTTTTTCTCCTCAACGAAAAAAGCTAGCGCTACGCGGTTAGTGGCATTTTTTTCTGTATAGGGCCTACTTGTCTGTGACTTTTTTTCAAGGTCATATATTTAGTTCTTCTAGTGTAAGAATCGATCGATTTTTTAACACTAACACACACACGCGCGAAAAATCACTAGAAAAAATCGGGCTTTCAAATTTTAATGCTTTATAGATTAGCCACTTTTAATAAAACCAATAAACAAATAAATTGTAATAATAAATAAACAGGTTCGAACGATGATTTCTCCTGATATAATAGTGATAAAAGCAAAAGTATGATATATGTTTTCGATGTATTTTTTCACGTAGAATACGATGGTACTCTTAGTTTTTTCATAGAATTAGCATAAAACTCGCTAGAAACGAAAAAGTACTAAAAAATCGGATTTTTTGAAATTTTGAGCATGGCGCCAATGAAAATACGGTTCGGATAACATTTTTTTTTATTCTTCAAGAGAAAACAAAGATTTGAAAAAGAAATACAACCCTGCAGCCTCCTTCTAAAAAAAGATATAGGGATTTAAATAATAAAAATCGATTCTTTATACTAGAAGAACTAAATATATGACCTTGGAAAAAAGTCACAAAAAAGTAGGCTCTATACAGAAAAAAATACCACTAACCGCGTATCGCTAGCTTTTTTCGTTGAGGAGAAAAAAAGGTTAAATCTATTTTAAATCACCCAGAGATCGAACCTCCTAGTCGCCAATCATTATACAAATAGTGTATGTTATTCTACTCGGAAAATAAAGGGAAGCGTATTTTTTTGTTTTGCTGTATCATAAAAATTGCATTAATTATGCAAATTTTAAAGTGCATTCAAAATTTGGAATGCTCAAACCGTATTTCTCATGGATAATTTCAGAGGGCTACCATTTCATGGATTTTTAATGGATTTTAGTGAACATTTTTTTCTTTGGTTGCACTTTGGGCCCTCTATAATTCTATGTAATAAAATCTTAAACGCTTTAAAAAATGTCCGAGATATATGCATTTTATTAAAAAATGCACTTTTTATTCAGATGCATTTTTCTCAAAAATACCATCTTTTTTTGTTGATTTTTTTTTTGCTGATAGAGGACACAATCATCTATCAAATGAATAGTTTTTCAATTGCGGTTTTTGCTTGTGGAGTGAGAAAAAAATTCTCAAAATTATCTAGAAAAAACTGCTTCGATATAGTCTACAAAATTCACTCAATTTACATTTAAACTCTACATGCTCTGATAATTATCCATGCGCATACTTGCGCTTCTGCGTAATACGTGTGAGTGTGTAGACTTATTTATTTTTTTCACTCCATCTGATATTATAGTGATTTTATTAATCGGGAAATCATTTTTCTTTGCAGAAATAATTTTTTTCAAAGCTGGTTGTGCATGTGCAGCATCGTGCTTTTTGTCATCGCTTATAACTGCAAAACTTTTTGTTGTCTCTCCTTGGTAACATACCGCAGTAAAAATTGAAACTTGGTTGTTTACCCAATGATTTATATTATGATTATTTATAGCAGCCCAATTTTCAGTAAAATCAACGTGAACAATCAACTGATTTAAATCAGTTTTACAATTTTCTTTTTCTTTTTTTATAGATTCACGTTAAATATTTTTATGTATAAGTGAATGATTACTTTAAATACCCAGCTACATAATTTTTCTTTAAAAACAGAAATGCTTACTGTTTGTTTTATGAGATTTTCGTTATCCCACAAGGCAAACGAAATTTCATCTTCACTATTTGTATCACCCAGTTTCAATAAATCTTATGTAATGTAATTCCCTAACTACCAGGATAATTTTTACATTCTAGGAAAAAACAAGAATCAGTAGGTTCAGAATACAAAATTGCTTCAGTGATTTCTGAGCGAATTAAATCTATATCCGAACTTTTTTTGCCTCTGAAACGGGCTAAACTCATAAGTAATAATTTAAAATTTTCGCAATGTATGCATAGACAGACTTCTATTAAAGGGTTTTTTTCAGACAAACTTTGGTCTTAAACTGTAAAATTTTGATCTTCCTATTTTAAGATAGGATTGTCTTGTTTGAATTGACTGTAAGTTTCTTTTAAACTCCGGGAAAGAAAACGTTTAACTATTTTTGTTTTTTCATTGTTTTTTTAACTGTCATCACATCAGATTTATTAGGACTTTGCACAGTGCAATGAAAATCATCATTTAAAAATATTCCATAGCAATATTCTTCGTATTTTCATCTATGCAATGACCAGTATAAATATCTGTCTCTGAATAAACGCCTTTATCTTTTACAAGATTTTTTGCCTGTTTTATCATATATTCTGTCATATTAGAAAAGAGTGATATAATTTTAACATTGGTCAATGTAGAAGGTAGCAATGTTAAAAGTCTTATTTTTTCTGAAATTGAGGAACATTTTTTTAAGGCAATGTTAAAATTTTCTACAAACTCATCAAAATAAGATTTATTCGAATTTTCGTTCGACTCGGCTGATTCTACTTCAATACCATATGCATTATTTAATTTTACTTCTATAGTCTCAGAAAATGCTGAAATAAGAGATTTTTTCTTTTTAGCTATGTAATTGTCCAACGATAGCCTAGGGTCGATGCTTTTTCTTTTCAGAGGTGAGACAGAGCCTGGAAGGATGATATGTAAATTCATATATCTCGGTCATTTTTCAAAGCGTTTAAGATTTTTTTACATAGAATTAAAGAGGGCCCAAAGTGCAACCAAAGAAAAAGTGTTCACTAAAATCCATTAAAAATCCATGAAATGGTAGCCCTCTGAAATTATCCATAAGAAATTCTGTTTGAGCATTCCAGATTTTGAATGCACTTTAAAATGTGCATAATTAATGCAATTTTTATGATACAGCAAAACAAAAAAATACGCATCCCTTTATTTTCCGAGTAGAATAACATACACTATTTGTATAATGATTGGCGACTAGGAGGTTCGACCTCTGGGTGATTTAAAATGGATTTAGCCAAAAATAAAAACTATATCAACAGTTTTTTAGCTATATAACGGCGTAGGAGGCGTCTAGGTAGGTCCGGTTGGCGGGAAATTTTATCTTTACATTTGTAGAATAGACTCCTAAACCACATTTTTCAATCTCGGAACAGTATGGAAGTCCTTTTATTTATTAAAATTAAAAATTCTCACATTTAATTATTAACTATTTCAATCAATATGATAAATAGACTAAATGCAGATTTAATATCGCATGGAGTTTCTACATTTGGGAGCAACAAATTTACAAGTTCTTCTGTATATGAATTGAATAAAATTGGTTTTTGTCCTTAGATATCTATTAATTGAGGAACAAGGTTATTATTTATTTGATGTTTGCAATCACGAGCATTATATCTTTCTGGTCAGTTATATTATATGACATCTGGAATTCCACATGGAAGATTAATTACTTTCTTCTCTTGTCGAACTCTGAGTTGATTTCACTCCCTCTTTGTAATTTCTAAATTCTTTTCAATTAATCTTTTAAAACAAAATCTGAGAATCCCGATATGGAGAATACTTCCAATATCTAAAATATTTTTATCAATCATACTTTTAAATAAATTTATACATATAAAATTGCAAGAGATGATTTTTTACTTATGACTTTAATACTTTTCTATTCGTTCATTGGCAGTGCTTTTTAACTTTAATAAAACAATTGCCTTGAGCATGATCATCTGAATGATTATGTCTAAATCCCATTTGTATTAAGTCATCGATAGTGTTCTCAGTTCCTCTATCCGATCGAATGACACTAGGAACAAATTTTAATTTTTCTACAGTTTTTAAATAATAATATGCAATTATTTCTGATTTATTGTTAGAAGATGCAAGATACAGCCAAATAATTTTGTAATTTTGTCAACACAGCCGTACACGGCAAATCCAAACCTCTTGAATTTATAAAATCCGTGAATGTGTCGCAGGTAGTTCGGACCAGATGCAGAGTATTTCCTCCTTTGTAGTCTGTAACGTGATCTGTCTTCGATACCTTCAGTATCAATTACATTCATCATTTTTAATACAGTTTTTTGTTTAATATTCAATTGATACTTGAGGCACTTGATAATAAGTGATACTTGATAATAGCGTTTGCAGCCGCTCTGGATCCGGCAACGCGCACCCGCCCCGCCGTTGGCTAAGCCCAGTCGGAGGAGTGTCGTGAAGAAGCTGCCCATCGAATTCCAGAAGGACCGTGAGCAGCGCCTGAAGGAGAGGGAGGAGAGGCACTGGCCTCTAAAGGCGATGCGGACGGCCGAGAGCAAGGCCGAGTTTCGGCAACAGCGCAAGGTGGCATGGCTGGCCGTCAAGGCGCGCGTCGAGGAGCAGCGCCGCCGAGACGATATGGAGGATGCCGAGAGGGAAAGGAACTCCATAACCATTGAGGACATGTGCCGCATATAAGGGTCGGCGCGCTTTGAGAGGGTACAGCAATTTCGATTACTGGACGAGGAAGATGCGGCCCACGCCAGACGACTGGAAGAGGGAGAGGCTAACAGGGAGCACTACGAGGCTGCTACCCGCCGCATGCTCCGAGAAGTCGAGGCCATCCAGGCCCATGCCTAATTGGAAGCAAAATTCCAACGTGAGTTCCTTCAGCAAAGAATGGAGGAACAGCGCCGGCAAGAAAAGCAATCCGAGGAGAGGGGATTCGCCGAAGAAAGGACGGCCCAGTTGAAGGCGCTCCAGGCCACCGAGAAGGTAGGAGGCCGTCCGCGAGCAGCTGATGGCCGAATGGAACAAGAGGCTTGATCGCGCCTGTTTTGAAGAAGCCGAGAAGAGCCACAAGGAGGCTCGGAAACAAGAGACGTTGGCGCTGAAAAAATAGCGAATGAGGGCCCATGCCCGCATCAGCGAATTGCGCGCGCGAAGCAAGCGCATCCGCTGAGATATAAGAAAACAATGTACTTCGCGTCGCGGTTTTTGCTTATAACGCGTGGCGTGCCAGTCAAATAAATAATATATTTATTTTAGTTAACATGTAACTTCAGTTGTGTCTAGTAAAGAAAGAATCAAATACGCCTTCGCCAAGGTTTTGTTCTTTCTTTTATTTTCCTCTGTACATGTCAGGGGGCACCATTGTGCGCACCCTTTCATGTTTGGTGCAGGAAAAAACCTAGACATCGTCAACAGGGGAGTTGAACCGACCTTCATAAGAGCAATTAGAAGGGACGTTCTCGACCTCACCCTCGCAACGATGGGGATCAAGGATCATATACAGGGATGGAACGTCAGCAACCAACCATCCTTGTCGAACCATAGGACCATAAACTTTAGAATAGAAATACAAAAACCTATAGTGGAACATAAAAGAAATCCCAAAAATACAAATTGGGCAGCATATAAGGAAGAACTAGGCGAGAGACTGGCCGGCCTTAAAGGACAATATGGTTCTAATCTAAACCTGGAATGGACGTTAGAACAAATCCAAACGGCGATGGTCAGAACCTATGAAAACAACTGTCCCCTAAAACCCAGAGGGAGCAAAAATAGCACACCTTGGTGGAACGGAAACCTGGAAAAGCTGAGGAAATAGGCGAGATAACTGCTTAACAAAGCAAAGAAACTAAACGACCAGGAAGGATAGAAAGCGTATAAAAATACTCTGAATAATTTCAAAAAGGAAGTTAAGATAGCTAAAACCGAAAGTTGGAGGAACTACTGCTCGGGCATTGACAACCTAGCCGACACAGCTAAATTAGCTAGGCTCCTTACCAAGGATAATGACTGTCGACTTCAATGTCTAAAAGACGCGGCAGGAAAATACGTAGATACAGAGGAGGACACTCTGGAACTCCTACTCAGAACATGCTATCCTGATTTCATCAGAAAAGATGAGGAAAACCTCACACGTTAGAGTGGTGTGGAGGAACTATAGACTAGAAGTTAGCAGCCGAAGTTGTAACTAAGGAAAAGGTTGAGTGGGCAATTAATTCCTTTGATCCATACAAAACAACAGGCCCGGATGGCATCTTTCCAAAGATGTTACAGGAAAGAGATGAACACATCTTAAACCTAATCACGGGACTACTCTGAGGATGTATTGCCACAGGATACGTTCCTGAAAAATGGAAAGAAACACGGGTGGCGTTTATCCCAAAACCCGAAAAAAAAAGACTACTCCACAGTAAAGGGATTTCAACCAATATGTCTAACGTCCTTTCTGTTAAAAACATTGGAGAGGTTGGTGGACTACTACACTGTTAAAAAAAGCATTAAATTTAATGCACTTTTCAAGCATATGTGCACTTGAAATTTAATGTAGTTGGTACATGAATGTCAAATTAAGGTGCATGTGCCAAAAATACAATGCATTTTCTTCAAAAAATTACAACTTTAACATTATAATTTTGTTAATAGTACATTAAAAATTAGAAACACACACATGACTATCACTTTAATGCATGTATTCCTCATATTTAATGTATGCGTACATTAAATTAAAAGTACATTCACAAACATTTCAATGTAAATTTTAATGCAGTCACATTAAATTTCAAGTATAAATGCAAAAAATTTAATGTTGAAATTAATAAAATACATTTTCTGCATTTATACTTGAAATTTAATGTGACTACATTGAAATTGTTGTGAATGTACTCAAATTTAATGTACTTCCATATTAAAATTCATGCAAACATTTATTATTTGTAGTCAATGCCTGAATTTTAATGTATGCGTACATGAATAGGATAGGTAGATGAACATATGCGACGTCCTGCCATGTAACATTATATGTTGTGATAGCTCAGAGGATAACATGCCAAAATTGTAATTTTTTGGATCAGGTTCAAATCCCTTATAGAACTTTTTTTTACATTTTTTTTTGTTAATAAATTAAGTCTTATTTATTTTATATGTGAATATTGACTATTTAATAATTTTAGTTTACTTAATTTAATTAACAAGAATACATTCACAACAATTTCAATGTATTTTAATGTAATCGCATTAAATTTCAAGGATAAATCCTGAAAATCTAACGCCAACATGAATAAAATAATAAATGTTGTACAATAATTATTGTTTAATAATAATAGCTTTTTTCTCATATAATGCTCAAACTCAATTTTGCGAATTTCTCTTAAGTGCGAAATAAATGTAATATACAAACAAGGACTCGTGGTCAAGTGGATTAGGTGTTGGACTCTGAATCGGAAGGTCGCAGGTTCGAATCTCATCGAAAGAAAAGTTTTTTCATTTAAGGGGATGCCGATCTTAATATATAATATTGTACATTGTATCATCAATTTAAAATATATTATAATATAATTAAGATATAATTAAACTATAATTAAAATATAATTTAAATCTATATAAAATAAAATTTGAAGTATAAAAATTGTTCATTGAATGTATATGGTCTTTAGGAGTTAAACTTGTACACGGAAAGATTCAAATTCAAATCCGATAATTTTTATTTTTTAAATTCAACCAAAGCATTTGAATTTTAATGTTATAAGTGCATTAAATTCAATGTACATTTACATTAATTTCCAAGCATATCTATTTAACAGTGTAACTTGAAAATTAATGTACAAGTAAATGAAATTTAATATTCCGAAAAGAAATTTGCTTCCAGTAATTTTACATTAAATTTCAAGTAGATATTTTTAACAGTGTAGATAAGGAATGAAATTCTAAGTGGAAATCCACTACATGCAGGACAGCATGAGTACACCGAAAATCGCATTTTTCTATAGGAATGTGGTCGAAGGTCCCTGAGTTAGAGCCAAACTAAATTAAGATGTTGGTGAGTCAGACCCCTTACGCCTAGAGGCGTATTCCGGCCCTCTAAAGGTTAAAATGAAGGAAACAGTAATTGGAGCCTTCATAGATATTGAGGAAGCCTTTAATTGCACCACAAGAGACACCATTAGCAGAGCACTGGAAGAGCGCGGCATTCCAAGCACCATCGTTAGATGGGTGATGAAGATGCTGACTAATAGGAGCGTATACAGTGAATGGAGAGGTAAAAAGGTAAAGAGTTATTGGGTTATCAACGAAGGGTGCCCACAAGGGGGAGTGCTTTCATCCCTACTATGGCTACTAGTCGTTGACGGATTACTATGTATGCTAAGCAAAGACAGAATCTTTGCAATTGGCTATGCAGATGATTTCGCCATAATGGTGAAAGGAAAATTTGAAGAAATTCTACCAGACCTCATCCAGAAGGTACAGGAGAAAGTAAAACTATGGTGCCAGGGGATATCCCTAGGGATAAATCCAAACAAAACGGAGATAGTCCCTTTCACCAGGAAATATAAAAGTAAAATGAATAAGGAAGTAACCTACTACGGGAAGAAAATACCGTACGCAGAAGGAGTAAGATACCTAGGGGTCTACCTAGATAAGAAATTACACTGGAACCAACATCTGAGTTTACAGTGCAAGAAAGTACTAAACATTTTCATGCAATGTAGGTCGGCTATCGGGACAGTCTGGGGGCTTAAACACCAAAAAGTCATGTGGTTATAAAAGGCAATACTGAAACCGAATGCTGCAGTGATATGGTGGGAAGCAATCCGTAAAAAAACCTCAATCAAAAGCCTGGACCATATACAGGCTGTGGCATTGAGGGGGCATATGGTTTGAGAAGAAGTACGCTCACGGCTGCAATCAGAATGTTGCTGGACACAAATGACCTAGACCTTGACAT
This sequence comes from Sycophila sp. Sp_5, assembly GCA_018906775.1. Taxonomy (NCBI): domain Eukaryota; kingdom Metazoa; phylum Arthropoda; class Insecta; order Hymenoptera; family Eurytomidae; genus Sycophila; species Sycophila sp. Sp_5. The sequence continues at coordinate 98,623 of JACCID010000090.1, forward strand.
CAGAATGATATGCAGTGGTGAGTGGAAAGACAACGAGATGAGACATACGACCATCCAAAAAGAAATTTTAACGGATAAAATCTTTTGGTATTCACAGGATCAAACGAAAAGACATATCAGTTTCGGGAAACGTTTCAAAACAAGAATACCGAATAAAGAAGAATGGATAGAAATCCAGTTCCTGGGACATGGAGAAATATGATTTACAGATGGATCCAACCCACTCACAATATCAATACTAGGCAGGGAAACGAGAGACACGCTCGACAAACTGACTAAGACAAACAATGTTATCATCAACTGGATACCAGGCCACTCAGGATGCAAAGGTCACGAGAAGGCAGATAACCTTGCAAGACTAGGTTCGTCGTTTGGTGATCAACCAGAATGGGAGGTAGGAGTACCATACCAGGAGGGTTGTAATAGCATATGAACCATAATAAAGAAGGAAGGATGGGAAGCCTGGGAGAATTCTGAAGGCTATAGGTGGACCAAGGAACTACTTAGAAAGCATATCATTGCATCGATCTTAAAGAACAAAACCCTAGACAAACATGGGGCCCGAACCCTTATAGGCCTATTAACAGGACAATGCAGCCTCCGATGCTATACACACACAAAACAAAGGGAACAAGTAACCTATGTAGGCGGTGCTAGAAAGAGGAAGAAACCCCAAAACATTTCTTCTGCGAGTTTCCTAACCTCACGGGCGCTCGCGTGAAATGGCTCGGAACAGGGGTTTTGAACTCGGAGCAATTCAGTAAAGTGGGGACAAACAACTTAATGGCTTACTCCAAAGCCTTAGGAATGAACAACTTTGCTGAGGAATAGCTAGGGGGATAGAGATACAATGGCGAAAGCCAAGTGTCCCTGAATTATACCCGGGCAATCAACTAATTATAATAATAATAGTAACGCGAACGAAAATTTTGATAATAATTCTTTAATGAGTAATAATCTTTATGTAGAGAATACAAATGCAGAAGGCATTGTAAGTGGGCACGCAAGTATACTTGTAGTACTCGCTTAGAGAAACAGGAACGGTCATGTCGTAATATAGTTTTAGAAACAGCCAACGCTCGTGCTGCTTCAATCTCAAATTTAAGTAACTCCAATATGAGAAATGATTCGGCGTTTGTAAATCACTTAATGTCAGCAAAAAACTTTCAGATTTTGATGGAGACCCACATGACTGGATTAGATTTAAACGAGCGTATGATTCCTCGACCGAACTTGGAGACTATATCCATCGTGAAAACATATTGCGATTATCGGAGCCTTTAAAAGGTGAAGCACGCGATGCGGTTAAGACACTTTTTACCGTTGGAAATAGTTACGATGAGATTATGAACACGCTTCCGATAACGTTTAGAATTCTAAAAGTGTAAATAAAAGTCAATTGATTGGATGCAATTGCTGTAAACGCAAGAACCATAAAATAGACACATGTAACGAATTTCGGAAAAATACACATACTCAACATTGGAAACTGTACAGAAGGAAAAATTATGTTATATAAGTCTTTGTCAAGGTCATGGTGATGCACTGTGTAAAAAAGATACCTGTATAAAATGCAAACGGTATCATAAACTTTTACACCGCAATTATTTTACGCAACCTTCTCGTAAGGATGGAAATTGTCCGATTGAAAGCTTAAGTTCAAATGTTTCTAGACCAATGACAAAAACAGATTGACTAGAGATGCGAACCTACTTAAAGGTATTACCGATTATTGTAAATGTCTAAAGTGCCTCAAGAGAGGTATTTGCACTTCTAGATGAATGTTCATATGTGACTGTGATTAATGGAAGTGTAGTGAAGGAGCTCGGAATTACTAGTTCAAAAGCTCAGTGTCTAGTAGTCGGAGCACGACCGCGTGCTCCACGCACTAGGAATCGAGACGCTTCCCGACTCTCTCGCCATATCTATTCGACCGCACGCACAATAGAAGCGGGCGATACTCACGGAGTCTTTGCTTGCTGCTAGGACGAACGCGCAACCACTTGCTTCCACGCTCGCTAGCGTGGATGGTCATCTCCTGCCCGTTGACTCATCTGCCGCCTTACTCGCGCTTAGTTGCACACTTGTCTATAAGCATGTTGTCATCCATGTTGGATATGACTTCGTCGATATTGTTCGGCATAGCGGTAGCGGTGTGCACAGGAGCGAGCCTCGGAGCGGCTCGCAGCCGGGATCGGGGATAGAAACTGATGGAGCGCTCTCGGTGCTAAGTGTGCTTGTGGCAGTAGAAGTTACTGCTATAGTGTCACCGAAAAATTTATTTTTAAATCGTTAATAATGATACTTTTTTATATATTTTTATGTCATGTAAAAAATTAAAAAGAAGTGAGAAAATTTGTAAAAATAAAATACTTACTTTTGGATGAAATCGTCAATTAATCGACGGAGCCACACGTGGTCCGCATCACCTTCTTGGTGGAGTTGAGAGTTCGAGCAAGTTGTTGTCGGTCCATGTGGAGATGATTTCCTCGGCGAAGGTAGGTGGGGCAGCGTTAATTGGGCAGGCCATGTCGATCAATTGGAGTAGTCACACATTGTCTCCCTCGATCGAGTGAGGCTACAGTTCGAGCAGGTTCTCGATCACTGATGCGATGTTTTCCTCAAAGGTTAAGACCGGTATGGCAATGTATGACGGAGAAAGGCTGAAGTCGTTAAACTACTGATCCACGTAGGTTATATTCCACGAGATCAAATCACTCAAATCAGTATCGGCAGGCGTAAAAAAATTCACTTCACTACGTCCGGCCATTTCACAAAATATTTTGTTAACGTACGTACGAAGGGCACAAAACGAACGAGACATTCTTTGTATCGCAGCTACTTATTTGTTTCAGCATTGAAAATATTTACTATATATCTATCAGTGCTATAGCGGCGATGGTTCAGTCGGTAGAGTATCGGGCTTGTAACCGGGAGGTCCCTGGTTCGAGCCCGGTCTATACCAAAAACTGAGAGACACCACTGTTTACAAGTGTCTAATAACATCAAAGCTCAAATGGTTCGGATCCCACGTTAAAAGGAAAAAGTTCAGTTGTGATGTGCACCCGCTCTCCGTGGGTGAGCTGGGCACACAATACCCCTCCGACCCTGGGAGCGGTAGAACGGCATGAGCATACCGGCAGCAGGTATTTCCCCCCCTCCCTCTGCTAGGGAGCTGCCGTTCCTCGTCGGCACACTAGGAGACGGAGGGAGTATGCACGTCACAACTATAGGAGGCAAGGCGCAATTGGCTTGCAGCCTACGCGCGAGTCAGTACTTCCCCGAGCAAGGACCGCTGGTGCACCTCCAATAAAACAACAGACTACCGACTACCAAATATCTATCAGTGCTACTTAGCCCCACTCACTTAGATGCAGATGGTACTGCAGCGCACCGCAAAAAATCAAGGAGCAACTGTCACAACAACGTGTTGTAGAATAGGTAAAATATACGGTATTCGGAGGTACCTTGGTGTGAAGCAGAAGGAGAAAATTAGAGGGCTCCTAAACGTATACAGGCTGACCCGCCCTGTGTGATCGTAGCGGCAGGACTGACGCGGCGCGCTATGGTACAAAGCGCGCAGTCTGCAGCGGTGAAAAAATCGGAAGAGTGAACACTACTGCGAGATAACGATACCAGCTTGCATCTCTGTGTAATATACTTAAGAATAAATAATATATTTATATGAAATGTGGAGAATAAGTGTTAAAAGAAAAGTCCAAAAACATGCAAGACAACCAGTACACCCGATAGACTACACCGCGTACACAAAACACAGATTTACACTAGCCACAAGAAGGATAACTCTATAAGTAAAGGCACAACACGTACGAGAAGAAGACAGAAACAACACAAACAACTACTCTCACACCAAACAAGACAACACCGGTTGTCTTAGCGCTAGGGAGGTGTTTAGCTTAACGTAGAATAATTTTTGTTATGAAATCGAAGTTAGGTGAAAGCGTAACAAAAAAACAAAAATTGAAATTATAATTAATTTTTTGCGTTTAACAGCTTTAGAGGAGCTCTTATCATTGGGAAGCGATCTGAGTTTTTCATCAGACAGCAAGGAGGAAAAGGAGTTGTGTCGTTTTTCGCCTGATAAGGAGCGAGGAGGCTCGTATAGCGCAACGAACATTGGCGGTCGAACCCACGTGGACCGGTTCGCCGCTAGACGCAGCGATCGACTCCTCGCGGGCCAAATCACCGCTCGCTACACCGCTCGGATCGCTGCTCCCCTCTTCGGTAGACTTATTGGGGACCGCCTCACACTCCACTACGCTGCACTCCATTACACACCCGAGCGCGAATTCGATTTTAAACGGGCCGTGGTTGTTAACCGCAGAAAACGCATCTCTACGTCCAATGCCTTATTAAAAGCTCGGTTCCAGCGCTAGAGTTCTTCTACACGACTGCAGGGAACCTTATATCTTTGATATTATAAAGGGGCTGACACATATTACGTCATCGACGATGATGATGATAATATGAGGACCCGTATACGGATATTGTGGTACCCACCGCAGAGGCGTGGCCCGCATTGCAGCGGGCTCGATTGCTGATTGAGTTTAGTCGACGGCCTGCGGGGCAAGAAGGGCAGTGCCACGGCTATCGATGGAATGGATTGGTTTTCGCCCATGAGTTAGCCCTGAACCGTCGTGTAAACGAAGGTAAAGATTTTGTTTATGTTTTTAACTTTATTTGCTTATTTGTTTATTTTTGGCATTTGTTTTGCTCTTTTTGTTTGTTTTTCGTAGCTGTCCGGCGCCAGGAGAATGGTGAACATACCATTCTCGACGAGTACGCGTGCAGCTCGGATTTAACAGGGTATGCCAACGCTGTGAGAAATTCCGTTCGCGCGCGGGAGATACGATGGCTCCATAATATTCTGGAGGACCCCGAATCTGTTATTTATGCCGAGGTCGACCTTGAGTGCCTCCTCGATAGCGTGAACAAATCGATGCGGGCACCGCGCGAACTATAATTTTTAGTGGATTTTGTGTTTTTATAGTTTAAGCTTTATATTTTTTTTTATTTGAATTTAGTGTTTGTAAATAATTTGTATGTTTGAATGTTGTAACGGGTCAGACTAGCTACCCGTACAAAACCTGCCTACCCGTAGAAGCATCAGGAAAACCCTCACACGGAGATCTTAGAGTAGGAGTGTAAACCGTGGAGAGCTATCCAATACAGCTAACCTACCTACCCGAATAAAGACTAAACACATACACTACATGGCATTTTCCCTAAACCCTTACTTAAAGGCCCTACGACCCTCACAAAATCCCACTCTCACTCCCCACTAAGGTATCTCGCAGCACTGTGAAGAAGATGCAAAGGAGGCTGCAGATAAATCCAAGAAGAAGACATTAGATACGTTCGCTGGCTGCACTGTACGAGAGGGAAATTCATCCAAGGAGTATGAATCTAACATAGGAATAAAGACACTAATAAGGGCCAGCATAATGCGCAGAGCATAGTAATAGCAAGGAGAAAAATAGCTATTCACGCTACCTAAACAACCGTTTAAAGACAGACTGGATTTTCTGAAGCTATTTACGGGTTCATCAAGTGTCTCCTCGTGGTGTTGATCATCAGCTGTGGAGCCAGGAGGATCCCAAACGCTAAAAATCAAGAGCCGATCTATCAGCTGACAGACCACGATAGGAGAACCAAGTAAAGAACTACCCGTGATCCTGTCTGCAATAAAGTGCCCTGCTGTCCTGTATTAGTCCTACGTACGGGTTTTCACTATATCCTTCGGACGAAACTTGTAAGAGGCAAGGCGGACGTGGACGTCTACCTCGAGGCCACAGCTAATTCCAGTATCGCACCACCGGCGCCCCCTAGCAATTTACGCCCGCGCTGCGAGCAGACGAACTAGGCGGCTCCGCGAGAAGATCCTTGGAAAAGAAGAGCATTCCGTGCGAGGCAGACGAGAAGTACATGTCACAAGAAGACAAGCGAGCGATCACGAGAGCGGCTGCGGGGTACATATACCATCCCCTTTTCTTCCCATTCTGATGTGGTCGTGCCGGAAGGTGTGTGTGTGCTCGCGTGTAGGATAAGAGTGTTGCGACTTCTTTGTATTCGCGACTGGCGCCATTCAAGACCCGCATCGGCTACGGGCATTTTACTGAATCGTTTTCATATCGTTAATAAAAAGTGCTTACTTCTTTTTAATCTTCAAATAGTGCATTTCTTAGTACTTCAGCCCAAATCCCCAGCTGAACGTTTGAATGTATTAAAATTTGAAATGGTCGATTAAAACGATCCACTCGTATAGACTTATTGCATACTAATCCTTTTCCGATTTATAAAAGAATTGTAGATAGGAAATCAGACACAACAGCAGTAGCAGCAGCAGCGTAAACAGTTATCAGAGATTTGGCGCCCTTGGTACTCATGCAGGTACCTTGGTACCCTCGCAGGTACCCACAGCGGTGGCCGCTACTAATAGCGTGCGTACGAGAGAGAGTGTCACGAGCGTACCGAGGATTCAAGCAGGGCACCTTCGGCCAGGTACTCCCACGTAGACGGATGCGTGTCAGCGACAGAGAGCGGAGCATTATTCGTGAGAGAGGGGGATCAGCGGTACGAGGGCGATGCGCGTGCATCTGAGAGAGAGAGCGTCAGTGTGGAAAATAACCAAGCGTATGCAGGTGAGTCCGAGAGAGAGAGAGAGAGAGAGAGAGTGCGACGGCGCAGGGCCCGGTAAGCCCAATTCTGGGGGGGGGGGGATATTCGAGAGCCTGCCCATACATTTAGCATACGTTACGAGACGAATCTTTTTTTGTGCCGGTTCCAAGTCAACGTGCATCCCTTATCGTGTCGAGTACTTCTAGTGGTGCCGCGAGATTTTAATCCCCTACTCTAGCTTGAATTGGCTATTCGCGATATTCATAAATATTTGTTATTACTTGGCGGGCGCGATACTTTTGTCGGAGTCGCTATAAATAGCGATATATTCTCTCGCGGCGTGACCGGACTATCGATGAGACCCATTGAAAATTTCAAAGCTAAGGATTTGTCGGTTCTCGTGGAAGGGTTAATACAGAGTAATGATAATTTTCAAGTGAACGGATTGTTCACTTTAGATGCAACGTACGTAAACGTTCCGCGAGGCAAAGGGAAAGAGGTCCGTAAAATAATAACCTTGAACGCTGTGAAACAATGATCGGTTATTTTTATTCATAACGACGAGCGTTTGAATTGGCTTATATTCATCTGAAAAACAGCAATAGTCAGAAATTTAAAAAAATCTATAAAATTCACAAAAGCAACGCACGATCGCTAGTTCCTTGGTGTAAAAGAAGCCGTCGATGCATTCTCCGTTCAAGTCTTGCAGCTCGTAGGTCTAGTTTTTCTCGTAACCTTTTGCGAAGGTCCCTTCGGCCGACTGATATGAATGAGGTCGTCGCGGTGATATTGAGGATAACGAACGATTCTCACCCTTTGCGCGCGTTTTGCTAATTTTTCTCGCGCAATCGTTCAGAAATCGAACGCCTGCTTTAGAGAACAGAGGACGAGGAGCAAAGAAGCAGCTGTTGGTAAAGTGGGTCGGGTATCCGAAGAAATTCAACTCCCGGATCAAAGCGTCTGATTTACATGCCGATTGAGTCGGTAAAATGGAGTCTATTGACAGTGACCTTTAATTTGATCTGCCGAGTAATAGTAGCGTGACTTACTTTCTGGGTAATACAACCACATGATTAGAGAGTGGTTGGTAGGTCCGACCGAGATTCACGTTTCCTGCATGATCAGATAGCTGTAGCAGTCGGAAGCCAAAGAAACTTTCAATGTGGAGAAGGGATTAAAGGGCATCACTTACAGCTTTTTCGTAAGATGTATACGAAAAAATTGATCAAATCGCCAGCCTTATCAATAAGACGGTACACATTAGTAATTATCTACTATTAGAACCGGCCAAATCTCGCAAACATAGGAAGCCATGCTCATTGTACGATGTGCAAAAAATAGCTTCGGCGTTTAACTGGCTCACGTGAACGCTTTGGCCAAAATAATGGCTAAACATCCCATAAAATCATTTACAAAGTATCGCGACTTTCAGAGGGACACGCTCGATAACACATTTCTCATGTAACTGACAAAAGAATCATACTGGGTTTCGTGAAAAATAGGTCCTTTAACGGAAACCGCCAGATGATCCCATACCTTTTTAAACATTTTGAACAAATTTTTTATCTCTGTTCGTGGACGGCGTGCAAATTTTGAGCAGACCGTTACAGCCACGATTTATCGGAGAGAATACCACGTCCATCGTCTCGATTCATACTCTCTTTACGGGTACCGATATACAGGGTGATTCATTTTAATTGCCCCAGGGAAATATCTTGAAAAGTACGGGAGATGGAAAAAAACGTTAAATGTAAAAGTTGTAGGGTTCAGAGGGGGAAATCCAATGGTGACCTTGACCATGACCTTGGGGTCAAGTTTCAAGGTCATTTCAAAATCAAAGTAGTTTTTTTAAATAGGAACACCAACTTTTGACCTCGGAAATTAAAAGAGCGGAAAATTTTACATTCAAACATGATGTTATGTCATGGGGTCCAGTTGACCTCTGCAGTCGCATCAAGGTCAAATCAAGCTGTCTACACAATTCGTAGGCCAATATCTTGAAAAAAGCAAGGTTGAGAAAAACTTTAAATACCAATTTCCCCCTCTGAACCCTACAACTTTTACATTTAACGTTTTTTTCCATCTCCCGTACTTTTCGAGATATTTGCCTGGGGCAATTAAAATGAATCACCCTGTATATTTTCTCAACGAGGGAATAAATATTGATCGGACTACCTATACTAACGGCTTCTGTCTTTTCGCTTTCGATCTCACCTCCGATTTGTCGGCACATTTATCGTTGCACTGAAACCTAGTAAGTACCAGCTCCGTGAGCATAGAGGTAAGTTTCGCAACAAGCCTTACCGAAACCATCAACTGCAGAGTATACGCTGAATTCGACATCGTGCTCAAAATTGACTGTAACCGTCATATTTTAACGTTCTTTAATGCCTAAGAATGATGGGGGCCATACATATAAAAATGCTAGAATAATTTTTCGTCTCTACAGTAGTCTCGAAACATTCCTACGCGCGTTATTGTTCTTTCTTATGTTATGTTTTCGTTATATTTCTAAAGCATAACATCACGATGGACTTTGTGATCGAGATACAGATATTGCGAGATAAGGATAATTATTTACTAACGAAGGAGGTGGCCATTGTAAGTCTCCTGGGAAACGTCGTAGCCCGTGCGTATACTCCGAACTGCCTAGAGACATTAGAAAAAGTAACGATTATGTTTCATCGCATGTTACCGGATTGCAGTGGTTCGATGGGGACATCACTTTGCGAAAACTTCATCAACTCTTTTACAATATTGCTAGAGTTGCTTCAAAAATTTACATCAAGGGTAGTGAAAAGTATAGTGTCGTTGCTTTCTCGGAATTGGAAAAATTGTACGGCGTGCACCAACGGTGTCTCTTTCACACTCTCAGGACGGATGCTTATACAGGGTGTCCAAAAAGTCTTGGAACACCTTAATAATTTTCCAGATAAACTGATTTTGGACAAGATCAAGGTCAATCTAGAGGTAACTGTTGTTTTTCCAAATGGAAACCCCTATTTTTGACAACGCAAATCGAAAGAGCAGAAAATTATACGTTCAAACATGTGCTTTAATGATAGGTCAAGGATGACCTTGATGGACACACAAGGTCATTTAATCTCGAACAGGGTTTGAAAACCTCTTGTCATAGGAAATTCTCCAGTTTTGTACCATAGAAGCTATTACATTTATCAAGGTGCATGCAACGGTGATGCTCTGCACGGCCTTAACGATGCCTTTTAAGGGGGCCAGCCTGGATTAAATTGAAAAAAATACACTTTCCAGTATAAGAAGTATAACAATTGTATTCATTGTGACGTGTATTTTTGCGGATACAAGGTTCCCCCAGGCAACGAGGACGCCGATCGACGCCACGCAATCGCGCCCTTAAATTATATTAATTTAGTATTAACCCGACGTATGTTTCCTGGAGGTTTCGCGGCTGCACCATCGCGACAACGCCACGGCGAGCCCACCCGGAGCACAGACGAGAGGAAGAGAGACTACGCGATGCTCGGCGAATGCACCGGCTATCACCGGCCACACGAAGAAGACGTCCACCCGAGGCTACGAGTCAGCTGGCAGCTCGGCGCCCTAACCTTAACTGACGCAAGATGCCTCGGATATTCGGATACTCGGAGCGCCGGAGAGCAGCGCTAATGACCCGCGCACTCACTGGCGCACTAAAACAACGGGCGAACCATCCACGAGAGGGCACGACGACCTGGACAGCGGCCACGAGAGCAGCAGACCGGCGACCAGGGAAGATGCGGCGAGCACGTTCGCCATATTCGCGAGTCCTCGCACCCACACGGCGCCTCCGCCATGCTGGAAATACTCGTCGACCGCGTGGATAAGGAAATACTCGCACGACACCTCACATTCTCTTTTGTTAATGAGGCCAATTAAAAGAGACATTAATTAAGAAGAGCGAGAGCGAGTAAGAAGGCAAGAGACACCAGCCCTGCGTTGGAGATTGCCATTTTTCGAACACTCACTCGTTGCCTGGATCGCACAGAGGTTTACCAAAACTATAGTTGTCAAAACTGGTAGCTAAAATAATTTTTCTCAATTGTTTTTAGTTTTCTTATAATAAAAATAATCAAACTTCATTAAAAAAGAGATATTTATTTAATACAACGCAATTTTTTATTCTGAATCTGAAGATTCAGATAAGCTTGATGATTCAGAATCTGAAGCTTTCGCTGCATGTTCATTTTCCTCTATTTCATTTACTTTATTGAGAAGATTTAAAACATCTTCAGGTAGTTTTTTTGATGTAATATTTGTTGTCATAGAACTTAAAGATATTAGTGGGTCAGAATGAGAAAGTTATCTTTTAAAAATATCCTCATTAGTTTTAGATCTGCTTGACTTTCAAGCAAATGATTTTCTATATAATTTGCAAATTTTGTGACTGAACTCAAGTACTTCCTCTGAAAAACGACCAATTGACACAATACATTTTTGCACAACAGAAGGTCCATGGATCAAAACCTTATGCACAGTAGGAGGCATGTAATACCACTGGTATAAAAAAACGAACAGTTTCGCTGTATCTGCGCAATATAATTTAAAAGCGGGATAATTAAGATTTGTATTACTCCTAGAATAAAATATTTATAATAAAAATATTTTACAAAGGTAGTTTTGAAGGAATAAAATTATTTAAATTCAGTTGAAATTTACCTGTTATTTCAGCTGACTTTACATAATTTTCAAAAAAACGACGAGCGGTATTACCATCGTTAGATGAACCAAATCCTGATTTAGGAAAATCGATTCTCAAAGCCATCGTTTTAAAGAATTCATCCTGAATTTGTTTTTTTCTATTCTCCATAAGTGCCTTTGTTCCGTCTTTTTCACTTACCTAAAATGTAAATAATTGAATGTTTAAAATCGTGTATAAAAATAAAAACTCATACCTCTCTTCACTGGAATAAAATAATTTTAATAAATTTAAAAATCTAACCCTCCATTTCTTGAACTTTAATCTATAAGAAATATGTAATATACATTCAAAGAAGTGAATGTATGAATGTTAAATTGGAAGACTAAAATTCATGACGGATTCGTCTTCTTGATTCTTGAGTAGCATGTCTATATCATTCATTTCCAATATTTTTGCTTTACAAATATTGCAGCACATTCTTGATGTGTTAGTTAACGCATTAGTAACCTGCAAAAATTATTGTAATTATAAATAATTGTTAAGTTTGAATCATATCTATAATAACTTTATTTTTTTTACCTTGCCATCTACCATTGTTAAGTGAATAGAAAAGTGTATTTTGTAATTACTAAAATAAAATGAATCTAAATCAGAAATTTGCTCGTTCATGAGTTTTTCTTCCTTTTTAATAATTTCAACAGTTTGTTTAATCCACTGTAATCTTACGGGTCTGCAAAATCGGGTAGATGATGATCTTGGATTGTTCCACAAAACTGTATTTGTATTTATATCTTTTAATTGCAAAGGCACAATCGAAGTTAAAAATAAATTATTATCATCTACAGCCGATTCACTCCATGATTGTTTATACAATGAGTGACCCGAGCTGCCATCGAAACCATACTTGCAAAGAAGAATGCAATCAGTTATAGTATTCGCATTTAAATTCGGCGATGGAAATGATTGTAACAATCGCAAACAAGTATGGTTTAAAATTGATAGCAGTGGGACCTGACAGATTTTTTCAGCGATTGAAATTTGAGGAGGGTAAGCGTTATTTTTAGCTATTAAAAGTTGATTATAACTAGAATATAAGTCAATGTTGTGAATTTTAGCCCCTCTACAAATTGAGAGATACTGTTTTTTTTTACTGTTAAATTCTCATTAACTAATAACGAAAGAGCTTCTTCTGGTGTATATTTTCTTGGCGCATTTTGAAAATTACTTCAAGACTTCATAATTTTGTTTGCTCGTTCTGGCGAATTAACAGTAACTTCGGTCAAAAGTTTAGCGGCTGCTACATTTCCACTTGAACGACGTAAGCGATGTAAGCGCCATTTACTGATCGTGATGTTTGCGTCTTTCTTCTGATAGTTCTTTCACTTCTCTCCGTAAGTGGGATCCGTTTTCTTCCAGTTGATTTTGCTTAAAAAGTTATTTACATAATAATGTTAATAAATATTATATGTTTTTCTTATCACTTAAAAAAAAAACAATAATTTAATTTACTTTAACTAATTGTTAACTTTTCAAAATTAAATGTTATATCTGCATTTAACCAATTACTATTGTGTAATTCAAATTCACTCTTTTTTCTACTGCTTTTCTCCTATTTTTCAAAATACCGATTGAAAAATGATGATCTGAGAGTATGGGTAATAACGTTTATATGACTTTCATTGTCTGCACAATTAAAATTTTAATTAAAAATATCATAGCTACTTTTTGTTTCTCTTCTTTATAAGATTTATTATTCCGCAGAATGACATTATGCAAATTTAACCTTTTTATACTATGCATAATTTACCATTGCTATTAGTATAAACAATTTTTTAAAGTATTTTATTAAATTGTATATACACATAAAATTAAAGTATGTCTATACTTACGTACTAAGGAGTACACGGATTTTGTACAAAAGAGTAAATAAGCACGTTTATTAACTATTAAAGCGTTTACACAAAAATGCCCGTAGCCGGTACGGGACTTAAGGGCGCCAGTCGCGAATAATATGCAGTCGCGATACTCCAACCTAACTACGAGCACGCACGCACAATCACGGCACAAGCTCGTCTAACGTCTCGCTGTGATGGTATGGTTATCCTTTTCCTTGCTATTTATCTGCTGTTATCCTTATTTTGGCCCTTATTGGTATTTAACTTCCTCATTTAGGTTCCTGCTTCTTGGATGAATTTCCTTATCGGATACTGCAGCCAGTGGACATATACACAGTCTTCTTCTTTGGTTCCTTGTCCGCCTCCTTTGCATCTTCTTCAAGTGCTGCGAGATACTTTAATGGGGAGTGCGGGTGGGATTCTGTGAGGGTTTTATGCCAGTGTTTGAGGGTGTAGGGAAGTGCCGTATATTGTGCATGTGTTTAGCCATTATTCGGGTAGGTAGGTTAGCTATACCGGAGAGCTCTCCACGGTTTACACTCCTACTCTAAGGTGTCCATGTGAGGGCTTTCCTATGACTTTGATAGCTAGGCAGGTTCTGTACGGGCAGCTTGCCTGCCCCGTTACAAAATAAGCTGTATACGTTTGCAAAAAGAAATACAATTGAAAGTAAATTATTTGTTTCCACTTTCTTTAATAATGAAGTTAAAGTTTATTTAATAACAGTTCAGCCAACTTAAAATATATTTGGAACGCTAATGTTAAGCAATACTAACGTGAATTTTGTCCCGTTTCAAATAAAAAGAACTTTTCAAATAAATTCCATAAATTTACAGTTATATGAATAAATTATATTTTTTTATCACGTAAATTTGTTGATTTACGTATATTTTTTATAAATATAACATCGATTTCTATTTGAATCCGCAATTTTCCGCAAAATATGCGGGCATTATTTAATTCTATAAACATTACTTTAATCAAAGAATGTTTGGTTGGAATGAAGTTTTGTGAATAACATCACTAAAATCACTACATTTTGCTAATTACAGTAAACGCTTAAAATCAATTCATTTTAACGCATGTTCCACGATATAATAGTTAAATTAAATGCTATATGTTGAATAAAACATGCTAAAAATGCATATAGTTAATTACATATTAATTTTTCCCATCATGGAAACCAAAGAAATGGTTCTAGGTCACTAGTTCTCTCAGCAGCTAGCCAGCGCGGAAGGAAGCGGACCGGGGCGATGTTTCAAACACCTGGCGCCTATTTTACAGGGAAAGTCCCGGGCAATCGTGGTGCAACCTTTGTCGACGTTGCACGGGGAAGTTTTGCCACTCTCGCGAACGAAACGCAACATCACATCATCACTTTTGATTGCTGGAATATTTTACACATTATCAAAAGCATTTAAAATTTTTATTTATTTGTCCACTGGCCATAGCTTTTTCTCAATAAAGTACCTAATATGTCACCGGACCAGGTTTAAAATACTCTTCATTCGCTGCAGTTCAGATGTATTGGATCACATTTCTAAAAAAAATTACTGTAGACATTTTCGTGCAAAATATTAGTAATTGCCTAATATTTTGGATAAAATGTGTCAACAATAACTTTTTATGTAATTTTTTTTAGAAACCCCAAAACAAATAATCAAGGGGTGTTAAGTCAGGCGATCTAGCTGGCCATTCTATAGTACCTCTCCGCCCTATCCATCGATTGAAAGAAACTTCATCTAGGAAATTACGAACGTGTCGTGCATAGTGGAGTCCTGCACCATCCGTTCGAAATCATGTATTCTCAAAGTGGGCCCCAACTTTTTCTCTAATTGCAGGAACTATTTAGTTTCGTAGCATATCTTCATAGTTTTGTGCATTTAAGTTACCATTGATAAAAAAAGGTCCTATGAATCTGTTGTTGCGAATTCCAGCCCAAACATTTAATTTTTCTGGATATAGTGATTTGTCTTCTCTAGTCCAATGAGGATTAGTATCTGACCAATATCTGCAGTTATGCCTATTTAAGGTTCCGTCAAGTTGAAAAGTCGCCTCATCTGAGAATGCTATATTGTATGAAAATTCGGGATTTTCAATTGCCTTCCATCATCTCTTAATAAAATTCAACACGACGATCACAATCATCTTCATTCAACTTATGAACCAGATTAAGGGGGGTATGGTACAAGCACTTCGAATAATCCGTTTTTCTAGAAATTTTATATTTCAAAGTATAGGTCCTTAGCAATATTTTCCCAAAATTTCAAGTCATTTGAAGTAAATGTCATTAAGCTAATGAGCCGCGCGCCCCGCCCCTTCTAACCGACCGACAGCGGTCGAGAGCGGCAGGTAGGTACCGGAGTAGCTGCTCCATTCTTGTTCAAATTTTGAGGCATAACCGTTAAGTACTAACGGTTTTGAAGGTCGGTAAATACAGTTTTGTCTTGCACATTCAGTAGGTCAGACGTATATTTCGTGATTTCATCAGTTATTCTCATAATTTTAAAGTTATATATTTAAAAGTTATGTTTTCAAGAAAAAATGCTAAAAAAATTCGAGTGAGTAGCGAAAGGAGCACATAATAGAAATATATACAGGCCCAAAAAAGACCAATTCCAAGGAACAACAAAGAGAATGTAAATACTATAAGTGCATTGGCCAAAAAAATTAAATTTAACCACAAAAATAACGGTCCAAAAGATGCCGAAAAGCATCGCATCGTAGATTTTTTGCTAGTATTTACAACGATTTCTACTCTTGTGAAATGTGCAAAGTGCGACGGGAAAACTCAATTTAAATCTTGCAAAAAGGAAGGTCTTGGTTTTGAAATTCAGGTGAAGTGTGAGAACTGTACAAAGCCATTATACAGGGTGTTCGAAATGTTCCGGACCCCCCACTTATAACATAAAGTAAGCATTTTGGAAAAAAATGTTAAATACAAAAGTTGTTAAGTTTTAAAGGTTGAACTAAATGATGACCTTGGATTTGTTATTCGTTATCATTTTCAAGGTCATTTAACGGTCATCTTCAGTTTTTTAAATAGGAACCCCTATTTTTTATTTCAGATTCTGAAAGAGCATAAAATTTTACATCTGGATATGTATCCACGTTATGGCTCAAAATGACCTACAGAGGTCATTTAGTGGTTAAATGATTATTTAGTAGCAGAAAGCCAAGAAATCCCGATTATTAAGAACTTTGGGTGTATTTGACGAAAAGAAAAAAAAAATTTCGTACTTTAATACTAAAGTACATAATTTGATTTTCTAGGACGAACTTTATGGTCACTTTAAAATTGGCCTTCATTTTTAAGGTCATTTGAAAGTTATCTTCAGCTTATTAAAAAGGGACTCATTTTGTATTCCGGATTCTGGAGGAGCATTAAATTTTAGGTCTGGAGATATGTACAATATCCACGTCATGGCTCGAAATGATCTACATAGGACACTTGGGGGTTATTAATTTCAAAAGCAAAATAATCTAACCGTTTTACATGAACAGTTTTTATTGCAATAATTTTTTGCAAGGGTTACGAGTTTCTACGCATGATTCATAGCATTTTCAGGATCGTTACTTGTACCTTAGAAGATTTTGCTCACTATTCTTTTTAGGAATCAGTTCATTTATAATTGTTAATTAACAATTGTTTACTCCTATTTACTTTTCTGTTTTCAAGAGTTAAGTGAAGTTCTCTTACTTCGAAATTCAGATAATTGTATTAATTTTCAATATTTGTACTTTTAATCGTAGTGAAAAATGGCACATCTTACTGAACGAGAAAGAATATCTTTGTTGATGATGCGAGGGTGGGGTGATCAAGAGAGAGGTTACAAACAGGTACAGCGTTTATTCAATGAAACATTCAGAGTTGAAGAAAACAACCCTATTTCAAAAAGTACCGTAATTCGTACAATTAGACGTTTTGAAGAGACAGGTGGTATTAAAGATCGTCCTAAATCAGATAGATCCAAATCATCGTCTAATGATGAAAAGAGCTTAGACGTATTACAATCATTTATTGAGGACCCCCATTGCAGCATCAGACGTTGTGCACAACAGCATGAAATGGGAGCTGCATCTGTGCACAAAATTTTGAAACTCAACAAATGGCATCCTTTCAAATTAAAGTTGGTACAGGAATTATCTGAAGATGATTTTGATAGAAGGGTAGAGTTTTGTGATGTAATGATGCAAATGATATCTGATGATCCTCAATAACATTGTTTTCTCTGATGAAGCCACGTTTGAGTTAAGCGGAACAGTGAACAGACATAATTGTCGATACTGGAGTAACATCAATCCACATTGGATGAGAGCGGACCACACGCAACATCCTGAAAAAGTAAATGTTTGGGCTGGCATATTTAATGGAAGAGTACTTGGCCCTTTCTTTATTGAAGGTAATTTAAATGCTGCAATGTATGAAAACATGCTTCGAGACCAAATTATACCTGCTATACGGAATTTAACGGGTGGAAATCTGGACGAAATTTACTTCCAACAGGATGGTGCTCCTGCACACTACGGTATTCATGTTCGCCGATATTTAGATGCAACATTTTATGATAGATGGATTGGGCGGAGAGGTACAATTGAATGGTGGGGATACTTGAAGGATAAAGTTTATGTTATAAAACCACGTCACTTGGATGAATTACGCCAAAGAATCACTGATGAAATAGACTTGATACCTCAGCAAATCTTGCGAAATGTTGTTGCAGCCTTTTACAATCGGTTAGCACATTGCCAAACTGTTAATGGGCAACAATTTGAACAGTTGTTGTAAAAAGTTCCTGTCAACGACATTTTAAAAAAATTCAGTTTGGGCGAATAGTCCACTGTCTTGATTTAGTTAGCTGGGCCACCGATAGTCCTGCCTTAGCTGACTGGGCCGCTAGTGTTCTTGTCTTAGTAGGCTGGGCCGCCGATGGTCTTGCCTTAGTTGGCTGGATCACCCATGATGTTACCTTAATTAGTTGTACCTCCCGTGCCTGAGCAATAAGGCTCATTTTGATTAGACATTTTTTTATTTATCATTTTCTCCCCCGAGGTATGTAGTTGTTGGGCCTAAGGCTTATTTTGATTAGACATATTTTTATTTATCATTTTCCCCCCCGAGGTATGTAGTTGTTGGGCCTAAGGCTTATTTTGATTAGACATTATTTTATTTATCATTTTCTCGCCCGAGTTATGTGGTTGTCTGGCCTAAGGCTTATTTTACGCCAGTGTCATTTACACCTTCTACAATCCTAATGCAGAATTTAGCGCTGGTGCAAAATGGAGAATTACAACTAGGAGGCTTAATTTGGAAAACTAAAGTTAACCTTCAAATGACCGTGACAATCAAGGGCAATGTCAATTTAACGCCACCATAAAGTTTGTCTTGCAAAATCAAATTACTTTAGTATTGGTCAGATACGCTCAAAGTTCTTAATAATCGGGATTTCTTGGCTTTCTGCTACTAAATAATCATTTAACCACTAAATGACCTCTGTAGGACATTTTGAGCCATAACGTGGGTACATATCCAGATGTAAAATTTTATGCTCTTTCAGAATCTGAAATAAAAAATAGGGGTCCCTATTTAAAAAACTGAAGATGACCTTTAAATGACCTTGAAAATGATAACCAATAACAAATCCAAGGTCATCATTTAGTTCAACCTTTAAAACTTAACAACTTTTGTATTTAACATTTTTTTCCAAAATGCTTACTTTATGTTATAAGTGGGGGGTCCGGAACATTTCGAACACCCTGTATATTCAATCAAGTGAAAAAATTGGCCGCGTTTATGAAATTAATTATAGATTTATTTTTATTATGCGTTTATTAAGTTTAAGCTTAGCAGGATGTAACAAGTTTGGCGGTCTTATGGACTTTTCAAGCAGTTTTTAAGTAAAATTGTGTATAATTCATACATAAAAAAAAGAATGCACAAATACAAACAGTAGCAAATAAATTTTCCTCCTCTGCTGCAGCAGAAGATAAAAAAGAAACATGCGATCACAAACTTTTACAACGTTGTGTTGGTAGATTTACACAAGACAATAATGAGAGTCTGAATCAACTTATTTGGAAGGTCGCTCCAAAAGTGTTATCCAGTAGCTATACTCTAGTTCAAAATTGCCTACTAGCCTTCTTTAAAGGAATGAAATTCCATGCGTCGGCCCAAGTGCTCATGAATTTGTCAAAACAGCTGATGAAACAAGGATCGACAAAGCCGAAGAAAAAGTTGCGCTCCAGACAAAAGAGGCTAGAATGATGAATGGAGCAAACAAAGCCTTGGACATTGCAAGTGCCGCAAGAACCGTGCTCTATGGTGTTGGCATCGACGATTCAGTGTAAGTGTCAAAAATAACTTTTTTTTAACAATTTTCGTTGCTTAAAACGCGTTTTCTCGAAACGAAATTTTTGACATCGGTGCACGCAATATCTTAAAAACTTCTGTACTGATTTGATTGAAATTAATCATAGTTTTACAATACATATTTTACTAGATCGCAACGTACTCTTTTTTTTTTTTGCTCGAGACCGATTTTATAGGTACCAAATGGCGTCATTTTTAGGGTTAATTTCGTTTTCGCTTTAATCAACCACCAAAAATTAAAAAATAATGTTTTAAATAAAAGAGAGACGTTATAACCTTGATATACTTCTACATTAATAAAATTTTTCATGTTTTTTTGGTTTCAGGTGATTTGCTGCCGAGTGACGGAAAAAAAAATGTTTATAACGTAGCCTCTGTTAGTTCTTTACCACGGGCGCATTTTTTAATATTTTTGACAAGAAAATTACTGTTTACTGTTTAAATATTACTTAAATACTTAAATAAGAAAACTTTAATAAAAAAATTTCGTTACTTTCTTAAAAAAAATTCTTGAAAAAGTGCTTTTATTTACACCCATTATACCATAAAATAGTAATTTATTTTGAAGCTCTACTGCTTATTTACATATTAATGGTATTTTAAATTAATAGACATATTTCGTATGTAAAATAAACTCTAAATTCAATACTTGTTTAAGTTCCAGTTCAAAATTGCGTTCAAAATTATGAAGCTTCAATTTATCCATTTTAATTAAATTATTATTAAAGAAAAGAATGATTTTTATTTACTTTTTTATTAATTTTTTATGAATTCAAGATTTGCATGTTGCTCATCAACCATATTTACATATTAAGAAGTAAATGGTGTTCAATTGGTGCAATTAACCTAAAGAACCGGGATTTCATGGAGCACATCAGCTTTATTGTTATGAAATTGGTATAAAAGATGTCTTATATCATGGAATGACCGAGTATAAAGTTTCAATCATCTGTTGCTTCAGTATGTATACTCGATTTCTGGCCCTATACAGGTTAAATTACAGATAATGTGCTTATCAATATTAATTGTCACATGTGAGAGGCAAGGGGACTCACGTTAATCAGGCACCCCACTTGTGAGAGGCAAGGGGACTTACGCTAACCAAGTACCCGAACGGGAACAGATTTTACTACGACCACGTAAAATGTCCTTGAAGGGCAGTGTCAAGGACGTGCAGAGCGTCACTGTGGTACAAAAATTGAGAATTTCCCATGCCAAAAGATTTCCATGCCTTGTTCGAGATTAAATGAGCTTGTGTGACCATCAAGGTCATCCTTGACCCATGAATTGAGCACATGTTTGGACATAAAATATTCTGCTCTTTCGATTTCCGTTGTCAAAAGTAGGGGTTCCCATTTGAAAAATCCAATATCACTATTAAATTCCTTGCCAAAAGTTATCTTTAGGTTGACCTTGACCTTATTCAAAATCAGTTTACCTGGAAAATTATTGAGGTGTTCCGGGACTTTTTGGTCACCTTGTATAACCAAGCACTGCGCCCTCCACCGCGTATATTTATTGCGAACTTGGCTTCGCTCTCTTGTTCAGATTGCTTTGACAGTCGTGAACTTCAGCGAAATTCTGAAATCTCTGAGGGGATTGAGAGCAAAAGCGGTCGGGGTATTTGTCGCTGATAGAATACCTTTCAAGATGAAAGTTCCCGTCGCCATCGTATACAACACGGATGACCACACGAGACCTGCCACGCATTGGATAGCTTTTTACATCGACGCAAAGAGAACGGGCACATGCTTTGACAGCTACGAGGTTCCACCCCACAATTTAACTTTACACACTATTTTTCGTGTGTAAAATGCAATTTTACACATAGTATGCGTAAAAGTAAAAAAGATAGAGCCTGCGTTTATTAGCTATATTATTCCTCCTTATTCTTTATTCCTTAGTCATATAACATACGCAGGCCCTGAAACGTTATAGTTTTTATTATGTAATTGTGGTTTTCATCAATAATAATAATACCCTTAGATAATCGTGTATTTAAAGGTCCGCGAGTTTATTTAGGCACAAATCTAAAAGTCTTTGTTGCTTAAAGAGCGGATATTCGCGAAATGGCCTTTGTGCACGCACAGTATACCTATATATATCACAGGTATGTCGAACTGATTTTTTACGGGATTACAGAGAAAATTTTCTTGGATCGTGGTTACTGGTCGTCATTAGTGAACGTAATTTCAGTGTAGCAAACGGTTGGCGGTGGGAAGAGTTGAAAAAATTTAATCAGTGTGTTTTGATGGGGGGGGGGGGAGGGCTCCACCCCCAGCACTCGCACCAGGGGCTACGGCCCTGGAGCCACCCCGGCGCCCAGCCACCCCTTTTCCGTTCCTACTACACTAAATAGCAATTTCTTTAACATTATTTTATATTTAATTCTATCTCAAGTAAATTTTATGCATACTATGTCAAAAAATATCGTATGCAATACGGCGGGAACGTTTCACACACTCGTAGCAATCGAATAGCACTCGTGAACGGCTGGGCCGGCCACTTGTGTAGTCAATCGCTACTCGTTTGTAAAATCGAATTTTACGGACTTAATGCATAATATACTATATTAATTAAACCCTACGTTAATCCTGCCCTCCAACGTATCCGACAGCGGCGTCAAAGTACACAGATTCAAAGAAGTACACTCGACGCAGTTGTCCGTCACGGAGCGCTTCCGTAGGTGTAACGCCACTTCTGCAAAAATTACGACTTGCAAAACTCCCACCGATTAAATAATCCTGCGAGATGGGTCAACAACAAAGTAACTCCGACAAGACGAAGCTCCATCCACCTGCCAAAAAGAACGACGATAAAAAACCCACGTGAAAATCGTACACCGACAAAGTGTCCACCAAGACTTATTCGATCCCAGAACAGAAAGGATACAAAAGATTTTTAGATTAACTAATTGACAATAACAATCGGCCCTTTTCAAGGTCCCAAAAATTAAACGCTCAATAAACTTAGTATAAATAATACTTTTATTTCAAGATTTAAAAAATTTCCACCAGGCGCTAATCTCTTTTTTTTTAATAATATGTGACTACAGCGCGAAAAGGGTAGCACACAAAAAGTGTAAAGAGAAAGGATATAAGGCATGAGAGGGAGGACAAGTACACCAGGGAACTAAGTTGTTAAAGGGGACATAAAAGAAAATTGTAAACCCTCCCTCCTCAACCCTTCCTCTTCTGTTTTGTCAAAGGGCCAGAGGGTGTTATGACTACTTAATATTTATAGATGTATGCTTGCATAGAAAATAAATAATCGTTTTCAAGAATCACGCAATAAAATTGAAATAAAAAGGTTTATTTATATTTAATACGCTCGCTTTTGTCATCAAGTTCAAACGCTAATTTACAATCTGAAAACCGCGTAATAAGTTATAAAACTAACATCAAATGAAGCTTAATTTTACTTTCGCGCAAAGGGTTCTTAGTACTAATCACGAGGACTCGTCGCTCGCTCACTCACTTTCGCGATGTCCTCTTCGGGTTGACGATTCTTGTCAGAGATGTCCTTCTGGTCGTTCTCCGCAGATCCCGTTGATCCTCTCGTTTATCGGGCAGGAGGGAAGCTTGGTGAAATCCTGGGGAGGCGGGTTCTCCGACATCGGGTCGCAGCTCCAGGGCAGCGTCGGCGGCTGGCGCCTTGAGAGTGGGCGGCTTGGAGGCGATGAGATCGCTCGGACAATTCCGCAGGTCCCAATTGTCGAAACCTTTCCTGTGACCTTTCCTTGTACTTGGATTTGCGTTTGCTGCTTAATTATTCTTTTTCTCTCTATCTCAAAGTCAGATTCGGACCATATTTATAAGCCTGTCCCGGGCGTACCTTCGTCCCTCTTCTCGGCCACTTCGGCCCCATCCCTCTCTCCTTAGAAGTGAGCGCCGTCAACGGCCCCTTCTGCCTTCGGCAGTTAACAACCATTACAACATTCTCCTTTTTAAAGACGACGGTAACAAATGGTCTTCAAAACAACGGCTCAAATCTGCGGACGTAACGTCGTCCACTTACTACTGCAGCCCTTCCATCTTCTTTTTTCTTTTCACAATCACTCACACACACTTCCTTTCGCTCAGAACAAATTCATCATGTTGCGCTATCAACATTTATTAGTTTAAGAAGCCACCCAAATATTAATGATATATAGCCAATCATTAATTAATTCATTCTTCCTTCGCTCAATTACGTTTTTTTTTTCAATCAATCTCTCGAAGTTAACGCAACCAAAACTCATTTCTTTTGAGCCATTTAAAATCAAACAACATAAATATTTTTGTTTTCTTTACACTCACACTAAAGACAATAAACGAAATACAAATAAACTCAAATTATATTCATTGAAACAGAATACATTAATTTAAATGGTAATCATTACATCGTAAGCCACCTTGATCCTACGTTCACCTCATCCCGTCGGTTGATGGAATCTATATGATTTACTGTTCTAAACTTTCCTTTTTTTTTCTCGAAATACAGACGTAAATCGGCCCTATTGTACCTCCCCACAAGTTTTCCGAGATCATCCCTTTCCATTAACTCGTACGCGTTCTCATTGAAGGAGCGACTCACGCGATATGGTCCATGTAGGTGAAAATTTCGCAATTTTTCGATCGATTAGACTTGACTGCTTCGGAATTCGTAAAAGTACTAAATCACCAATTTTCACTGGCGTTTTACTAAAATGAGCTTGGCGGAGATGACTTTGATCAGTCCTCCGATTTGCTATCTCTATTATTACCTCGTGTTGTTCCGCCATGGCATTCGGGAAGCTTATAAAATCACGAATTCGACTCGTAGGCGACTCCCCATAATGGAGTTCGTGGGGGGAAAAGCCAGTAGTGGTGTGAGTTGCCAAGTTCAGCCAAGCATTAATCTGGGTCACCTGTTTCGCCCATGCGGTATGTTTATCGCCGCAATATCGTCGACTGGGTAGTCGCGCGCTTTAACCTTTAGACTGCCGGGATTTCAAGGGGCATATCGCCCTCAGAAAACTGGTATAAAAAGTATTTTATCTGAGTGATTGATCATAAAGAAAGCTTTCCGGCAGTCTCGAGGTTAACGGATAAAGCTTCACGTAACGAGAAAAAACATCCAGCACAACAGAAGGTATTCAACTCCGCCAATCGATCTCGGAAGGGGACCGTAGTACGCAACCGCCGCGAATTCATCGGTTCTTTCGCCTTTACCTGTAAAAATCGCCCAGACATTGTTTGATTTAGATACTTTGTCCTTTGGCATATATCGCAAAATTTTAGATTCTGCTTTACCGATTTTTCATCCCTTTCCACCAAAAAAACCTACGAAGCTCGGCCATCGTTTTAAAAATGCCTCCATGCCATATCCGCAAACACACTTCGTTCACCAATTTATCAATAAATTCACGCGGTATCACGATTCTGTAGCTCGCGTCTCTCGGATCTTTACGGAAGATTACGCCTCCATGCTCCTTGTAACCATTCGGAGCTTTCCCGGAGCCGATCAACACTCGTATATGGTCAATCTGCGCGTCATTTCGCTGCAATTTGCCTATCTTTCGCAACTCGAGAAACCATGTATATTTTAATACAGCCCCGATCGCCTTACTTGTAATGCCCATTACTTTCGCGTCTTTACTGCAAAACTAATCACCTTGAAATGACTCTCCTCTATCTGGCGGTGGATTTCTGCTAAAATACTGCTGCATGAATAGAGTCCATCGCATCAGTCTCGAAGTGTGGCATGAAGTCTTAAGCAGAAATGTTAAAGCCTTATGGTCTGTTTTTATCGTAAACTTTCTCCCATTAAGATAATAGTTTAATTTTATAACAGTGTAAACAATAGCGAGAAGTTCAAATTCATTATAAAATATCCGAAGTTAAATTCCGATTCCATGTTGAATACTTTGATTCCTAGGGTGTAAAGCTTTGACTTACCAACGCAATAATTTTCATGTTTTCTTCGTCATCATATTGAAATAATATGCCGCTTATGCGGCGGATGCTCGCAATCGTTTGCACATAAAAGGGTTTAGTATCATCGTGATAATTTAGCGCAACATGACGGGCAAATTGACGCTTTAGATTACTAACCTCCAGGCGGCCAGGATTTTTAGATAGTTGAAAGTCATACATTATAAAAAATTTCCATACTAAACTTTCAGAAATATTTAGTGGTAAGTGGCCAACATCAGGTGACCCCGAAAGGGGTCATGCCGTCCGCATGAAGGTTAAATGCAACCGTGTGATCCTCCCGCCAAACAAACTTATTTTTGTCACTCAACAACCCTTAAAAAGGATACGTTACATATTTCGCTGCAAAAATGTGATAGTAGTTGCACATACCAATGTATTTTTGAAGTTCTTTTTTATTCTTTGGCTCCGGCATGCGCATAATTGCTTCAACACTTTCCGGGTTGGGGCTCACCCCGTTCGCGCTGAATACAAATCCCAAGAATGGTACTTCCTCTCGACAAAACTGCGTCTTACTTAATTTTAATGTAAGTCCCGCTTCGAGTAACCTTGAGATAAAGTATCTAAGATGCTTTTAATGATCTTTAAATGAACATTCCATATTTCGTTGGTTAATCGTTCGATCAAGCGCTGCATTGGAATCCTCCGGCTGGGATAAAAAGCGGCTATTATTCCCCGCCTCAAGAAAAAATGATTCGTTTCATTTTTTTCTTGATCCGAATTGCTACTACTCCCTTCCATTTGCGTTGAACACTCAACCGTTCCTTCGACGCACGCTGATTTGTAATTACTCGGGACTTCGGGAGTAATAATAACATACGGCTCTTCTATACAAAATCTACCTATTATAATTATTGGTTTATTTCCGACTATCGTGACTTTGTGCCTCACTATCCAGTCGATACCCAAAATTATGTCGTATAGTGGGTTTATGACGACTAATAACACCGATTTTAAATTCGTATTTCCTATACTAATTTTTGCGTAAATTTTTCTTTTTATTCGATAGCCTTTATTCCGAATGCTCCCACCAAATATGTTTTCGCATCAGGTAAATCTAGTACACTGGGTTCCTCCTTTAAGAGCTTGAAAGCGGCTTGTGAAATTAACGACGCGTTGCTTCTAATTTCGATTAGACCCTCTAGCTCTAATCCTTCTCCTGTCGCAATTATTCTCGGACAACGGATTCCTTGCTGTTTATTAATCTTCGGCTCTTTTTCCAAATCCACGTCGTACGCTAGGTCCTTTACTGCTCTATATATTACAGCTCTCGATCGGACCTCTCAGTTCCGAGCTGCTTCCCCGTTTCCCGAATCAATTAAATTTTCCCTTTCGTGTCCATTCTCCTCTACGCTTATCTCATCCTCTGGATCCTCTACGTGAATTTCTACATACGCCGTTCCATTATTTTTATTATTTGCTTACAATGTCGCAAGAAGAAGTGGTCAAGTAAAAGTCAAGGTGAGAGGAACGCGATTTCGAATTTTACCGCAGCATTTATTTCATCGACAGAGGCAAGGCCGCAGTTCAGCGATGCGCACGCCATCTCGGAACTGGAAAAGGAAATAATGAATACTGACATAGCAGATATTTGGATTTGCGACAGTGGCGCGTCGCGACACCGAACCTATAGGCGCGAATGGTTGTCTAAGTTTACGGCGCAGAACAACCACACAATCCAATTAGGAGATAAGAAGGCATGTGAAGTAACTGGTTCTGGCACCGTGTATATAAAAACATTGATAAATAACAAGTGGATCGAAGGAAAAATTGAAAATGTGCTGCTAGTCCCGAAACTGAAGAAAAACTTGTTTTCGTTGGCGTGTGTACTTCTCGAGAATTGAGTGGCGTTTTTTCGGAACAAGAGGTTAGGCTTTACCATGAGAAGGAAATGGTTGCTAGAGGATTAAAGCAAGAAAATGAATTATACCGGATGCTAATAGTAAATTGACAATTGATTCACGAAGCAAATGTAGTTACTGTAGATCTTCAGCGATGGCATGAACGTCTTGGTCATGTCAATAAAGAAACTTTGAAGAAAATATTAAATCTGTACTTGGCACAAGGTATGTTGACCAGTAAGCACGATGATTTTTTCTGTGATGCCTGCCAGATTGGAAAAATACATCGTTTGCCTTTCAAGAATTATCAAGAGGCGGCCAAGGTAACAAGCAACCAGGAGAATTCTTTTTTAGCGACGAGTGTGGATCCATGCAGACAGAATCGTTTAAGAAAACTAGATATTTTATTTTATTCAAGGATGCATCTGGTTACAAATTTGTTTATTTTCTCAAGAATACTCAAGAAACACCTATGATGTATTTAAGGCTCCCGAGAAGGAAATACACAGCAAATTTGGCAGATCCATGACATGTTTAAGCAAAATGGAGCATCTGAAAGAGAAAACCGTACCATCATTGAGAGTGCCAGGACCATGTTGCACGCAAAGAGATTTCCATATTACCTATGGGATGACGCTGTGTACACCGCTGTCTACTTACAGAACCGGATCCTAAATAGCAGAAGTGGTAATGTAACTCCATATGAGAATTGGCATGGTAAGCAACCTTCTTTAAGACATATTCGAGTATTTGGTTCTGAAGCATATCAGCACGTCCCTAAGCTATTTAAAAAGAAATTGAACGCAAAGACGGCTAGAGTAATCTTAGTTGGTTATGAAGGTTATTCACAAAATTATCGATTATTTAACCCTTTTACTAGACATGTGACACAGTCCAGGAATGTCATGTTTATGGAGGATGATCACCCTGGAGATTTTGATGATTTTGAAACGGCTGATATGCCAGCTATCACCACAGTATGCGATACACCTGTAATTGAGGAAAAGACTTCAAAAGGGGAGGAAAATAGTCCACTGTTCCAAACCAAGCAGATTTACCTGCACCGACACTGATAACAGTACCTACTAAAAAGGATGAAAATAAAATACGAACGCTGAGAGACCGAGAAAACTTGAGACCTCCAGACCGGTACGATGCGTGTGTTGCTCACTACCAAGATCCTCAGACCTACAACGAGGCAACCACAGGGCCTAATGCAGCTTAATGGGTGATGGCTATTAAAGAAGAGCTTAAAAACATAAAGATAACAAGACCTGGAGTATTGTCACCAGACCAACTGAGTGTAAGCCTATAGATACAAAGTGGATCTTCAAGGTGCAGCAAAATAAGGAAGGATGTGGAAAGCGGTACAAGACAAGATTATGTGCGCGAGATTTTAAGCAAGTACATGGGGTTGACTATCAAGAAATTTTTTAACCGTAGTTAGGTACGATTCTTTAAGAGTATTGTTAGCAATCGCGGCAAAAAAAGGAGCTTGAAATTATACAATTTGATGTAAAAAGAGCATTTTTATATGGCGAATTATGTGAGGACATTTATATTTTAATATCGGATGGTGTGACGACGAACGTGAGTGACGCGGTAAGAAAATTAGTTTACATTTTCCTGCAAAATATTATAGTAATTGCCTAATATTTTGGACAGAAAGTGTCTAAAATAACTTTTATGTAATTTTTTTCAAAAAAGTTATCTGATACATCTGAAGTGCAGGTAATGAAGAGTATTTTAAAACTGGTCCGGTGACATATAAGTTACTTTATTAAGAAAAAAGCTATGGCAAGTGGACAAATAAATAAAAATTTTAAATGACTTTGATGGAACAATACTAGAGGTAATGAACACTGTTTGGATCTTAATAATTAATAAATAGCTTAAATTGTGCGAGTAGTTAAAGTGTAAAAAGTTCCAGCAATCAAAAGTGATGAATACAATTGTTACACCTATTATACTGGGAAGTGTATTTTTTTCAATTTAATCCAGGCTGGCCCCCTTAAGAGATATGAGAAATAAATTTTGTTCACCAGCACCAATGATATCCATTGTTATACTTTTCTCTACCACTATATTTATATAAAAAGTAACAAAATAAAGAATCCCGCAATAAAATTGAATTAAAAAAAGAT
The DNA here is from genome assembly GCA_018906775.1 of Sycophila sp. Sp_5. Classification (NCBI taxonomy): domain Eukaryota; kingdom Metazoa; phylum Arthropoda; class Insecta; order Hymenoptera; family Eurytomidae; genus Sycophila; species Sycophila sp. Sp_5. The sequence goes on from JACCID010000090.1 coordinate 128,123, forward strand.
TTATTTAGATTTAATACGCTCGCTTTTATTGCCAAGTTAAAATGCTAATTTACAATCTGAAAACCGCGTCTATACGCATGCGGTGGTGGTCGATGTTGTCGCGACTATAGGAATATAATAAGTTATAACACTAACATCAAATGAAGCTTAATTTTACTTTCGTGCAAAGGGTTCTTATTACTAATCACGTGGCCTCGTCGCTCACTCACTCACTCTCGCGATGTCCTCTTCGGGCTGACGATTCTTGGCAGAGATGTACTCCTGGTCGTTCTCTGCAGATCCCGTTGATCCTCCCTTTGATCGGGCAGGAGGGAGGCTTAGCGAAATCCTGGGGTGGCGGGTTCTCCGACTTCGGGTCGCAGCTCTAAGACATCGTCGGCGGCAGGCGCCTTGAGACAATTCCGCAGGTCCCAATTGTCGAGACCTTTCGTGGGCCTTGTACTTGGATTTGCGTTTGCTGCTTAATTATTCTTTTTTTTTCTACCTCAAAATCAAATGCGGACCATATTTATAAGTCCGTCCCGGGGGTACCTTCGTCCGGCCACTTCGGCCCCGCCCCTCTCTCCTTAGACATGAGCGCTGTCAACGGCCCCTTCTGCCTTCGACAGTTAACGACCATTGCTAGGGGGAGACAAAGATCTGCCACTGCTGTTTACAATAGGACAGATAACGATCTCCCTTCCTGTGTAAGACAGTTGCCCCTTCTGTTTACACGCCCCTCCTCCCTGTCTCGCCATATTCACATGTATCTACTATTAAAAATTGTACGATATAAAAATAGAATATAAATAATTGAAAACTGTGTTAAAAAAGTTATTTATGGGTATTTTATATGTTCATCTAAATCTTTTAGACACTGAAAGAGTGTGTAAAAATGATATTGAATTTGTTGATATTGAGATAGAAATGAAAATTAAAATATAAAAATCCCTACAGAAAATTTGTCGAGTGAAAATATAATTGAAGAAATAGTTGGAAATTCAATTAATTCAAATAATCCACATTTTTGTAAAACCATTATATTAGCATAAACTAATTTACATGTAATAGATAGAAATATTAAACATTACTTAAAATGAAAGGAGAGTCTTAAGAATATTTAACCCTTATGTGAGCAACCGGGTACCCGGGTACCCACCGCGTTACATTTTTATCGATTACTCTTTGAAAAAAATTTTTACGATGTGAAGCTCCATATCCTCACGATTTAACGTTTTCAGAAGCTGTTGGCTATATTAGATGTATAAAAATTTTTTTTTTTAATGAAAATTCAGCTGTTGAAAAAAAGTAGCTCTGGGGGCAACCGGGTACCCGGGTACCCACTAGAAAATAAGTGACGTATTAACTTGGAAATGAGCAATGTTAATTAAAAATATGATAATTATACAATACAGTTTTATAAATAAATAATTAAAATAGTTATTAAGGTAACCTTAATTGATTTATTAGTAATTCCAATGTTGAAAATGAATAATTTTACATTTAGTCAACGCAATCAGAGGACAATACTTTTGTTGAAGAATTTTCATCGCATACGGGTTTCTGACATTCTACGCAACTCTTTCTGGTCTTTCTACATCTTTTGATTGTCAATCTATAGCTAAGCTGACAAGAGCCTATTACTTTCAATCTACCAGTAGTATCGCGAGGCTCATCATGTCTTTTAGCGGCAGGCACAGGACCGACGTGAATTCCGATTATGTCCTTGACTGCGTTCTTTGTTAAATGGTGGTATATTATTCAAATAAGCCGTTTTCCTGGCACGTGTCAATCTGAATTGAAAAAAAATTGATTTCATGATTATTGTCTGTGGCAAAAATGGAAGAAAATGCTACTGTGAAAGTATGCTCCAAAATAAGTCTTACCTTGAAAATTCATGACGTGATAAATGGTTTGGCATGATGAAAGATGATGAATATCTTCTACACAAATCACTCAATAACACTGAATTAATTATAACAACGTTCAAAACTGAAATGGCGTTAGGCGTCGATGTATATTCTGCGTAGCGGCGGCTTGATGCTCCACGGCACAGTCGGCTCTCATTGCTATACGCGTCTTTCCCATTCGACTAGACACTCCGAACTGAGCCGCAGCTGTCCCAAAGGTCTCAGTGCTATAGTAACGCAGGTAGGCTACCCTACTACCACCACTACTAAGATTGCGAGCAGCTGATTACCCATTAAACATGAAAACTGACCGTGCGGTACCTGCTGTGCGCTCGAAATCTCTGCTCCGGTTTTCATTTAAGATTTCTCTACTGATCTATATGTCATGGAAATAGCCCAAATAGTTTCTATTTGTGTTTATTTATTACATGAAATTGGTTTGGATTGATCTCAATTATACTACTACTCAATAAATAAAAAAAACCAGATGTGGGTACCCGGGTACCCGGTTGCCCATCAAAGTAAGAAAAATTGGTTGCTCACATAAGGGTTAAATATTGATTAGGTAGAAGATTCAAAAAATAAAATCTTAGACTCAATTTTAACAAAAGAATTTTTAAATTCATTGATAACAAATAGTTTACCTCCGCATACGTTAAATTTAAAAGTTGGAATCTGTATAATACTTCTCAGAAATTTAAATTTAAATAATGGATTGTGTAATGGTACAGAATGGACGATAAAAGTGGATTTTATATTTTTCACATATTTTCATGCATTAACTGGATTATGAAATACAGATATGTATGAAAATAGTTCGCACATTGCTTTTGGAAAAACATAGATTAACGATTCGACATTACACTAACGATTTGACACCAACATAAAATGATAAATATATAATATTGTAATATGTTTTTAAATCTTCAAAAGATTTAGCTAGTCAAACTGAAAGTAATAGTAATCTAAGAAAAAACGGTATACGCTCTTGATTATTAACCATATACATTCTCTCTAAAATTGGTTTGTGCTAACGTTTTCCTATATTCCACTTGTTTTTTTTTTTTTTTAATGCATAATGATTCAGAATTTTCGTATATAAATGTTTAAAAAAGTGGGAATTTATTTACCATCACCCGACTTTAGTCATGGGCAATTATATATTGCACTTTCGTGAATCATGAGCGAACAAAACTTGAAAATTCTTATTTCAACAAATCAATGTAATGATAAAAAAATAAGAGTAAAACAATAGTCAACAATGAAGAAGTTTATAAAAAGAATATTGTATTTAAAGAAATTTTATAAACTGATATTAAATTAAAGTTCTAAAAAAGACTAAGATGGATAACTTACTTAAAATCCTCTATTATATTGAAATGTTTATGATCTTTTTTTCGATCATCGAAAGTTTCTCGATAAATGATTCTTGCAGATAATTGGACCATTTTTATCTTGATTGCAAGTGAATCAAACTGCATTTCTGCAAGTGCAGGGTGGGCCTTCCTGTAGAGCAGGGATTACATTTGTAATGCATTAATGTTCAGCTCGAAATTACCCATTACTTTTGTAATATGTAATGGTCGGCTCAAAATTTTCCATTACTTTTGTAATGGGTAATGCACGAAAAAAAATTAACATTACATTTGTAATGTATTAATGGTCAGCTCGAAATTTCCCATTACTTTTGTAATGTTAATGGTCGAAAAAAAAAATATTACATTTGTAATAGATTAATGATTAGCTTGAAATTTCCAATATTATAAAATAAATAAATAAATAATAAATAAATAAATAAATAAATAAATAAATAAATAAATAAATAAACAAATAAATTAAATAGTTAATTAAATAGGTAAACAAATAAATTAAATAAAGTTAATTAAATAGATAAACGAATAAATAAACAAATAAATAAATTAATTAAATTGATAATTGATTATGTAACTTGGTCCATAAACATTTTTTTCCGCTTCGATTTTTTCTCAATAACCAAGATCGGGGTGGGCTTCCCTGTAGACGACGTTCCGTCGTCCTGAGGGTGTTCCTAGACACCTGGACATCGTCCACAGGAACAGCGCCCAATTTTTTTCTCAATGACTAATTGCGGGGTGGGCTGTATTGTAGACAACGTCTCGTCGTCGTTTACAAGGCAGCCCACCATGATCTTGATCATTGAGAAAAAAATCGGGCGCTGTTCCTGTAGACGATGTCCCGGTGTCCAGGAACACCCTCAGGACGACGCGACGTCGTCTACAAGGCTGTCCACCCCGCACTCGATCATTGAGAAAAAAATCGAGCGCTGTTCCTGTAGACGACGTCCAGATGTCCAGAAACACCCTCAAGACGACAAAAAAATCCGGGCCTCCCTATAGACGATGTCCTGTCGTCCTTAGGGTGTTCCTGGACCTCGTCTAAAGAGGTTGGTCTCCGATTTTTTTGAGATTGACTAAGTGCGGAGTGGACTTCACTGTAAACAATCTCCCGTGGTCTTGTTAAAATTATTAATAATTTTTAAATTGATCTTTATCAATATTATAACAATTTTAGAAGACTAAGACAGAAATTTAATTTAGAGTCTCGTTTCACAATACTGCTCATTTTTTAAAACGCATATATATTTTAATTAGAATGCATTCCCAATAAAATTGAGTCAAAAACAGGAAATAATAAATTGTAAATTTTTAAAAATTTTACAATATATTTTTTACATATAATAAATTTATTATAAATAAATATTAAATTTTGAGAAATCAGTTTCTGATAATTTTTATTTTTAACATTTTAAATATTTCATAAAAATTTATTTTAGGTAAGTGTACGTTGTACGCTGAAGTAATTAAAATTTTATAATCTAATTTCTTTTTCTAAACTATCGCAATTTTGCGTACAGCACAATTCTGCAGAAAATTTAATGGGAAAACCATTTACAGAATATTTTTTAGCTTAGAATTAAAAGCTCTTAATAATAAATGCGAAATAGAAAACATACAATTTATATAAATTATTTATTTAAAAAATAATATTGTATCTTAAGATTGATTTTAACCAACCGAGCATTAGCAGGGGTGGTACGGCATAAGTTTAATAATTATATTGCGAATTTCGGTAAGCAGAAACCTTATTATGATGTTAAGATGATGTAGTAGTCGCGAATTGTCGTTACTGATTTCCTGCCACGCGGGTCACCGGCAACCAGGAGAGGTCGCAACATGCTTAATTAAGCAATTGTTAAGCGTGCAGTATATACTTGTAACACTCTTCTAAATCGCTCCTAATCTCAGGTTCTCTAAGTAAAAATTAGAAAAAATCCTGTGCCGCCTCCACGAAAAGGATTGCGTATGAAACAGGCGCCTTACAATGACAAATTTAATAGTAGTTTTTGTATCTAGTGCGTAAAGTGGAATTTTACGCCCCGAGTGATGATTGCCGCGTACTCGGGCCTGCGGAGCAGGCCCGAGTGTCACGCGATCATCATGAGGGCGTAAATCTTACGCCCGAGTTGTAAACAAATATTTTCAGGATCGAAAAAATAAGTAATCCTTGTGTTTTTAATCAATAGATTTTCTTTTTATAATAAAGATATTATTTTTCTTTAAATAACAAAATTTTTAATTTTTAAATGAAAATTTTCTTTTTATTAATTTTGTAATAATGATCAAATCTTACGATCAGAGGCAGCTCTAAGGGGCATTGTTCGCTTTTATAGCTTTCCTCGCTAACTTAAGTGCTAGGCGTGCTGCAATCTCTTCTAATTTTAATTATACAAAGAAACAGGTGCCGCGTATTTTGTAGCTTTTTGTGTTACATAAGTTACATAAGAATTAGCGTGCTACATAAGTTAAGCAATAAAAAGCTCGATATTTTTTACATTTACAAGGTTATCTCTCTTACCATAATAGGATATATTTTACTAATTGTAATGCTAGTGAGAAAGATAATATAGAAATAGAATTACGTATACAATTTCTTACCTGCGGATAGCGATTAATACCATTAATGCTATTGTGTGGATGAGGATATGGCTGATAACTTCTGCTAGCGCCTGGATAAATATTTCTCATCATAGCCCCCTGACAAGCTGGAATAGGAGCTAGCGCTTTTTGTAATTGTTTTTCTTGTTTTCGATACTTAGCCCTTCTATTTTGAAACCATACCTAAAAATATATTTTAATAAGACGAATTCAAATACGTCTTTCATTAAAGATTCTGAAGTTAAAGAGGGTTTTATACTTAAAAATTTTCAAAAAATCGATTTTCATTTATTTATTTTTGTAATCTACATGCTATTTTTAATTTAATTGAAACGAAGGCAAATATTAAAAATTTAGAAATTTAATTTTTAAAATATGAAAAACGAATAAATTTGAGTTTTTATTTATTTTGTTTATATAATTACTAATATAATATATCTGCATTCTAAAATAATATTTCGTTGGTGCAAGGGTATAACCACGGGGCCCATTGAGGGATGTTGTTGATCGAGAGGGATGAGGTGCGGGTCTCCTATGAACGAATATTTCTCGCATCATGATGCGAATGCTCTATAAACGGGTTTATCTCGCATCATTTCCAACGCTGTCGGTCGCGGCGTCTCCTACCTCTACAGTATAAGGTCATTTCTTGGTGGCGGATGAGGATACGACCTTTATTCCAACACGAGGACTGGGAGGGTAAGGAGCCTGTGGAGACAAAGAAGCGGTTCAAGGTCCATACTCAGATTGGGGACTCACTCTAATCTAAGGTAGTAGATACCGTGCTGATGGATGCATGGCACAGGAAAAGCTGTGTCGCGAACGGTTCCTTCGGAAAACGAGGCTGAATCCCGTCGTATGTAGACCTTACCCGGCAAAGCGGGTAATGTAGGGTGGACCGTATACTTCCGCACTACTCGTCGGACCAAAATTGGAAACATATGCAAACCACAGATAACATCAACGAGGTGTTAGTGATTCAGTCGGGACTGGATAGAACAGGAAAGAGAAGAAAGGAGGAAACTCCTCAAGCAGATAATAATTGAGGAGGAAAGACCTCTACCAAAATTTGCAGCTGGAAGTAAACAGAGGAAGTAGAAGAAAAGGAGGGACGCCGCCGAAACTCCGGCCCGTCCTCCTCCTCTGCAGGCTCAATCGTAGAATCAGGGAAATGACCGGCATCTTTAAGCCTAGGATCGACTGAGCGGGGCACTACCAAACTGTTCAAGAAACCCAGGGCTGAACAGGGGTCGTCGGCAACGAGTAGCTACGTGGCAGTGGCATTGCACTCTCCAAGGGTAATCCTGACTTGTAGGGAATGCCTTGGAGGTGCGATGACAGACAAAACCTGTGCCAAAATTAAAAAGGCAATTATCAACAAGATGTGCGAGATTGAAAATAGGGCTCGGTACCTCATTATAAAGAACTCGGTACCTCATTAGAGAGAATTCTTCCCAGGAAAGGGATAATAGTGGTTGTCGGCGAGGACAAGGACTCTGAGACATGGCTGACGAAGGAGGCAGGCAACGTAGACCTCGAACCTCAAAGTCAGGGTGGTAGGGCCGGAGGAACTCAAGATTATCAAGGTAATCACTCAAGATCCCTCATAATTTGATTCTGTACCGCAGTTCCTAAGGCAAGGCGAAATTTGGCTGCTTTGTTCTGAGTCTAGATGAACCATCTGTGTCCGCGCTAAGGAGCAAGAACTTGTTGCACTGACGTGCCTGCCCCTGCAGCACGTCAACCCGATCTAAACGCAAGTCAAACTTGCCGCCGCGTCAACGCTTCGCGCCACCGCCGCTAGGCGGCGACGCGCCACCCAACATAAAAATGTACGTCCATGAGGCATATAAGGAGGCCCGAGGAGAGGCCTGGCAGCGGCTAGCTGGCCTCTCCCCTCCAGTGCAATACACTTTAGGGTCGAGAATAAAGCCTGCTCAGCAGTTCACCTCGAAAGCTTTCGCCTAAATTATTTTAGTGCCCCAACCCCACCTTTTTCAGGTACTTTATGAGCTTCGCTCATCGGTGACCTCGTGTCACTGGGTCTCACTTCTTTCAGAAATGAGACTCTAGGCCCGGAGAGGGCTAGGCGAGGGGGTTAGTGCTATGTCCTCCCCTCACCCAACGAAGACGCCATCTCCTAGACCTTCTGGCTTCTACGGTGGACTCCTCTCCCTCAGGAGAGCAAGTAGAAGACATCGAGCATCACGACGACCGGGAAGCAGCTCACCGGCAACAAACTTTAGGTTTTCGGTCGGAGTGGAGACGGTATCATTTAAGGTGCTGCGGAAACACAAGACCGTGGAGTCTGAAGAAGGAGCTCAAAAGGAAGACCAGTAATTTAATAGTAGCTAGATGGTTATTTTCCGGATAGGCTTTACCCAGATTAATCTACCCCATGCGGGCGGGGAATTGTTTGCAGCGAATAATGAGGGGAGTGCAAGAGCTTGCCTCCTCGTCAAGGGAATCAATGGCTTTTTATTACTGGAGCTGTGTTCAAGAGACTGTACGACCATTAGGAACTAATATGAGGACAAAGAGCACCATTTGATATCATTACCATCACATCAGCATACCTACCTCACGATGAGGAAGCGCTCACTCACAATGTAAGGAAGGTGATGAAATACAACAAACGCAATAACCTTGGGTTGATAATTGCATCAAAATATTATTTATAATTCGTAGAATGTGCGTAAACTTCTTTTTTGGCTGATTTCAATTCCAATTGAAAAATAAGTCAGTATTTTCAGCAATAGGAAATGAAATCAGCCAAAAAAGAAGTCTACGCACATTTTACGAATTATAAATAATATTTTGATGCAAACAGAACTGCCATTAAGCAAGCCGTTTCAAAATTATTTGAAAAATCAAATTTACATTAGATGCTATAGCAGAGAATATAGAGAATTGTCGGCACAGTAGAGCGCGGAAATTATGTTCGGCATCCCCTTAAGTACTAATATCAACGACAGAGAAGAGGTTTTGCTAGAATTTATTACCGGCAATCAACTTGACATAATAAACTGGAGTAACGAGACATCCTTCATTACGTCTACCAGAAGGGAAGTTCTTGATCTCACCCTAGCCTCTATGCGTATTATGGAAGATATACACTCCCATTCACATGCTTTTGCCACCCTTCGGCAAAAATCTGGAAGGAAATAAGGTTTCGGAAATTTTTTTTTTTTTGAGCTTTTATGAATTCCAAAAAATCAAAATTTATTATTCTGGTGAACGAATATTTTAATTACATTGAATAATAGAAAATATTTGTTAATAAGCAACAATAGAGCAATAATATGTAAAATTATATAAAAATGCTATTCTTGATACTTTTGTTTAATTATTTACAAAAATAATTTTACATATTATTGCTCTATTGTTGCTTATTAATAAATAGTTTCTATTATGATCATTCAATCTAATTAAAATATTCGTTCCCCAGAATAATAAATTTGTATTTTTTGGAATCCATAAAAACTGAAAAAATTATTTTTATTCAGAAAACTTATTTCACTTTAAATTTACGTTTTTCACTTCAAAAGACATCTTTTTCTTTTTTAGAATTTGTTTCTATCTTTAATATTTTTTGAGATATTTGGAAATGAAGAAAACAATGGAGATGGACGACAGACATGGAGTTGTACGGGACATTAGAAAAAGTCCAAACTGCTATCATTAGAGCCTATGAGTTAAACTGTCTATAAAAACCTTCTAAGCAACCTGGAAGCACTTCCTGGTAGAATGGAAACTTGAAGACGCTTCGTAAAAAAGCTAGGAAGGCCTTCAGCAAAGCCAAAAAGCGGAAGAACCCAGAAGGTTGGAAAATGTACAAAGATATGCTGAATGATTTTAAAAGGGAGGTAACCTTTGCAAAAAGTGAAACGTGGCAAAAGTACTGTTCAAGATAGCCAAACTTTTGACCAAGGAAAACGACAACCGTGTTTGACTAATTTTGTGCAATTGTCTTAAAAACAATATTCTAAAAACTTAAAAATTAGAAACATAAGAAATACCACCTTTTTTTTGTGCAATTCTAAATCAATAATATTTTTAGTAATTTTTCGATTAGATGCATCCTTTTCGAGAAAAAAATTGAAGAGTTTAAAAATGTTTAAATATTAGCGATTTTTTTTCTCAGAAACTATGCGTTTAGTTAAAAAAATGCTAAAAACACTTTTGACTCTAAATTTTATGTTCTTTCAAAATCCGGTATCAGAAATAGGGTTTCCTATTTAAAAAACAGAAGTTGACCTTCAAATGACCTTGAAAATAAAGTTAAAGGTCAAAACTTATTTCATAAAAAGATGGCCCCCATTGTCCCAAACAACTTTTGTCTAAACAATTTTTTGTAAAACAAGAACCGGCGAAAATTTCTGGGTAGTTTGATTAAAATGGCCCACCCTGTATATTAAGTGTTAAAAACGATACAAAGGACTGATTTTGGGTTTTCTGCGAGATTGATCTGCACGCTGTCAGATCGCACTAGAGACTGCCAAGCGTCCTCACTTACTTTACCTCATCAGCTCGGAGATGCGTAGGAGACGCGCCCATAGGGTCTGTTCTAATTGTCGGGTTTTTCCGAGATGCTTTCGTACCGACGCGTAAACGCTTCTATAAACGCTTCTCCAGAAACGGCCTTTTCTTAAACTCATAAAAATACTCTAATTTTCCGAAGATCTGAAAGGGATTAAAAAGATTTCCTAAAAACAAAACTAAAATCCTCAATTGCCGTGTTTGTCTCACGTACAAATCGTAAAACTAGAAAAAAGGGTTACGCTCAATTTTACATCGTCGCTTTTGCTGCTCGAGGTGTAACCAAAACTATTAGAAAATGGATAAAGAAGACCCTCAGCAAAAGACGCATAATTAGTGAATGGAAGGGCAAACGTGTAAAAGGTACAGTTAACGAAGGGTGTCCACAGGGCGGGGTTCTATCACCCTTACTGTGGTTCCTGGTAGCTGACGAATTACTACGCATACTCAGCGGGGAACGAGTCTTTACGGTGGAATATGCGGACGAATTTGCCATACTCTTTAAAGGAGTATTTGAGGAAGTATTAAGGAGTATAAGACCTTCTATATGACATCTTGGAGATGGTAAGAAAATGGTATCAAGAGAGATGGGGGTTAACCCAGATAAACAGAGATTGTTGCTTTCACAAACCAATACAAGAGTAAGATTAGAGTAAGAGCCACCTTCCACGGGTAAAAATACCGAATGCAGAGGGAGTCAAATATCTAGGAGTACACCTAGATAAAAAATTACTGTGGGGACAACATCTAAAGATGCAAAGCAGAAAAGTTCTTAAAATATTCATGCAGTGCAGATCGTTTATTAGCACAGGGTGAGAGCTTGTATCCCACAAGACTTTATGGATATATGAAGGTATACTGAAATCAAAACTGACCTATGCTGTATTGATACGGTGGAAAGTAACCGAGAACAAAACCTCAGCGAAAATGTTGGAACATATTTAGGCAGTGACGCTGACGGAGTTTTTAGGACTGAATGGTCTCGACCTGGATATAACTAGGGCAGCGGCCAAGTCTGCCTATAGACTAAGATGTGGCGGGCAGTGGGTAGGAATAGGGAATGGGTAATGCTACCATTCAGAAAACTCTGTTGAGAGATAAGATTTTTAAGATCCCTCAAAACTGAATAGTAAAACATCTACAATTTAGTCAAAGGTATACAATCAAAATACCAACAAGAGAAGAGTGGAAGAAAAACTCCAACTTATGAGGAGAAAACTGGTATATAGATGGATCCAGGTCAGACCTAGGCACTGGATTCGGAATCTGTGGACCTAAGGGTTGGAAAGCTACAGCATCAATGCTGAGGAAGTACAATACAGTGTTTCAAGCAGAAATGACTGCCATTGAAACTTGTGCTAAGGACTTAAAGCTACAGAGGCTTGATGCTTGATAAACTGGGCCGCTAAACCTTGCATCATCAGAAAGGAGTACGAATGAAGGATCCCCTTAAAAATGGCTCTCCCCCATGTGGATGTGGATCCCTCCAAAAAGGGATCTCTGTTTGAATGATAAGGATCCTCTTAAATGGGGCTCTCCGAATGAATGTGTGAGAATAAAGGGTTATGGAGTGTGGAGTCTGCGGCAACACACATAAGGCCATGCCTCACTTCCCCGGGACAAGGTGACCACCCTGAGAGGGGAGGAGGATGTAGAGGCTATCTAAGGAGCAAACCTCGTGACAGCACTCGGGGTGGGCTCCACGTTATACTTGGCATTACATTATCACAAACTGAGACAGACATTGTATACATACCACCATAGAAATAGTGGTGGCATCAGCTTACTTCCCAGGAGATTCTAATGAAGGGCCCCCGCCAAACGAAGTGAAGACACTTGTTGCGATGCCAACGCGCTTCACATCATCTCGGGTAGTGATAATTGCAACAGCGGAGGTGAGGACCTACTAGAATATGTAGCCTCTATAGAGCTGGACGTTCTGAACAGGAGAGATGTCCCAACCTTCAGAAATGCGGTTCGAAATATCACTCTAGCGTCGAGGCGAGTCGATGACATGGTCACTGACTGGAGAGTCTCGCGACAGGTCTTGATGTCGGATCACGAGATGATTCGATTCGAACTGGAGTAGGTAAAGGGGAGGTATAAAAATGAGGAAATCCCAGAAAAACCAACTGGGACCTTGTAACCTTCAGCTGGAGATCAGGGCTGATTTACTAAGAAATGCACTATTTGAAGATTAAAAAAAAATCAGCACTTTTATTAATGGTATGAATACGATACACTAAAATGCCCGTAACCGGTACGGGACTGAAGGGTGCCAGTCGCGAATACAAAGGAGTCGAGACACTCCTACACGCGAGCACCCACACGATCCGGCACGACCTCGTCAGGATGAGAAAAAAAGGGGATGGTATCTCCACCCAGTAGCCGCTCTCGTCGTCACTCACTCGTCCTCTCGTGAAGTGGACTTCTCGGCTGCCTCACACGAAATGCCCCTCCTTCTCTCCAGAGGCGCGAGCTCCGCCGATCTTCTCGCGGCGTCGCACGGTGGGGTAAAACGACCAAAAAATGCTCAAAAGTCGTGCTTTAAGCGAAGTTTGGCTCGAATAAATTTCTCATGGGCGCTTTTCTTTCCTTGAGTAGTTCCCTTCAAGAAACAATTTCCCTCGGTAAGGGTAAAGAAGCTAACATTAGCCCCAGCTGATCTAGAAAATCGTATCTTTTTAAAAATTCACAATTTTAGCGTTGAAACTATGAAATTTCTTTTTTTACTTTTATTTTCATAAATTTTTGTTTGTAGTGAATTTTGTTACGTCTTTTCACCTAATAATAGTTTTTTTTTCATGGAAAATCCAGTACTTTTAAAGAGAAAAACTTTACAGTCTCGAAAAAATATTTTTTTCATTAATAGTTAGATGGAGCTTTAAGCAAGCTTTAGTTTGATTACTGAGATAAATGATAGGCATTTAAGTTAAAAGTGAAAGGTGCAAAAATTGGTTATATAAAATTTTTTGAGGATAATATAATAGTCAGTTCATCTAATGACAAATAATCTGACTCATCTTCAATATCATTTGTTTCGTTGATATTATCAACATTAAGAAGAGCTTTCACTTCTCCAGATATTTCCTGATGATTCCTTTTTGGTACATCTCTGCGCATAGACAAGTATGGATCCGAATTTATGAGCAATCAATTGAAATTGTCTTTATTTGTAGCGACTCTAAAGAAATTAATAAAATTAAAATTGAGAATTAAAATTTCTTTACTATAATGCATAACATTTAAATTACGATTTTCTAGATCAGCTGGGGCCAACGTTAGCTTCTCTACCTTGTTACGTCATGAAAAAGGGATCACAAAGAGTAAATATAAAAGGGTAAATATAAATTGTACTTTTTCACGACGTACCAAAATTAAAAATAACGAGTTAACCCAGAATATGAGTTGAAAATTTTATGAATATTGCATCAAGTACCTTTACGAAAATCGAGGCATTCGTACATTCGGAAGAACAGAACACTTCGTAATCAAGCAAAAAGGTCTAAAGCAGGTAGACGAAAATTTTACGACAGCAAGTGGCGGAGGAGAACCTTTCTTTTAAAAGTGAGAAGTGATCATATAAAACCGCCCTACCTCAATTTTTAAATACAAGACCCGAAAACGAGGAGAAAAATTGATTTGTGAAAAACATAAACCGATGACAAGATTTATGATTGATGCCGGACTTTCAAAAAGTAAGAAGCATTATTACACTAGAAGTCAAGTGGCGGAACGGGGACCATAAATGCCGAATCCGTCGCAGGAGCAAACACTCGCTTTATGACTAAAAATGTGAGACCCGAGAACAGAGAATATGAAAAACTCATAAAACCAATATGTAAATTATCAGACTTTTAAATCGAAGACGGTCTACAAAGGAGTCCAACACCAACAAGTTCACTTATGTGGCCCGAATAGGCAGTGACAGGCCTTTGGCGATTGCTCCATACAAGGATTTTAGCGCGGCGCGGAAGGCACACGCACATTAATAAAGACAATAAATCCATCAACAAAAAGTGTAAACGGCAATAAAACTCCCAGAAAATATATTTTTTACGCCTCACTTTCGAATTAACAAAAATTATTTCGTTAGATGAATCCACGAAAATATGAGAATTTATATGAGAATATGAGAATTTAAAATATGAAAATGGGTATAAAAACCCTTGCTAAAGCATAGCCAGCAGTTCAGTCGTCATACCTCCGATCTACTGCAGAAAAGTACGTCCGCCCTCGGATCTATTAAGTAAAGAGAAGCTTAGCCGAACAAAGGCTAAGAAGACACGATGACACAGAATAACAGCAGGGACTCTAACACCAGGCCCAACGGCTGAACCACCGACGCACATCAAGGAGGGCTGTTATTCCACCGAGGGACAAAGAGAGAGCAAGAGAGAAAGAGAGAACGAGAGAACGAGAGCCGCACAGAGGTCCACAGCGTTGACCTGCCCCGACCCACGAGTCACGTTCCCAGGTAGGAATGAGACGGCGAGAGAGCCGTCGCGAGGCAGACTCAAGTGCTCAGTCAGACGTCACAGGTCGCGGCATGGAAGCTGCGTTTGTGCTGACAAGACATATAGCAAGAAGGGGGCAGATGAAGCGAGAGCGACGGAGGCGGCCGCCGCTCCCAGTGCGGGCGAGGGCCGCCCGCCATCGTGGCCGTCAGACTCAGGCGCTTCCCCTCGGCCCGCTGTGGAGCGAGATCAAATTGCCATGCAAGCGCCGCCCGCCATTACCGGCCGAGTTGAGCGCCCCCCTCCTCTCAGCACTCCGTAGAACGAGACGGCATGCAAGATGAATGCCGCCCGCCATTGCCGTCGGACTTGGGTGCTCCCTCTCTCTCGGTACGTCGCAGGGGGGGGGGGGTTTCGAAGCACGAGGTGAGCGTCGTCCGCCATCTTGATCACGTGGCGCTTTACCCGAGCGTGACTCGCAACTTGGCAGGTCGAGTGGCATAACAAGGGATGAGGAGAGGCGCTAGGCTGCATCAAGCCCACCGTGCATGAGAGACAGAAAAAGTGAGAGAAAGCGAGAGAAAGCGAGAGAGAGCGAGAGAGAGCGAGAGAGAGCGAGAGAGAGCGAGAGAGAGCGAGAGAGAGAGCGAGAGAGAGAGCGAGAGAGAGCGAGAGAGAGCGAGAGAGAGCGAGAGAGAGAGCGAGAGAGAGCGAGAGAGAGCGAGAGAGAGAGAGAGAGCGAGAGAGAGCGAGAGAGAGCGAGAGAGAGAGAGAGAGCGAGAGAGTTACTTAGAGAAAAAAGTTACTTCCACTGGCTGTCCCTGCGTCACCTCCACGGATTGGATGGCGGCCGTTAAATAGAACGTGCTATTCGTAGTCTGCTCTGACCATCGGGAATCTTGTGGACTGAGCTTGAGGATTCATATTATCAGGCTGTAGAGTCGGTACGATACTCACTCGTCTCGCCTCGGTGGAGACGGGGATTTGTAATTCAGCCTGATCCCTTAATTCAATAACATTTCCTCGACTCTGATCCCCATTTACCCTGATTTCGACATGTTAGTTGAAGGTAGAGGCCGGAGCACGCATGGGTATTGGATCTTGTAAGGGTCCCATAGTCTGGTCTGTATTTAAAATTGTCATGGGCATAATAGTTGCTCGCGTTGAGTCACCCGCGGACGGAGCTCCTGCTTCTACTGGACCAGGTCCAAATCTTGGCGAGTCCTCCGAAAAGGATGAACATGAAAATTCTAAATTCCGTTGCCAATCTAATTGTTCATTTCAAGGGGGCCGTGTTAGGCCCGTAGTAACGTCGCAACTCGCTTCGCTCCAACCTATACCGCAGGGTGTCAATATTGTAATCAACATCCAGCCCATATCGCAATGAGTATTCAAAAATTCTTCCGTCTGATAATTTATTTAAAACGTTCCTAATAATAGACGCTCTTGCCTCTGGGTCAACTGCTATTAAATTCCCTGAGGCGTCCATCAATATGACACAAATAACACGTTGTGATGAGGGATTAACTTCCTGTAGAGCCTGTATTTCCAAAATAAAGAAAAACAAAAAAATCCCTAATTTCTTAAAGCTAACTTTTAATTAAAACTAAAATCAAAGTTATATTAACTTAAAATTCAGTCTAATTCTATTCTCAGGATTTTTCCATGTAGTATTCTATATTACCCAACCGCTAATATTACTCAGATGAGTGATCATACACAGTAATAAAAAAAATTGCAAAAGCCTATAAATTTATCCAGCAAGCAAATAAATAAACTTGTCTGTAACTAATTTCCCACAAGCAAACAAGACTACGAAAAGAAAAAAAAATCAAATTGCGGTGTTAAAATTACTTCAGAAAATTTCAATAGGCCAAAACAAAAAAAATTATTTTAGCAATTAGCAAAATGTTGTATACAAAAAAAAACTCTTAAATTTTCTTAAATTTTTTCACACCGACAACGACTTATTAATGTCGCAGAAAAAAAAACTAATTGATACTATAAAACTTTCCGTGCTAAGCAAGCCACTCGATAGCTTTAAGTATAATCACTTACACACATAAACATAAACAGTTTTGTCTGTCGACAGCTGCAAACTGTTTGCTATGCGACTACAAACTCTCAGTAAGTTTAACAAGGGCTTGGAAAAATTCTTCAAAGTTAATTATGTGTAAGCGGGACTGGTGAATATTTCCAAAGATGTACTAGCAGTTAGAGCATTAAACGTAACAGGGTATACGGGTTCACTAATGTATCAAAACAAACAAATCAAACAATCAAGCAAGTATGAATTTGAGCCAGTAGTGATGTGTGGAAGGGGGTTATACATATGGAACATGTGCAAAATAAATCAGCATGATATAAAAAAATTACAAGCAGCGAAGCGTATAGATAAAAGAACAGCAAAAAAAATTAATTAATTCAGCAATTAACAAGAAAATTATAATTTAAGTATTACTGTTATTAAATTTGGGGAGATGTCCTAATTTAATATCCCCTCTCCAGTGTCCCCAGCACGTCTGTCCACTTTACCGAGTTGAAGACGTGTTTGACATCAAGTATCACCAGGAGACAAACGGGTCGGGAGAAATGATTTCCCCGCACCGTAGACCTGGTCGCCTACACTACTTCCTGAATGGCGTTGACAGTATATCTCCCTCTCCTGAAGCCGTACTGCCTCTCGGAAAGATCGCCAGCTGCTAGTACCGTCGCCTGGAGGCGGTATGTTAAAATCTTCTCCAGGAGCTTCCCGACAGTATCCAGCATGCATAGGGTCCTGAACGCCGACAGAGCATTAACTGGTCCCTTGCCCTGGCTTATCAGTACAAGACTTGCCTCCTTCCAGCGCGAATAAAATATTCCCGCTTGAACTCACGAGTTGTACGTGTCAAGCAAGAGTTCAGGATAGCTCTTTGTCACCGCGAGTTTTATGAAAAAGTAACGTTTTAATGTTTTTGAGGTATTTGAGTTTTGGCTTAAAAATTTTAGAATAAATCTATTGCAGAGTAGAATGAAGCGGTCTTGCAAGTAGGACAGTTTTAATTCACCTAGGAGGATATATGATAGGGTACTTATCCTGAAACCTTGAGCAGAATGTATTGCGGCATATTGTATCTTCTCGAGATTGTTTGCAGTTTCGGAGTTAGTAGG
The DNA here is from genome assembly GCA_018906775.1 of Sycophila sp. Sp_5. Classification (NCBI taxonomy): domain Eukaryota; kingdom Metazoa; phylum Arthropoda; class Insecta; order Hymenoptera; family Eurytomidae; genus Sycophila; species Sycophila sp. Sp_5. The sequence goes on from JACCID010000090.1 coordinate 146,135, forward strand.
AAAAAAAAGGTAATTACAGTATTCAAGAGATGAACGAACCAGACTTTTGTATAAGGTAAGTAGGATTTCAGGATGAGAACCCCACCAAGTACCACATAGAAATATAATTATATTTAGGTTTTTATAGTTTATCTGGGAATTAAAACACATGTTACAATCAAAAAAATCCCTATGTGACTCACAGTTGGAGTCGATTTGACTGTATGCTGGTCTATTGTTATTTCTATATTGCCTGGAGTTATTTTATTATTGAAATGGACGAGGTTTCTTTTAGAAGGGGTGAGTTCCAAACCAATATTTTGCAGATTTTCATTGATTTTTTTTATGACATTCTGTAAGATCGTTGTACCTCTTATTAGAGAGGAGCATTTTACTAATATACTGGTATCATCTGCAAAAAGGGAGATTGAAGCTATAGCTGAGTATGTAAAATAATGTACTTAGTACCCCTCCTTGGAAATACTTCTTTGAAAGCATAGAGAAAATTTGAGCATAAAGATTCATTCAAAATAATTCTGTTATATAGGAGAAATTTGACAAAAAGTATTAGAATTTTAGGACAGCCGAGGTCAGCTGAAGTTAAGAGTTGTATGTCTATTTTTATATCTTATTTTCAACAAAGGCTTCCTCAACTTTTAGCCTCAAGAAGGCTAAACTGTCCGTACAAGACCTTTCTTTTCTGAGACCACTTTGGTTAGGCGAAAGAAAATTGTTAAATTCTACCAATCTCAACGGGTTGGTTAAGAAGGGGTTAGGAGTGTAACAATTTGGTATCCAATTTGGGTCTGTTTCTACCTAAGGAGGACAAAGTTTGTTGTAGGCTATATTAATTTTTTCCTTTGGTTGATGATTTTCTTTGAGGTGGGGATGATTTAGATTTATCCAACAGTGTTTAAGTATTTTGCCAGTTTTCCAAACGTAATTAATTGGGGTCAGTGCAAAAATTGACACTTTCGGCAAACTTTTTAAAAGATTCTTTTTTCTTCTCTTTAAATATTTTACAATATATATAGTATAGTATATTTCTTGAATAGGATTACTTGCAAAAAACTTAAAGGACTGTTTCGGTGTGCTTTTGATGATGGCATTACTGATTAATTTACCAAAAATTCGTAGTTATCTTTACGTAGAGCGTTAGCAAATACCATGAATTCCCTAGAAATCAACCTGGAAGGTGCTTTGTCTGCTATAAACACAAATCTTAATTTAGCTATTAATTTGTTGGCACCAATTAAACAGGTTTGCCTAAAAAAGAAATGTGCTCCTTGGTTTGGTCCTCAGTTTAGACAGCTTGTCAATAAGCGAAACGCAACTCTCAGGAGATACAAGCGTACATCTGAGGCGTCGCTTCTTGATGAGTACCCAAGACTGAGCAGGGAGGTCAAGGAACGCTTAAATTATGAACGGGACTCTTACATACAAAAACATCTTGTAACATCTCTCGATGAGAACAAAAATGTATGAAAGGAGACGCGAAACCTTGGCCTTCTTCCGAAGCGGAGGGAGGAGGAGTCTCACGGTTTTACCTCAAGTGCCCTTAATGAGCATTTCACCGAGGTTTCATCCTCTCCCTCGGAAGACATAAACGAAGCTAATATCCTTATAAACACTGCGAGTGATGACGGTTTTAATTTCAAACCTGTCAATTTTAATGACGTGGTCTTAGCGATATCACATTTTTCCTCGCAGGCGAGAGGAGAGGATGGAATCCCACTATCAGTGGTGGTGAAAGCACTTCCCACCATCGGGGAATATATCGTGAGGTTATTCAACTTCTCCTTTGCTAAGGGCATTTTTCCGGAGGCTGGAAGAGGGCGCAGATCATAGCCCTGCAAAAGAATGTAGCCCCGACGAAAACCTCGGATTTTTGACCAATAGCGCTGCTTAGCTTCCTTTCTAAGGTTCTGGAAAAGATAGCCCATGACCAAATCACGGAGTACCTCAAAGAACAAAAATTACTAGATCCCCTCCAGACTGGTTTTCGTAAACACCACAGTACGCAGACAGCACTACTCAAACTGACGGACGCTGTACGTATGGCCATTGACAAGAGGAAGGTAACTCTTCTTCTTTTATTCGATTTCAGTAAGGTATTTGATACCATCTCCCCAGCTTCTGGGAAAGTTGAGAGAAAATCATTTTTACAAGGTCGCTCTCAAATGGTTATCTCTGCCTAAAATGGAAATTCAGAGTACATTGAAACCAATCTGGGAGTTCCACAAGGGTCTGTCCTGGGTCCCCTACTCTTTTGTCTTTACGTCAATGACCTGCATAACAGACTTGTCGGACTTGACATTAAGCACATTTTCTACGCAGATGACCTCCAGATATATCTTCATACTGCAAAAGATGATATATCAGACGGTCTGACTCGACTATCTCTAGCGGCACAAAAAGTGGCGGAGTGGGCGGCGTGCTTCGGACCCCAGCTCAACACCGGTAAAACCAAAGCAATTTACTTTGGCTCAAACAGGAATGTGAACTACATCAACAGCAAGTCACTGCCAGGTGTTGGGCTGGGGGACGGAATATAAGTTCCGTTCAGCGCAGAAGTCACCAGCCTTGGTGTTATATTGGGCAATAAATTATCGTGGAAGCCGCTGATTGACTCCTTTACAAAGAAAGTCAACAAAGCCCTTTACAGTCTGCAGTTTATACGGGGATGCATCAATGAGGCACTACGCAGGAGGTTAGTCGAGTCTTTAGTCCAACCACATCTGGACTACTGCGCGGTAGTGTGCTTAGACGCAACGGATGAACAGCGTATCCGACTGCAAAGACTAAGCAACGCATGTGTGAGATACGTTTACGAAGTTAGGAGAGATGATCACATTTCCCCCTACAGGAGGCGATTGGGATGGCTCAGAACGGACACTCGCAGGCTGTACTTCACAGCACTGCTATTATACAAAATTATCAGAATGAGGGAGCCGAGTTAACTACTTGATTTCTTTTCTGTGTACTCTCCGAGAGCCACTGCTAGAGGTGAACCGCAGGAACTGAAAACATCCCCAGATCGAGCACTGAAACTGAAGCCAGGGCATTCCAAGTACAGAGAGCTCGCTTATGGAACTCCCTTCCTGCTCCTATCCGCCACCTGCCATCTTATACAGCTTTTAAGAGGATGCTGCGCCAACACCTGTTGGCGATAGATCCCTAATCTCCAATATCAAATTTCATCTATTCTGCTGGGCACTGGTCTAATGAATCATAGATCTACGCAAGTAATTTGACTGTGATATTTGTATTTATTATTTTATTTATTTAATAGTAAATTGACTATATCACTGTCTTTTGTCTTTTGTAAAGATAACGTCAAAGATAATCCTCACAAAGGAAATATGTTTCGTACATGTAAATTTTTTCCTACATAGGCAAATAAAGGAATATCTATCTATCTATCTCTCCTTCTCTCACCCTCTAACCACCGAGAGCTGTGTAACATCTGTCCAGATGTGCATTCCTGCTATTCAAAATTGTAAAATGCATTATTCAACTTTAAATAATTGATGTTACTGATTTTACATAAACAAAGCACTCTTCATCAAGAATGAAATCTACTGTTCAAGAAAAACCGAATAAAGGCTTCAATATTGTTTATGGTCGCAATAAATATAATTAATTAGTTAATAAAATTAAATTATATATTAAAATTATACTAACTTGAATTCTTGCTTCATTTAATTTAGTACTTCGTGCTAATTCTTCTCTACAATAAATGTCAGGATAATGTGATTTTGCGAACGCCGATTCCAGCTCGGCAAGTTGTTCCTAGGAAACAAAAAGATAATTTTCATAATAAGTTTCTCTATTAACTAATTTATTTTTCAAGGATGTTAGATCAAATTGTAATATTTCTGTCAGACTTAAAAATAACTACCAAAAAAGATATTTCAATCGTAAAGTTATTTTCAATAGTAGGACACTTTCAAAAATGACATTTATGTTTTTTTTTTCATTTTCTTGTAGCTAAGCATATTAGAAATAATGTCTCTTAATTTCAAAGTATTCGGAGAAAAATTAAGGAAGTAGTGGCGTCGTAAGTCTCCGCCCCTCTAGTGCAGCATATTATTGCATAACGACTGTAAAATTCTTATGTTTACTTATGCCTACGACTGAGAGGAGAATATGGAAGCACCTGCGAAAGGACGGGTAGTTCACGCTGCCGGATTGGCGCAAAGTCGGGAGAGTATCGCCACGTGGGGAGCGGAGTCGAAAATTATTTACTCAAATTATCACAAAATATTTACTTGCTTTATTACTTAACATTAATATTGTGTCGCTATAAATTTGGTTCGATTTCGTCACGCAATTATACAAGAAAGCGTGTTATTGCTAGACGAGATCGCTTGTTGTTGATCTACCAAGACCGGAAATAAAATTACGCATTCGCGCGCTTGATATACAGAGTATCCAAAAAGTCCCGGCACACCTTAACAATTTTCTAGGTAAGCTGTTTTTGAACAACGTCAAGGTCAATCTAGAGATAACTTTTGTCAAGGAATTTAAAATAGTGACCTTGGATTTGACCTTGGGTTTGACTTTCACGGTTATTTCAAGGTTAACTTTGTTTTCCGCCGGGACCGGAGAGAGTGAACGTCGACGCTTAACGTTGTGCAACCCTGGCGGTTGATCAGCTGATTAATCTCCAGCGCCATACCTTGTGTACCTGGTGCTTGTGCGTTTCAGGACTTTCTGAGAGCTGTTGAGTTTCTGGGAGGGAAGGGATGAGTTAGAGTCAGTAGAGTAGGGAATCTGCACATGCATCCTGGCTGCAGTCTGTATGGCGTCCTGATTTTCCTAGGATCTATCTAGTTTCCACGTGAAGCTCTTCGCACTTACATTGATTTTCGGGGTTTTATGACTGACTGTGAAAATGCCACGTCATAACTTAAAACAAACATGTTTATAAATATTAAATAAACTTTTTTTTTTAAATTAAGAAAATAATCGAATAATAAGAAATCAAAGTTAAAAACAATGAATAAAAGTATAAAGTAATGTTAAGCGTTATAAAATTATTAGCACTTTAAATAATCTATTTAATCTGTAATCTAACCATAAATAACATTATTAGTTCGATTTAATGCTATAAATCAAAAGGAGAGATAATAATGAACTAATTCCATCAATATCTAAAAAAAAACTTTTCATTATCTGCTTTCGCTACAGACTCGTTAATACCTATTAAAGACATACTTATGTAATATACGATGGGAAAAGATATTTGCTCTTTGTATAATGACACCAAATTATTGAATAATAGACAAAGGAATACACTGTGTCTCATGATAGTCGTGGATTTGGATCCGGGTCGGCTGGTCACAGCAGGTAGCGGCGCTCACCCTGTCTCTCGTTCCTCCGGGCCAAATGTGTCGATGCTCGCTCGTTTTTATCTCCCTCTCTCTCTCTCTGTTGACGATGGACAGCAGCTTTCCTTGGTTGCGTCGGTGGATGAGTCGCCTAGCCCGGTGTTGGAGTCTCTGCTGCTATCCTCGTTCCTCCAATGCTGTGTAATAGGCCGTTGCCGTTTCCTTGCGTCCTTTCGCCAGGAAGATCGGTCCACAGCGGGCGGTCTTCCGTACTCTTGCCGATGCTCAGAGAGGCTCGTCCCTGGTGTAGACTGGTAGCTTTGTAGATATAACTGACGTGGACGATAATTACTCGTAGTGGAGACTCAATACGACTGAAAAATGCTTGCCCTTAGACAACGGTTTTTATACTCTTTAATCCTCTCCATTGATTTCCGGTAGGGTACAATTCGATATTGCCATCTTGAGAAAATTCGGCTACTTCAAGTAATTTGTATGTTCGTTTCCTGTCAGGAAATTCTGGTGTGAATAATAATATGGGTTCTCGCTGGTACGTGATTTGCTCTTAGGGCTCACTCCCTAGGAAAGGTGGCTGCGCGCAATGCGTCTCTATTTTCTGCCTTGAATATTGATTAGCATTCTGGTATAAATTATTTTTTATGTGCTAAAACATAATTATGCGGAGACTTGTTGCAGTAGTAAAATTCTTTCGTGACTCAATTCTAGGATTCACTCCATAATAAAAGCGAGTGCGCCCTGTGCTTTCCCATTTTCTGCTTCGAATATTTATTAGCTTAAAAGTCCAACGGAGTCGGAAAGGTAATTGCTTCAACTTTAAAATGATGGGTCGAACGTTTTTTTCGGACGACATGCTAAAAATGGATTTTTTTTTTTAAATCGCATACATAGCTGCCGAAATATATTCAAATTATTTGATTTGAACCAATATTTTTTACGTCAAATTTTATTATTTTTTTTCTCTAATTAATATTTTTTTCATTTATGTAAATTGTAACGGGGTGATTGCCTGGATTTGTTTCGTGAAGATAACCAATTTTTCCATAAGACGAGGGACGTATGAGTGCCCCGCGAGGGTCTTACCGGGGGTGCGCGCGAGCACCCAACGACGATCTCTTGTCGCCACGGCTCGTAAACAACGCAAGAGTACACCTGTACTCCGGCTTTCAGTACTCGCGTGTTTATGTAGAGCGCGTTCCTTGCGCTCACGTCGCTATCCTCCTGCTGGACAGCTGGTGCCGGCCGCTCAGCTCTACGGAAGAGTGGCGGTATCCGAGAGGTTAAGTGACAGGAAAAGGATGATTCTGAGGTCTCAAGTAGCCCCGCGGACTACTCGAAGTAACGACAAGATCAAGTACAATAAATAATAGAGGTCTTTATTGCCTCTGCAAATTAAGTATATGTCACACTTGTAACGTTCAGCTGGGGATCAGAGCTGAGTCACGACAGAATGAACACAATAGAATTGATAAAAAGAAATTAGATTTATTTTAATGAATATAATACTGGAATAATTAATTATACATGCCCGTAGCCGATACGGGATTTCCTAAGGGCGCCAGTCGCGAAGTTACGGAGTCGCGACACTCCGCACGAAATTATTCTCGAACCACACACACTATTGCGGCACGATCTTGCCAGGATGGGGATAAGCTGGGAGGGGAGGCCACCTGCCTCGTCGACGATGTTGTTGTCGTCCTCTCGTCCTACTCGCCTGAACTTGTCCACGCTGGACGGCTACCTCGCACGGAATGCCGCCCCCGGCCCCGGTCCGCGCTCTTCCGTCTTCTTCATGTATTTCCTCTTTTCACCACTAGTGGCGTGGCGGTGCGCCTAGCTGCCTTCCGCGCTCTCTCGTAGCAGTGTTGTTGTTGTCACGAGGAAGCTGTCCACGTCCGCCTACGTTCTCTTGGGGGGACTGCGGTGTGCTGAGGGAGAGGAAGAGGCGCTAGAGGCATGGGGAGCCCATATTCATCAGCTGATGGGGACTTGGCGGCATCCTAAGTGTCGTTGCCTGTAGTGTTGTATAGATAGTGGGCTGATTTCCCTCTACGTATTTTCAGCTCGTCTCAGTTGCCGGTACGCTCGCCTGTATGCGGAGGAGGGAAAGCAGCGTGTTCAGATGTTCTGTGTGGTTTCCTGGGATTTTTCGTAGTTGCAGAAGGTCTTCTTGGTGCCTATACAGAATAAGGCACTCTAACCTCTCAGCACAGGTGGTATGGCTATTCGTTCCCTGGTAGAGCTGTCTGAGTATTTGGCCTCTTTTATTGGCTTCTCTATATTCTGTTTTAGGTGAGCCTTGATCGTGTGTTGCTCCCTTTTTGTCCTCGGAGCCAGCTTTACCATTCCCGTAGTTATTTTGGAAGCCTTTATGCCTAAGTGCCTCCTCGATATTGCCTCCTCCTGTTGCGGTGATTCTTCGAGGCCTCCTTGGGACTGCAAGGGGAGAAGGAAAGGATTTGTGGTGCCTCTAAGGATGTTTGCGAATCGTGTGCTTTGTGTGATGTAGCTCTGGTTCGGGTAGGTAGGATAGCTTAGTCCAGTACTCCTCCACGGTTACGCTCCTATGCTAAGGACTCCGTGCGAGGGCTTGCTATGTACTAAGGGTCAGGGCTGTGCGAGCAGATCTGCCTCGTCACACACTTTAGTCTGTTTCGGGCGCCTGGGCCGAATGTCCCGAGCGCGCCCGAACGTTGCCGAGCGGAGCCTTGCGCAAACGTGTTACGTCGTAAAAAGAAATTAATCGTCGAATAATAATAAGTAGAGAAATGAGGGAAAAAGTACAGAATAATAGAAAGACAATAATGAATAAAAATAGTAAATACGATTCTTTTTACGACATACCAAAATCCGTAAAGAGGTAGAAAATGTAAAAAGAATACAAAAGGTAATAAAGGAGATGAGGAAGGTTTCCCAACAATACGTCGATATATTAAGATATTTAGAGACAATTCGTAAACGGAAACTAATCAATATTCAGAGCAAGAAATCAAGCGTACCGCGCCGACACATTTTTCTTTCTTACGCCGAACAGTCAAGTTTCAGCCCATAAAAATACTTTATATTCGAATTCTAATCAATATTCAAGAAGAGAAAAAGAAAAACAATGTACACCGATACTGTGCCTAGGGGAATAAGCTCTAAGAGCAGATCACACACCAGCGCAAAATCACAAGATTAGTCACATCCGGATTTCTGACAAGAAATGATCGTGAATTAAGTAGCCGAATTTTTCCAAGAATTGAGCAAAAGAGTGCCCCCCACCGGAAATCAATGGGGGGGAATAAAAGAGTATAAAAACCCGAATCTAAGGGAAAACACCGTTCAGTCGTATTGAGTCTATTCAGCACGTAATTATCGTCCACGCCAGTCAGATCCACGAGGCTACCAGTCTGCACAGGGACGAGCCTCTCCGAACATCGACAAGAGTATGAGAGACAGCCCGCTGCGGACTTGAGATCAGACACGCCGATTAGCCTGCCGGTAAAGCGCAGGGACAGGGCAACGGCCTATTCTTTAACATTGGAGGGACGAGGATAGCAGCAGAGACTCCAACACCGGGCTAGGCGACTGACCCACCGACGCAACCAAGGAAAGCTGCTGTCCACCATCAACACAAAGAGAGAGAGAGGAAGTGAGGGAACGAGCGAGCATCGACACCTTCGGCTCGGAGTAACGAGGGACAGCGGGACCCACCGCTACCTGCCGTGATCATCAGACCCGACCCACCGTATACAAGAAGTTACGCATCTCTTTTATTGCGACGTACATGAATTAATTTTAAAAAGAATTAACTTTAGAACATTGCGTCTTGCGTTTGAAAATTGTATAATCATTGTAATTCTACTTAAGGTTTTTAAACATTAAAATTTAGAATCTTTGAAATTGTGTGAGTCATGTTTGTTTATTTTTCCGAATAAATTTGACCTATATTCCTTATCCTGGACGTAACAAATGCAATCGCGCGCGCTCCTACGAATTCCCGGCCGCGCCGAGAATTCGCAGGCTAATTGCGCGACTTGCAATCGACGCGGAGAAACGACTCTGTTCCGCGTAAACAACAAGTTCGTTAGGAGCAGGCCGCCTCTCTGCACCGCGCTGTACACACACGGTAGAAAGCACGGTAGACGGCCGCGCGCACAATAGAAGTGGGCGATACTCACAGAGCTGCTGCTTGCTGCTAGGACGAAATCGTCGCACGCTCGGTCGCCTACAGCCGCTTGCTCGCATGGCTGGTCGTCTCCTGCCAGTCGACTCCTCTGTCACTTTCCTCGCGACTCGTTTTGCACCTCGAGCACCGCTTATCGCACCCCGATAAGGTCACCGTTTGCTCCCGCGTCCGTACGCGTCGGCAGCTCGAGAATCTCTTCTGAGCTTCTTCTCCATATGGACATTCTTCCCGCGCGCGCAGGTATAGCCTAACCTAAGCCGCGCTCGCTCCAGCTCGCGACGACGCGAAGGTATCCCGCAGTACCGCGCGTCACAAAACGTTTATTTATTAAAAGAAAAGCATTTTTTATACGAATAATAGCTTTTCTTGGATGAAAAATATATTTGTTGCAAAGAAGCTTAGGTTTATTTATTTGATTTTAGCCTCAAAAATTGTGTTATACTTATAAATAAATATTTACTTTGCATTAGAAAATATGCATTTGATGTGAGAAATACTTTATTCTTAATAAAGTTTGCTCTTTTTACATTATAAGAAAATTTTGGCAATTAAATAAATATTTAATAAAATTTTGACCATTCTTTAAAATTATTTCATATTAATAATAAATAAATTTATTTATTTTTAATTGCATTTGTGTTCATTAAATATTTTTTAAATAAATTAGAAAAACGATTGGCTCAAGGAGATCCTGGCGTAAACCAATTAGACGCAGCCGGTAGAGTGCACATTGCTTATTCTCAAAATCGAGAAGACTTTAAAATTTTCCTCCCTCCTATAATGTGTGTATAACGTCTCTGTCTGATAAGTTAAGTAATTAATAATGAGCGAAGGGATGTAACCCCCGCTAACATTTACAACCCTCACTTCGCTCGGGTTGTTGGTTAGCGGATGCTTAAAAGCCCTGAGCTAAAACAAACACCCTTTTTCAAAAATTAACTAACATTAATTCATTACACCCAGATTATTAATTTTTTAACAATAACATTACAGTATTAAATTTTTTTCATGCCCGGCGAATTAGGCCCCGAGGCTTCGCCTCAGGGCCCAATCACTGCGCCGGGCAGAATGATCGTCGTTCATCCCTTGTAAAGTAATGTACTTCTTTTTTCAATTGAAACGTTCATGTGTTTTACTTCATTCCTTATAGACCATTGTATAAATTATTATAGTTTTTTATAATTTACATATAAATTTTTATATCATCATGCGTATAAATTATTATCTTTCACAGTCACAGCGGTGCTAGCGCTGGGTAGCGCCACTGTGACTGAGAGTGTCTCTCTCCCCACGCTGCGGCCGAGAGTGCCTCTCCCCCCACTCCGCGGCTGCAGCGCCAGCTCTGCCGACAGCTGTGACATCACTGCGTTAGATGTAGCCTACCTCTGGGCCGAGAGGCCCTCTCCCCCCACTCTACCGCCCCTCAACTGTGCCAGATGTCACCTAGCTACTCTACTCACGATGTACTGCGTTTAAGAGGACGCATAATAATAGCTGGCTTGATATGAGGGATTAAAGTTAAAAAAAAAAAACCGTCATTCACTAAATATTTGTAATTTTAACTAAAAAATTTATTACTTGCAACAAAATATTTAGTTGTATCAATCAAGGTTGTTTTGTTATCGGATGATATTTTTTTTACAAAATATTTGATTAAGTGAACTAACTATTCAGTCGAGCCAGCAAAACATTTAGTAGCTCTTTAATCAAATGATTTGGTTAGCTACCGGCAAATAAACATTTAGTTCGTTCAAAAAAATGTTTAGTTATATTTAAGTCGAAGAGACAGTAACTAAATATTTTGTAATTCTAATTAAAAGATTTGTTACTTTCAACAAAATATTTAGTTCTGTCAATCAAGTTTGTTTTGTTATCGGCTGATAATTTTTTTACTAAATATTTGATAAAGTGAACTAGCTATTCAGTTGGACCAACAAAAGCTTTAATTGAAGTAAACTAAACTTTTTGGTTGGTCTCATTGGTCCAATACAAAATATTTATTTGAATCTACAAAATATTTTGTTGGATTAATTAAATGGTTTATTATTATTTAAATTTATTATTATTTATTATTTAAATAATTTTCGTAAACATCACAGCACTTTGACTGCAATTGACGGATGACATTCGTATGGCCATTGACAAAATGAAGTTGACTTTACTTCTTCTTTTCGACTTCAGTAAGGCTTTTGACACCATCTCGCCATCTAAACTATTAGCAAAGCTTAGAAATTTGGGCTTCTCCAGGATGGCTCTCCTATGGATCAAATTTTATTTACACGGCCACTCCCAGATGGTGGTTTCCTGCAATAATGGTTTTTCTGATTACATAGAGACCAATCTGGAGGTTCCCCAAGGATCCTGTCCTGGGCCCGCTTTTATTTTGTTTATATGTCAATGACCTTACAGAATCACTCAAGGGTACCACGATTAAACACATCTTTTATGCGGACGATCTTCAAATTTACCTTCATACAAATAAGGACGAACTTTTGGAGGGCATGACTCAGCTATCTCTTGCGGCTGAGGCAGTGGCAGAGTGGGCGGGGCGCTCTGGACTTGGGCTTAACACTGGCAAAACGAAGACTATATTCTTTGGGTCTAACAGAAATGTAAATGACCTGTTGAACATGAACCTGCCAGGAGTTGAGCTTACAGAAGGAGTGTTCATCCCTTTTAGCACAGAGGTTACTAGCCTAGGGGTAACACTGGACAGTAAACTTACATGGAGGCCGCAAATTGATTCTACTAAAAAAAAGGTAAATAAAGTCCTGTATTGTTTGCGGTTTTTCAGGGCCTGTACCAGTGAGACACTCCGAAAGAGATGGGCTGAGTCTCTAGTACAACCACATCTTGATTATTGTTCCGTACTGTACCTGGACGCTACCGACGAACAGCGCATCCGACTGCAGAGATTGATTAATGCTTGTGTGAGATATGTTCGCGGAGTTAGGAGGGATGATCATATATCTTCCTACAGGAGACGATTGGGATGGCTAAAAGCGGATTCAGGCCGGCAGTATTTTACAGCTCTTCTACTTAACAAAATCATGCGGATGCGGGAACCCAGCTATTTATTTAGGCTTTTTTTCCAAGTTCATGCCTGGACCTTCTGTTAGAGGAGTACCGCATGAACTCAATATACCAAGGGCGAGCACCGTTACTGGTGCCAGAGCCTTCCAAATACAAGGTGCTCGTCTGTGGAACTCTCTTCCGTCCTCTATTCGCCATCTGCCTTTTTATTCAACTTTTAAGAGGGCGGTGCGCAAGTGTGTTGGATCCTTAACTCCCTTACTCTTACATATTAAATCTCGTTTCATGTAGCTTGTAATGCCTAGTCAGACATAGATATAAGTAGTGTTGTATTTATTTATGTAATTGTACTTAATTGTATATATTTAATTATTAGACTCTTACATATTAAATCTCGTTTCATGTAGCTTGTAATGCCTAGTCAGACATAGATATAAGTAGTGTTGTATTTATTTATGTAATTGTATTTAATTGTATATATTTAATTATTATAGCTTTAAAAGCATATTCTAACTACAGTCGAAATGTTATGCTATTGCGTTCAGTATGTAAACTGATTGTGATATATTCCTAACTGACTGTGATATCAAATTTATCATTAAGTATTGCACTGTATTATATGTATGTAGACTACTCTATTTTGTCTCTGAAGGCGAATCATTATTATTATTATTATTTAAATATAGCAATTTCAACAAAATCTTTAGTTAGAATAACATTATATGTAGTTATTTTAGCAAAATGTTTTATTAACCATATTTAGTTACTACGACTAAATGTATTTAGTGGTAGTGGTTAAATCGGTTTGTTGGATCAACAAATCTGTTTTCTATTTTGTCGCATTGACTAAAGATTTTGTTGATTCAATAATATTTTTGTTGAATCAACTAAATATTACGTGACAAAACCAATTAATTGATTTAATAAAACATTTTGTTGATTGAACTAAACATTTAGTTGAATCAACTAAATGCCAATCAACTAAATATATTTAGTTGAATCAACAAAATTTTTTTTCAGTGTTGTAATCTTTTTTCTAAACTGCCTAAGTTCGACCTCCTCCAATATCCCCAAACTGTATTGCTTTATTTACTTTATTAATTATTTTCCTTATATGCGTCCCATATCTATTCCCTGACGAAAACTGAAATCCTAAATATTTATATTCTTTCGCTACCTCCAGTTCTTTATTTTTATATTTCCATATTATTTGTTTTTTCTTCCCTCCTTTTGAAAAGTCATTATTTTCATTTTCAGTTCGTTCACTATCAACCCGCTCACTTCACTAAATTTCTCCAAGTCTCTTAGGATACTCTGCAACCCTTCCGGACTATCCGTGACCGCAGCCATATCATCAGTAAATTTTTAACAAAAAATCTTTTTTCTACCTACAACCGTCCCTTCCTCATTTTTTTAACCCATCTCTCTTCCAGATCATCTAAGTACGATATGAATAACAATCCACTAAGTGGACATCCTTGCCTCACCCCTTTACCTGTTCTAAATCTCTCCGTTATCCCTTCGAACGTTATTACTTCATTTTCTGTATTCTCATGAATTTTTTCTACTATTTTCAAGATCCTTTCTTTCACCCCCATCGCTCTTAATTTTTTTACTAATTTTTTTCCTATCAATTTCCTATCAGACTAATTAAAACGAAAATATGATCTCTCGTCCCCCTTCCCTTGCTGAATCCCGCTTGACTTTCTCCTATCTTATTTTTCTCCTCCATCCAATTTCCTAACCTTTATGCTAAAATATTTGCGAGTAGCTTATATCCCATATTTAAAAGCGAAACTCCCCTATAATTTTTAACTTCATTCCCATCCCCTGCCTTATAAATCGGGGAAATTCTAACAACATGCCAACTCTTAATTAGTCTTTCTTCTCTAAAAATATCATTTAAAATTTCTGTTATCTCCCCAATCCATTCATTAGGTAAATTCTTCAGAAACTCAACTGCTATTCCATCCTCTCCCGCTGCTTTCCCGTTTTTTATTTTTCTTAATGCTTCAACTACCTCTCTTTTCTCTATATCCTTATCTAGTTTTTCATTTACTTCTTTCTATTTCTAGATTTTCGACCCTCACCCTTTCTCTCTTCTATATCTTGTTGATTCCTATTCTCAGATGTTCCTAATAACTCTTTTAAATGATTTTTCTACTCAATCTTTTTTTATTCCCTCCCCCATTCTTTTTCTCTTTTTCTTGTATTCATTTATCACCACCCAGAATTCGTTTAAATTTTTGCAATTATCTATTCTTTCTCTTTTTTTCTGTGTTCCTCCTCTCCTTCTTTCTTCTTTTTATTTCTATCAGTCTTCTACTCTCCTCCTTCAATATTATCTTATCCACATTTAACCTCGATTTTACCCATCTTTTTAAAGCTTGCCAAGTTCTCTTCTCTTGTATTCTTATATCTACATTTTTTTTTCATCTCTTTTACCTTCAAGGATGTACGAGCGGTTCCTGTACAAAAATCACTTTTCCAACTTAGACAGTTCTAACTTTGAGATTATTTTCTACTATATTTACCCATGCTATTAAAACAAAAAATAATTAATTGACCGTCTAGTTTTTGAGAAAATAGCTTGTGAAAAATGGCGTAAAAGTCAGCACTATCATAAGGTTCTATATATTAAACTATTATTTCAAATACTAGACGGTCAATTAATTATTTTTTGTTTTAATAGCATGGGTAAATATAGTAGAAAATAATCTCAAAGTTAGAACTGTCTAAGTTGGAAAAGTGATTTTTGTACAGGAACCGCTCGTACATCCTTAATATTTTTCTTAACAAATCGTAGTTCCCTACTTACCTCCCAAATATTACATAACACCTTCTCCCACCTTTTTTGTACGTCTCTTTCCACTCTATCAATCTCTTTTTCCTTCTCCATTCTTTCATGGTAATCCTCACCCCTATCATTAGTCCATCTAAGCCTTCCTCCTGCCTCTTCCCTTCCTTCTCCGTTTTCTTAAATTTCTCCATCTTTGTTTCCCTTAAAATACACTGCTACTGGTAGGTGAACTGACTCTAATCTGGGTGTTACTATTACTTCCTCAATAAGACTCCCCATTTCATTTTCTACTTCTATCACCAAATCAAGCACCTTCCTTCCCCTACATAGGTTTGACTTCCCTCCCAATCCCCTTTTGGTGTCCCATTTTTAATATTGCGTCCTAATTCTTCACAAAATTCTATCAACTTATTCCCTTCAAAATTTGTTTATGTATCTGCTGACTTCCTTTCTCTTTCTGCTTCCCCTTCCTTACTAATTTGCCAATCTCCTATTCTTGCATTAAAATCTCCTACAATTATTATTTGCTCTCCTAATAATTCCTTCTCTTCTATCACTTTCCTCAAAGCTGCAAAAATGTTCTTATATTCCCATTGTCGTATACAACAATCATATTTACACACCTCCGTTCCTAACTGAGACTAAACTAAGTTTGCTATTCTCCCCTTTCACCACGCAATGTCTGCTCATTTATTTGTCCTAACTTATCATCCCACTTATACCACCTTCCATCAACTTTTATCTTCATGTAACCTAACTGCGATTCTAATCCGTTATTCTTTTCCCGCCCTTTTAAACATACTTTTCCTTCTGATTATATCTACTTTATTTCAAACGATTCCAATTCAACCACCATCCCTCCACCTATAGCTCTTATATTTTTAATATAAATTTTTGTCCTAACCACTTCTCCATTATTTATTTTATTTAACCTTTAATTCCCTTTCCCACTGATCTCATACTGATCTCCTTCATTATTTCTTTTATTTCATATTTAATTCCCTTCCCTTACAAATATATTTTCCTTCCTATTTTCTTTCTTTTAATTCCGACTTCATCTCATTCTCACTCATTTCGTCAGGCATGCATTTTTAATACTCTCTGTTCACAAATACTTCTTCATCCGCTCTATTGTTTACTTCTATTCTCTTCCCTCCCCTTGCACATTCACTCATTTCTTGCTCTTTCTCATTCACTCTTCTCTCTTTTTCCAGCTCCTTGCACTCTCCTACCTTTCTTATTCTTTCTTCTCTATTTATTTTTTGTTTCTCCTCGTTATTATTAATCTCCATATACTTATTATTTTATTTTCAGCTCTTTCTATTCTCACTTTCTTAACTACCTTTATCTCATTTTCTATATTTACTAATCTATCCTCTATGTCTATCGTTTTTACATCGAACTTTAGCTATTTCCTCCTTCAAATTATCAATTATAATATTGTCTTTAATACTTTAATCTAACAATACAATAATTTATATATAACCTAACCAATATAGCTAATATTGATACCCTTAATAAAGGCACTACAACCCTCATAGAATCCCACCCACACTCCCCCCTAAGATCTCTCGTAGTACTGGAATCAAAATGCGAAGAAGGCTACAAATAAACACAAAAAGAAGACATCGACACCTTCGCTGACCGCACTTTCCGAAAGGAGGCTTCACCTAAGGAGTTTGGACCTAAGGTAGGAATAGAAAAACTAATAAGGGCTAGTGTCAGGTGCACAATAGAGTAACAGCAAGGGAAAGAATAACCATAGCAGTATAGGGAGAGGTTAGTTTGATCTATATTTCAAGCCATAAAAACAACCAGCTAAATACAGATGGCCTTCTCCGAATCTATTTACGGGCTCACTAAGTGTCTCTTCGTAGTATTGTTCATCAGCTGCGGAGCCAGAAGGATCCTGTACCCTTAAAATCACGAGCAAATCTATCAGCTGATAGACTACAACAATTGGAGCAACGTAAGGAATTATCAACGAGCCTGACTGCAAGAATGTGCCCTGATCTCCTGTATTGGCTCTGCTTCCCACATAGCATGCAAGATTCTTGGAAGATTTTTGGAAGCTTCTATGGAAGTTTATAATCTTTCTTAAAGCTTCCACTGTAATCATTTTTGAAGCACGTAATGTCCGTACATAGAACTGTTAAAAAGCTTCCGTTAAAGGTTACTAGAAACTTTTTCGAAAGATTGTAGAAAAATTCCATGCAAGATTGCAAAAAGATTGCGGGTTTTCACGATTTCCAATAAATATTTAACTAATTTATCTAATTATTTAATTAAAACAACGAAATATTTTATTGTATTAACGAAATATTTAGTTGTGCTAAAAATCACTAGATCTGAATTATCAAAATATTTTGTTGGATCAATTTAATATTTGATAAGAAGGATTGAACTAAATTATTTAGTTGCATTAACTAAATAACTTGTCAAATGAAAAAATCCCTATAATCAGTGTAACAAAATATTTTGTTGAAATAACTTAACATTTTGTTAAGTCCACTAAACACAATTAGTCATTTATAAGAATATGTTTAGTAAGGAGAATCTAACTAAATATTTTGGTTGGAACAACTCAATATTTAGTTGATCCAACAAAATATGTACTTACAGCAACAAAATATTTAGTTGATTTCAACTGATTAAAAAAATTCTATTGTAAGTTGTTTTTGACGTCTGCTTCAGACGGCGACGATATTACATTGTTTTTTAACTTAAATTATGTTTTTTTTTTTATTTCGCTGATTTACATTTACTTATACATTTGCATACATACGCATTAATACATACATTCGCACATTTACATTACATTATAACATTATCACAGAAAAATTCTACGCTGACGGGGGATCGAACCCTAGCCTTCCGGATTACAAGGCAGACATTGTAACCATTACGCTAAGCAATGCTTGCAAGAACTCTTTTTATTTGATCCATATAACCGATAGAAAAATATCATAATATAAACTTCATTATTATTGCTATTTGGAACGGGGTTCTTCTTGTTTATCTCGCGGAGGAGACCTTTCTCATCCGAGATTGGTGCAATGGGGCACGCACGAGTGCCCCTCAAGGTCCTTACCTCGGGGTGCGCGCGAGCACCCGCCGGCGAATGTACGTCGCCGCGGCCCGTGTACAACGCGAGAGTACGCCTGTACTCTCGCTTCTCGTACTCGCGTGCTGTTGCGCGAACGCGTCCCTCGCGTTCGCGTGGCCGTCGACCTCCTAGACAATCGCCGATGCCGGCCGCCCAGCTCTACGATAGAGTGGCGGTATCCGGGAGGTTAGGGAAGAGGAAGGTTCGCCGAGTAGTCCCGCGGAGCGGGGGAAACGTTCCCCGCGTTCTACGAACGTAAACTTCCACTCGAGAGTCGAGGCGCTCCTCGACTCCTCGCCGCGTACACGCCCGTACTCGCAACACAATCTACGGGCAGTACTTACAACCGTATCAGCCTACGCCCGTTCTCGGCTGCTACCTCGTACTTCCTCCATTTCCCACATCGATCGTATGGGTCACCCACGTGGTGCACCCAAGTGTGGTCGGCTCCGTGCCGACCATTTCGTGCACAAGTGCCTCGTCTTGTTCTCGTTGCTCCCGGTCACATGGCCTAAGCCTACTGCACCGATCTGGATCAAGTTAGTCTCTTTAACTGATGCCAGCTGGAGATCGACACTGACGTTGTCGTCCATCAACATCAGCTGATTTGATCGCGGATTGTGTACTGAGCCAAATTCCCGCATGAAATTCGTGCCCAAGTAACAATCCACATCCAATGCAGGGATGATCAACACTTTGATCTCCCTGCTTATGCCCCCAGGCTTTCCTCCGCAGGGACGTGCGGTAGTGCTGTCCCGCTAACGCCCTGGAAGGTTGTTTTGGAAGCTTCCTGACTAGCTTCGTTAGCGTTTGGGGAAGTAGTTGGGTGCCCTACTTCCCCTGTTGCTCGTTTTCCGGCGAGCAATTAGGGCACTTCGCTCGGATTACGCCTTCCTTGTTGCATCCGAAACAACGAATGGATTCCTTCGTTTGCACATTTTTCTGGCCGTCTTTCCCGCTGCCACTGCTATTTTTCGAGTTGACTTTTCCGGATCGGCCATTTTTGTTCGCCGAGGAGGAGGCACCCTTGCTTCCCTCTCCCTGGCTTGTTTGATGCTTTCGCGGAATGCTTTTACCAACTCTCCGCTACGTTTCGTTAATAGGTCAGCCATTTCTTGCCAACCTATCCCGGCTATCGGAGCATCGGGCTTCTCCTGTATATCCGGTGTTGTAGCGGCCGTTGCCGCTTCCTTTACTGGAGAAGACGCGCCGGTCTTCCCGCTCTGCGGTTTATGTGCCGCTTCTGGCATCACCGCTTTGGTTGGAGGGATTGGCGTCCTATCGCTCTTTTCCCTGTCTAGGATATATTCTGCTTTGACGCATTGATCAACTAGATCATCCGTCGTATTACAGTTTTCTATCCTAACAATCCTCTTGATTTCTGGGAGAAGATTCATATAAATCTTCTCGATCTCTTGGGGCCTTGTCATCCTCGGGGATACCTCACATAACATGCTCTCCATGCATGTTACGTAGTGGCTGCTGCTTTCCCCGTTTTGTAATACGTCTTAGAGAATTTCTCTACGACTGCCTAAAGTTTGTAGTACAGTCGCGTTTGAATTTTCCTCGAAAACCTTCGATTTACGAGGTCAATTTAGACGGGAAAAGTTCTCTCTTAAATTTTCTCCCAGACGTGTTTCTGTTGTTAGTAAATTACAATCTTTTGTAAATTACAGATGTTCGCTAGTTAGCCAACTCGAGAGGTTCCCTATCGAAAGTGCGAATTCCCTCTTTGTCTTTGCTTCTGATTTGTTGAAATTCCGAGTTTTAATTTAAATCTCGAGTATTAATTCAACAGCTGCCAGATACAGAAGCAGGTCACGGCTGCGACTGTATGCTGTTGAATGATTTCTGAACACCTCGCGTGTTCAGTAATTAAAAGCTTCTTGAACGGAAGCAGGGCACGACTGCGACTGTTCATTTTACGAACTCTATTTTAGAAATTTCAAGAAAGAAGAAAAAGAAATTTTTGACAGGAGCAGGGTACGGCCGCAACTGTGTGCTCGAATCTCCGAACACGAACGAAAATCAAAAAATTTATTTTCCGCTCAAATCCGTTTGCAAAGACAAAAGAAATCACCTTTTCGGACGCTCCTTCAGCTTGAAGGAGCGTTCGCCGCCACGCAAGATTCTCTCTCTCCATCTAACTCTACAATTGGTGAAATCCCCTGATTTTTCCTTCTCCGTTTTCAAAAAGAAAATTCAATTTTTCTCCTTATTTACAAACGCACGCGAACCCTAGAATTTAAAATGAATTTCGCGGCTTTTTCACTCCCTGTGAAAAAGCCCGTCGCCACCTAGCGGCCGATTCGCAAAGCATCTCGGTCGGTAATCCGATCTGTAAATTCAAAATTTTCTCTCGCAAAAGAGAGACACACAAAATTCAGTGATTGTTGCGTTGCAGTCCTGTCCTTCAATGCACACGTGGTTGGGCGCCAGTTGTAACGGGGTTCTTCTTGACCTTTTATCTCGCGGAGGAGACCTTTCTCCTCCGAGATTGGTGCAATGCGGAACGCACGAGTGCCCCTCGAGGTCCTTACCTCGGGGTGCGCGCGAGCACCCGACGGCGAATGTACGTCGCCGCGGCCCGTGTACAACGCGAGAGTACGCCTGTACTCTCATTTCTCGTACTTGCGTGCTGTTGTGCGAACGCGTCCCTCGCGTTTGCGCGGCCGTCGTCCTCCTAGACAATCGCCGATGCCGGCCGCCCAGCTTTACGATAGAGTGGCGGTATCCGGGAGGTTAGGGACGAGGAAGGTTTGACGAGTAGTCCCGCGGACTACTCGAAAGAATGACGCGAGTGAGTAAAATGCTGATCGAAGGCCTTATTGCCTCCGCAAAGAAAATTACAGTAACCGCGTCCCGAAGAAGTTAGTAGTAGATGTCGGGCGCGCGGGCCGAATGTCCCGAGCGCGCCCGAGTATAGCCGAACGAAGCTGCGCGCGAACGCAAGCCCGCGCGCCTCTATGACTTCTCGGTTGCGCCGAGAATTCGCCGGCCGATCGCGCGGTCCGCGATCGGTGGCGTTTACGCGGAGCACGACTTTGCTCCACGTAAACAAACGTTTGCGTCCAAGAGCAGGCCACTTGCCTGCTCCACGCGTACACACACGTACGCACGCACACGAGGGAACGGGTCGATTACCCGTTCCAAGTAATGTACAGCGACTTCGGCCTCGAGCCCGTGCTCGAGGTCCCGATGTCGAATTACGCGGCGGCTCTTCTACTAGAGCCGCGAGTCTCGCCGCACGAGAGTCCGCGATCGCGAGCTACAGAGAGAGAGAAAGAAAGAACGGGGGAAACGTTCCCCGCCTTCGACAAACGAAAACTTCCACTCGAGAGTCGAGGCGCTCCTCGACTTCTCGCCGTGTACACGCCCGCACTCGCAACACAATCTACGGGCGGTAGTTACAACCATATCAGCCTACGCTCGTTCTCGGCTGCTACCTCGTACTTCCGCCACGTGGACCGCTTCCTCTCGACTCTCTTAATCGCACCCGAGTCGCACACGCACGCACATGCGTCCGTCGTCGCCGACGGCACGAGAGAATCTCCCGAGCTTCTAACCTGGCCGCCGCTACCGCGCGCCACGGCCTAGCCTTACCTCACGTCGCGACGGCTCGCGACGACGCGCAGGTACACCATAGTACCTCGCGTCACATATTATATAATTCGTAATAAAGTTAACTCAATATAATTTTATATTTCTATTTAACAAGATATATTATAAGAAACATATTTAACCTTTAGAGGACGGAGAATTTTGGAATTTTCAATTTCTCAGTATTTTCTATAAAAAAGACATAATATGTGTCTCTAATATTGGGAAATACTCATACGTAAAGTGTCTATCCATGGTCGAGCCACTATAGTGGCTTTCCCGTCCCTTACAGGTTAAGGTATCAAAAACCATTTTTAAAATATGTAATATCTTATTTCAAACAAAAAAAGTTTAATATATAAATTTCTATATAAGTTAATTCAATATAATTTTATATTTTAATTTAACACAATATATCATATAGATATATACAGGGTGTCCCATTTTAAAGAAACCAACCAGAAATTTTCGCCAGTTCGCGTTGTACAATAAAATTGTTCAGACAAAAGTTGTTTGGGACAATGGGGGCAATCTTTTTATGAAATCAGCTTTGCCCTAGTGACTTATTTTCAAGGTCATTTGAAGGGTAAAGTGTTTTTTTTGAATATGAACTCCCATTTTTGACCCCGGATTCGAAAAGAGCACAAAATTTTTTATCAAAAGTGCTTTTAACACTTTTTTGACTAAACGCATAGTTTCTGAGAAAAAAATTCGCCAATATTTAAACATTTTTAAACTCTTCAATTTTTTATGAAAAGGATGCATCTAATCATAAAATTACTAAAAATATTATTGATTTAGTATTGCATGAAAAATATGGTGGTTTTTTTTTATTTTTCCAATTTTTAAATTTGTGAAATTGCCTAAAAAACAATATTCTAAGAAATTAAAATTTGGAAAAATAAAAAATACCACCATATTTTTTATGCAATTCTAAATCAATAATATTTTCAGTCATTTTTTGATTAGATGCATCCTTTTCATAAAAAATTGAAGAGTTTAAAAATGTTTAAATATTGGCGAATTTTTTTCTCAGAAACTATGCGTTTAGTCAAAAAGTGTTAAAAGCACTTTTGATAAAAAATTTTGTGCTCTTTTCGAATCCGGGGTCAAAAATGGGGGTTCCTATTTAAAAAAAACACTTTAACCTTCAAATGACCTTGAAAATAAGTCACTAGGGCAAAACTGATTTCATAAAAAGATGGCCCCCATTGTCCCAAACAACTTTTGTCGGAACAATTTTTTTGTACAATGCGAACCGGCGAAAATTTCCGGGTGGTTTCTTTAAAATGGGACACCACGTATAAAATAATTATAAGATATATAATATATATGTATATATTACATACCTTATAATTATATTATATATATCTATATGATATATTGTGTTAAATAGAAATATAAAATTATATTGAGTTAACTTTATTACGAATTATATAATAGTAATAATAATGAAGTTTATATTATGATATTTTTCTATCGGTTATATGGAACAAATAAAAAGACTTCTTGCAAGTATTGCTTAGCGTAATGGTTAGAGCGTCTGCCTTGTAATCGGGAGGTCTAGGGTTCGATCCCCCGTCAGCGAAGAATTTTTCTGTGATAATGTTATAATGTAATGTAAATGTGCGAATGTATGTATTAATGTGTATGTATGCGAATGTATAAGTAAATGTAAATCAGCGAAATAAAAAAAAAACATAATTTAAGTTAAAATACAAAAACCGCTTAGAATAGACGTCAAAAACCACTTAGAATAGAATTTTTTTAATCAGTTGAAATCAACTAAATATTTTGTTGCTGTAAGTACATATTTTGTTGGATCAACTAAATATTGAGTTGATCCAACAAAATATTTAGTTGTTCCAATCAAAATATTTAGTTAGATTCTCTTTACTAAACATATTCTTATAAATGACTAATTGTGTTTAGTTGACTTAACAAAATGTTAAGTTATTTCGACAAAATATTTTGTTACACTGATTATAGGGATTTTTTCATTTGACAAGATATTTAGTTAATGCAACTAAATATTTTAGTTCAATCCTTCTTATCAAATATTACATTGAAGCGTCCTTTCGGACAGTGTTTGTCAGCGAAGGTGTCGATGTCTTCTTTTTGTGTTTATTTGTAGCCTTCTTTGCATTTTGTTTCCAGTGCTACGAGAGACGTTAGGGGGGAGTGTGGGTGGGATTCTATGAGGGTTGTAGGGCCTTTATTAAGGGTATTGGGAAAGTTCCGTGTAGTGTGTATGTTTTGCCTTTATTCGGGTAGGTAGGTTAGCTATATTGGAGAGTTCTCCAGGAAAGAACTGAAAAATGAAAAAAATTATTTTTTCAATATGATAATATCAAGATAAAATAGATCGTTGCTATTACAAAAATGTTAAATAAAAAGTTATTCTGACAGTCTTACATTAGATATTCATACATTAAATATATTAAAGACCAATAAAGAAAATTTATCCAAACGAGCGAGTATGATAAGTTGCTAATAATTTTAATTATATTTCTAAATATAAATTATTTGATTGTGAATTTCTTCCTTAATATTTAACAAGCTTAAGACCCTATTGAAAAATCTTACGTGAGATCTTAGATAAGTTCTTATGTGAGATCTTATGCCAAAATCTGATCTGAAATTTTTCTATTTATAAGGGACTAAACACCGTGCAAAATGTGGGTAAACTCATTATTAAAAAATTTTGTTTCGATAGGACTTAGAATTTTCTCAGATGCGGAACTTAAAAAAATTTTGTTACGCATCTCTCTCTCTTTCTCTCTCTCATTCTCGGATGTTGAATAGCCTCCCTCCTTGGGTTACGTTGGTGGTTCAGCCGTTGGGCCTGGTTGTAATTATTTAATCCACTTGTAAGCCGCTCTTATAGAGGTGCTCCTTGGACTTCGATTTTTTACTGTCGTTTAGTATTTTCATTGTTCTATTTATGACACGCACCCGCAGATAGCATTTTCCTAGAGTCCTAATGAATTGAGGCTGTATATTCATGTGTAATTCTTTCTAATGCTTTTCCCTTCGAGTCCCGTCATAGTCCTTATGTCTTACTGGAGTATAGACGAATCTCGGTAAGTGACTACTTTTGTTGGCTTTAAGTGCGACCTTTCGGTTTAATTCTACTACACGGGGGGGGGGGGGGCATTTTTTCTATTTCGGCCCATTTTATCGCATCGTCACATGGTCTGGGCGACAACTCCGACGCCTATGTGACTTGTCTCTGTACGTCTAGAGTAATACAAATTTTGGGGTACATGCTTTTAACTTTTAGATATTTTGCCGCATTTCTGAATATTCCCATTTTTTTTAAATATATTGAAGTCTTGTTTTTTTTTTGGCAACGAACCCGACACTATTTTCAGGCATGTTTATTGAGTTTTGGTACGTCGTGAAAAATTTAAATTATTACTTCCTCCTATCATTGTGAAACTCCTTTTTCACAATGACAGGAAAGAAAAAAGGAAAAATATTTATTTGTTTATTTAAAGAAAAGGAAAGAATGTTTATTTATGTATTAAAGAAAAATTTATTTATTTATTTAAGAAAAGGAAAATTTATTTGTTTACTTTATTTATTTAAAAAAGAAAAATTATTTTATTTATTTAAAGAAAAAGAAAAATATGTGAAGACTCCGAAAAAATGGCATTGCTTTTCGATGCGTTAAGAGGAGAAGCGCGTGAGTTCGTAAGCGCGCTATTGAATATTAATAATTATACCGACAGTACTGAAAACTTTAGAGATTTATTTTGGGTACAGCCCACTAATGGCGCGAAATTTACAAGCGTGATAAAAAATTTGCCAAGTTTAAAAGACGGGGAAACGACGTTATCGGTATTTGCAACGCGCTTGGCCAACGCCGTGCAGGAGTTAAAGATGCCCGAGTTGGAGGGTTATTAAGAAATCCTGATTTGCTTGACGAGGTCGCCGCGAAGTTGCCTAGCGCCTTAAAATACAATTCCAATAATTCTTTAGAGGCAACACCTGGACATAAAACTAAAAACGAACAGTTGTCGGAATATTTAGTTAGACAAAGCAAGCTCGCATCAGAAAGAGGAATAGTGGATCGAGTAATCAACGCGACCGTCCGACCGAGCATAATCACGAAAACGCGCATTCCGTCGCGAATGAGCACGCGAGCCAGGATATACACTGTTGCGCAGAGCGCACATAGCGTTGAACAGGAGAGAAAGGCTCCGAAAAATTGTTGCGTCACCTGCGAAAGACCGAACCACACGCCGAACAAATGTAATAATTTTATTCACGACATCTTAGCTCGACGGTGGTTCCTCGTTCGCAAATTGAAGCTATGCTTCAAACGCCTCGACGCAGGGCATGCAGTAAAGAACTGCTCCGCTCCGAACTGCGCGCGGTGCCGTAGCCCGCACCACGAGCTTCTACATACCCCGACGCGAAGAACGACCAACATCGTTGCGCCCGCAAACCGTCGCGAGCCCGGAGCTGCGCAAGAGGTGCGAAAAACCCGTATAAGATCGACAGCCGCGGGACCGCGTTAAAAAGGCTGTACGCATTAGAAAAAAAATTAGATAGGGAACCCGAATTTGCTGACTTATATTACGCAGAAATGAGCCGGCTATTCGCGAAAAAATACGCCGTTGAATCCCTCAACGAAACACGTGCGCATAACTGGTACTTGCCGCACTTCGGGGTTATCAATGCAAATAAGCCGGAAAGGGTCCGCTTGGTTTTCGACGCGGCTGCTAAATCTTCCGGTATAAACTTGAACAATCAATTAGATCCAGGGCCGTATTTAATGGAACCGTTGCTCGAAATTTTAATTCGTTTCCGATTACACGCGATCGCATTTTAAGCGGACATTCGCGACATGTATTTGTGCATAGCGGTGCGGGAAGAAGATCGCGGAGCGCTGCAATTTTTTTGGCGTGGAAAGAAACGCAGCAGGCACCCCGCAAATTTTTCGCCTTGCCAGACCATTTACGTGAAAAACAAAAACGCAAAGCGCTTTGAAAAATCAAAACCGGCCGCGGCAAAAAGTATTAAACGAGATTCGTATATCGATGATTACCTCTCAATCCGACACAATTTAGAAGAAGCGAGAAACTTAA
Organism: Sycophila sp. Sp_5; assembly: GCA_018906775.1. NCBI lineage: Eukaryota > Metazoa > Arthropoda > Insecta > Hymenoptera > Eurytomidae > Sycophila > Sycophila sp. Sp_5. The sequence goes on from JACCID010000090.1 coordinate 173,271, forward strand.
TACAGGACGTAATTGAAATAAACAGGCCAATTTCACCATTCATGGATGGGCATGCAACGATACACGCGTTTTCCGAAATACTGATCAAAATGACCTCGCGAGTAAACAGCCGCTGATTTAACTTGGTGACGGCGGGAAAGAACGCGTTCTCGACCTTTTTTGGGTCACGGAAACGGACACGTTAGGTTTCAAATTAGGGTTAAATAAGATTCCGCAAGAACTAGGGAAAGGCTCGAGGAAACCGACTAAGCGCGAATTCTTACGTTTCATAATGTCGGTTTACGATTCCCTCGGATTGCTTAGTCCTTGCACAGTACGTTCGCAGTTGATCATGCAGGACGTATGGCGCAGCGGCATCGGGTGGGACGAAAATCTACGAGGAGGACCGAGGGTGGCTTTCGTGGGTGGTCGACTTGAAAAACGTGAGTTCGTGTCGCGTACCTCGCTGCTTATCTATTAAACATAAAACCGTCAAAAACGTACAACTGCACGCCTTTTGGGACGCGAGTCTACAAGCGTTCTTGGCAACGGTTTATATGCGATGCGAGACGCCGGATGGATCAGCTCACGTGGCGCTTGTAATCGCTAAGGCAAAAATCGCTCCATTAAAACCCACCTCCGTTCCACGCCTAGAGTTACAAGGAGCACTGTTAGGCGCACAACTGGTAAAATCAGTAGGAAAGGAATTGAATATTCCTGACTGCTCGCTTATTGGTCTGGCGCGGCCTGTTGGCGACCGGGCGACGCGTTTCAAACTGCGTAAACATATGACGGAAAAAAGAGCGCGTTAATCGGATGGACGCGGACATTCGTGACACGGAAAATTATTGGATTCGCGAAATTCAGAACGATGCGGTTAAAGAGGAACTCTATCTGCTAAAAAAAGGCGTATGCTTAAAACGAAATCGCAAGATCGCGAATGTTTGCCCATACGTGGACGACGACGGAATAATGCGCGTCAGTGGACGAGTATCAAAAATCGAGGGCATCGCGTTTAATAACAGCCCGATCATACTCGATGGAAATCATTCGACGACTCGATTATTATTGCGCGAATATCGCCGCTATTTCCACGCGAATCACCAAATAGTGATAAACGAGATCCGACAGCGTTTCCACGTTATGCGGCTACGAACCGCATTAAAATCTATTGCCGCGAATAACCTATCTTGTCGCCTGCGTCGTGGAAAGCCTCGCTACCCTGTAATGTCTCCACTAGCCAAAGAGCGCCTCGCGTACCAACAAAGGCCATTTACCAATTGCGGACTTGACTATTTCGGACCCATGAACGTGAAAATCGGGCGCCGTCGCGAAAAAAGATGGGGGGTACTTTTCACCTGCTTAACCACGAGGGCAGTGCACTTGGAACTGGCTCAATCGTTAAGCGCCAGCTCCGCAATTATGGTGATTCAACGCTTGGCAGCGCGACGAGGTTACCCGCTTATACTATACAGCGACAACGGGACTAATTTTCGCGGCGCGTGTTCGGAACTCCGCGAAAATATTAAAAAGATCGATAAAAACTAATCACACGAATACACTCAATGAAACGGGATGACTTGGAAATTCAATCCACCCGACGCGCCTGGGAACGCCTTATTCGTTCGGTGAAGGTCGCGTTGAACGCAATTTTGAATGAACACGCCCTGGCCGAGGAAGTGCTTCTCACGACATTAGCAGAGATTGAACATACAATAAATTCTCGGCCTTTGACACATGTGTCAGTGGACCTTCGCGACGCAGAGGCTTTGACGCCGAATTACTTCCTTATCGGCTCATCATCGGGCGAAATACGACTAGGCGCGTACGACGCAAAAAATATTTTTCCGCGTAAACAGTGGCGTTTAGCGCAAGCCTTTGCCGACGGCTTCTGGAAGAGATGGGTATTTACCAACGCTGATACCTCGGGCAAAATGGCACTCTAACGAGGCGCGTTTAAACGACCTTGTCCTCATCATCGACAACCAAGCGCCGCGAAACACTGTACGAAAAGGAAAAATAATAGAGACAGACCTGACAAAATTGTGCGTGTTGCAAAAATCGAAACACCCCACGGCTTGTTTGTGCGACCTTTACACAAAATTGTACTTTTATTTACGGAAAAGGTACAAAATTAATTACATTTTGTACGGGGTGGAAAAATGTTACAAACAGAATTTATGTTATTTTGCAAAGAAAAACTTATTTATTTATTTAAAGAAAGATTATTTATTTATTAAAAGGAAAGGAAAATTTATTTGTTTTGTTTATTTATTTAAAAAAGAATATTTATTTATTATACGAAAAAGAAAATTTATTTTATTTATTTAAAGAAAAAGAAAAATATGTAAAAAGAAAATTGTTTTGAAAAATATTTGTCCGCCTCAGATAGGCAAACTTCGTCACAAATTTTATTTCGAAGCGCTAAGCCGGGCGCGAGCGTGGAATGCGCTCTGGAATGCGCAAAATGTAAACAAAGCGCATTCCAAGAGCTGCGAAAATTCCTTAGCGACTTCGAAAATGTAAAATTTTGTAAAGGGACAGGAATAAGGGAAAATTTTGATTTGTGAATCTTTTTATGTTGCGTGTGAGGAGTCGCGGACGACTCCATCAGCACGCTGTAGTGCGTGGCAGTTTTTAGTTTCAGCTCGAGGATTCGCTTGCGATCCTCGAGGCTGTTTGACCCACCATAGGACTCGGTCCTGAAAATATAAGGGTCTCTAGCGAGTAAGGTTGCACCTTGGGTGAACCTAGGCCGTTTTTGCTATAGATTAGCAGCGAATGCCTCCCCGCTTTTTTAGGGAATATTTAAATGAATAAAAGTAGAGGTAAATTACTGTTCCCTGCAAAAATAATTTGTATCGGCGAAGGCAGCGGGCCTGGCTTGAGCGCCTTTTCGGCGGCTCCGCGCTAAACGCGCGGTGGGGAGCAGAGCCCTATTCTCTTGTGACATCCAGCTCATCAACAAGTAAAATAAAAATAAAATAAATTTGTTTGCAAAATTATTTCACTCGCCTTCCTCCTCGTACTCAACATAAAGGTTTACTACAAACGTTTTATTATAAGCACATAAAAGCGGCGAACTTTTTTCGACCGAAAATGTCACCGTACGAAATAAATTATAATACAATTCGGCAAGTTCCATATATATATTCAACAAGCTCTAGTGTCGAAAGACCTAAACGATATAAATTCTTTAGCACAAACTATCGCTCTACTCGATGCCGTGAACATAATCAAAACCTTCGAGTTTAAGAAGGGTAGTCAGTATTATAACTCGAATTACCCAAACATAGTTCGTGTATAGCAGGTGGGGGAAAAATAAAACATACCGTTCTCATCTCAAATAGATTTACCAGACACACGTTTTCCTCCACCTAATAGTTTTATAACGCAACATCCTTTTCAATCAAATTGAGCAATACCACAACCCATCCATTTCAAATAATCAATAAATAAACGCGAATAATTTAAATGGAAACGTTAAAATTCGGTCCGTCAACGTGTCAAAGACTTAACGATTTTATTGAAAACTTAGCAATAAACGTTAATAATTCGTATCGACGCACCCTATATGAATGAAAATAAAATACCGTCTTGTCCACATGTCCTAATAAAAATAAAGAACGAAAATGTTTGGGCATTGGCAGATGCAGGGAGTCAAATAACGGGGATGTCGGAAGATTTTTATAAAAAATTAAAGAGTAAAAGTAAATTAACAGAATTACCAGTTTCCAACATACTCGTCGGAAACGATTGGCATTCCAAAAACGGCTTATGTTTAGATTATGATAAATCCACGCTAAGTATTCGGAAATGTATTATCATCATTGCTGTTCGAACGAGATTCTTCAGACAAACTCATTTGTTCAAATAAAATTGAATTGCAGCAATATATATTCTACATTTAAAAAATTAACGAAATTTACAAATACAGAAAAAGAGAAGGTCAATCAAAATGAGTGTAGTAACATTAATGAAAATCAAAATCAAATAAATACAAATAATAAAGAAATAATTAATGAAATACGAATTGGCAAGAGTGATAAGATACATTTTTATATACAGTTGATAATATGATACCTAGAAAGATTAATTATTTAAAAAATAAAAGTACAATAAATAATGATTCTGTAGACAATGCGAGTTAGAAAAGTTCAATGATTATAATATGTCAAAGTTAAATCATGAAGTATTAAATAATAAAGAAATCGTTTCACACGAGCGAAATTTGTCTGAGGAAATTTGTTTGATTGCAGATAATCTTACAGCATATGATGATGAAGAGAAATCAGAATTCGATGACATGTTAATCGAATGTAAAAAACTATTTGTTGATAAAAAGAAAGCGTGAAAGGGTATGAACATAAAATAAGAATAATGAACAGAAATCCAATAATAAGAAAATCGTATCCTGTTCCTATAGCTTTATGCGAGCCCATAAGAAAAGCAATCCGCGAAATGTTAAACACGGGGATCATAGAAAAAGCGTCAAGCCCATATTGTAATCCAATAAGAATAGTAAAGATAGCAGTCTATTAAATACGAATATGCCTAGATGCAAGGGAATTAAATAAGGTTGTGGAAGACGATTTAGAAGAACCACCATTAAATGCTGACTTACTACGAAAATATAGTTTCGCTAAAATATTTTCTAAATTAGATTGCGCTCATGGATATTGACAAATTCCTCTAGAAAAGCAGTCAAGAAAATATACGGCATTCGTTTTTGATCATACGCAATATCAGTATTGTCGGGTTCCTTCGATCTGGTACAAAGCTATCTCGATGACGGCTGAAGCGAAGAAGAGAAGACATAGTAATGCTTCCTTCAATAACGCAGACTTCCTTAGCAGATAGATTGGCGACCGCGGCAGCGCGTGATGGCACGTCGCGAGCTTCAGCAGCGTACGTGACGGCGACGGAGGCAGCGCGTAACTGCACGGCGCAAATTTCAGCAGCAAGACAGACGGCGGTTGTGCGTCTAGGAACGCCACGAATTTCATCACCGACGGCTGTAGCAGCAACGGTAGCGCGTCATCGCGCGCCTTTAATTCCACTAGCTTCAACTTCACACGTTTTAAGGCCGACTGCTTCGCGGATCCCGGTTCGAGTCTTCACAATTCCGGATGCAGCCTTCGAATTTCAAGATAACGCGAGGTTAGAGGAAGACTTCTGCAAAAAACTTATCCTCCTTCTCAGGTGATCCACTCGATTGGGTTCGTTTTAAAGAAGCTTTTGAAAGTTTCACCGAGTTAGGTAAATATTCTGATCGCGAAAATGTAATGCGTTTGTACGATACTCTAAAAGGAGACACGCGAAACGCCGTTAAAACCTTGTTTGTTGGAGGTAATAGCGCTGGGAGATTATGAAATCGCTAGAAATTCGTTTTAGAAATTCCCGAATTATTTTATCAAAAACCGTAAAAGAAATTCGGAGTTACCTAAAATAGAACCGTATAAAATTGAATTTGTGGATTTTGCCGCGAACTTGAAAAATGCTGTAAACGCTATTAAAGCTTTGAAAGACAAAGTTTTTCTCAATAGCACTGATCTTACGAACAAGGTTTTAGGGAAATTGCCAAACTCGATGCTTTACAGTTATACTAGATTCGCGAAAGAGTCATCCACTGATTTAACAGATTTAGAGAAGGTCTCTAATTTTGGTCTCTAATGAACGGTCGTTGCGTGGTACACCCTCCAATTCGCGTTCTCATAAAAGTACAGTATTTGCCACGCATGTAAATGAAAATGCAACATCTCGATGTTGCGCTTATTGTTCACGAAAAAGTCATTTTACCGAAGATTGTAGAAATTTTATGAAAGCACCCCTCTTCATGCTTTGGAAGGTTGCGAGAACGCAAAGTTTGTGCTTTGTTTGTTTAAAATAAGATCACGCTCGCGTAGCATTTAAAAAGAATTCCTGCGATCGTCGCGGTTCTAACCACCACATATTATTACATTCAGACAAATTAAATAAATCCGACGTACAATTCGAAAAAAGGTCTGAATTAATAAAGACTGACGCTGCAGTTGAGCCAAAAAAGGATTGATTGTACCTGTTTGTGTAGTCCGTTTAAAAGCATCAAAATAATTTATGTTTTATTAGACGAAGGATCTTTGGTTACCACAATAAATTCAAGAATAATAAAAGAAATTAGTGCCTTTACTACGACAACAAACGTAAAATTAGCCGCGATCAGAGAGGTTAAATCGTTTACTTATGCAAACAGGAAAGCGTCTTTAAACATTAAAAGCGAATTTGGAGTATTTATACTTGACCACGTTTTAATTGTAAAAAATTTAACGCTTCCAATGCAACGTTTGAGTTTAGATTTAAGTGAATTTTGTAAAATTAAAGCGGGAATAAATGTTGATCCCTATTACGAGGCTCCAGATTTATTGTTAGGGCAAATGCATTGTAATTTAATAATTTCTAGAGAATTTCGTGTCGTACAAACATAATTTAGTCGTATCGCGCTGTTTATTGGGATGGGCGACACATGGCCAATTAAATGAAGGCAGTGTCATACAGATGAATACACTCAATGTTGATAACGAAAATTCTGAAGTTAGGAATATTGACGAAAAAATGGATAAACAAGTAAAATTATACTTCGATATTAAAGCGTTAGGGGTTATTAAAAACCAAAAAAAGATTTCCGTGGAAGATAGACGCGCTATTGAGATCTTGGATAGAACGAGTAAATATGTAAATGGTTCTTGGGAGGTAGGTCTATTGTGGAAAAGTGAGGACAGAATACCTACAACTGCTCGCTCAACTGCCCTCCGAAGATTAAAAATACTCGGAAAAAGACTCAGTCGCGATAAAAATTACGCGAACCTTTATCACAAAGAAATGGATCGGCTATTTGAAAGTAACTTTGCAGAGAATATTTCCGAAATTTTTTCAAATTTATGGGTGTGGTACTTACTTCATTTTTGTGTTCAGCACGTAGATAAGCCTAATAAAATTCGCCTAGTTTTTGATGCAGCCTCAAAAACTAAAGGCACAGTGTTTAACGACTTATTATTATCGGGGCCGGATTTATTAAAATCATTACCGGGAGTATTGATGCGTTTTATATAGTTTTATACAGTTTTACTATGCTGTTAAAGCAGGTCTACGGGTCATGATTCTTAAAATTAAAATTCAAAAAGAAGATCGAGACGCTCAACGTTTTCTATGGAAAGAAGGGGAGGGAACGTGAAAATCGGTAGAGTACGTAATGCCAGTTTATTTCTAGATAAATATTCAAGCGCAGTTAACAGTTTAATCGAAAATTGTTACATGGATGACTACTTGGATAGCAGCGAGTCACGGGAGTAGTTTGTAAACTGAGTAGTCAAGTCAAAGAAATAAACGCATACGCTCATTGGGAAACGCATACGCTAATTGGGAGATGATTATTAAAGAAGAAAGTACAGATTTGTTATCAAATGAGCTTATGTCCGTTGATAAAGACACGACAGTAGAGAAAGTATTAGCATTACACTGGTTAAACGTGACAAACGAATTACGCAGTGGAATGGAACGTGTGATGAGAGAGATAGGTAGATTATTTAGGACGTTATGCAAGGAAAAACACTCTAAATGGATTGAATATATTTCGGATATCGAAAAACTATTAAATATTACAACGCATTTTAGCACGGGTTTTGCACCCCAAGAATTGCATTTCGGCGAACTGGTAATCGACGAGGTGCGAAAGTTTGTCAAATATCCGGACGATGCCCAGTGGAATCGCGACGTAATGTTAACGCTAGCCCGTGAAAACATAAGGAAAAACTTTAAGCAGCGAAAAGAAAAACAGAGAAACGTGACGAAATCTAGTTTGAAAGTAAATGACTTGGTTCTTTTCCGTGTAAAGCACTTGTCGAATGCAGCGGACAAAGTGACGCATAAGTTCTTTATATATCAAGGTCCTTATAAAATATCCGCTAGGATCGGCGAAAATGCTTTTGAAGCTAGTGAATATGAATAACGAAAGAGAAGTGGGTACCTACAATCGTGCCAATCATCGAAAATATAGAACATAGAAAAAAAATTTAAAAAAAATAAAAAGAAGGACTTGCAATGTCGAATTGTGTTTGACGAATCTGAATTTGATTGTAAGATAGCGTAACTCGAAATTTTGTACTTAGATTTTACTTAGGCATAAGTATTTATTTAGGGTAAATAAGCGTAGATATCGTGTAAATAATGTAAGATACGTTTTCAGAAATAGTTATTATCGAGTTGTTCTATATATTTAGTTTGTTACAATATTGTAATTCCAACGGATCGTTGAGTCTGGATAGAGTCGCATAAGAGTGTGGGTGCTGTGCCGGACGTGATTTTCGGCATTTCATGCTGTTGGGTATTTTATCTTTCAGAACCCCAATGACATGAAAAGGGGAGTGTAACCGTCTATGAGTCTGAACGAAATGTGAATATTCCACAATATCCGCATTCCGTGTGTAAGGTACAGTGTCTGTCTCGAAACAAACATAAATAGCGCTTTCTCCGGGCTCGCTCTCTTTCCGTCGATGTTTGTCGCCCGTACCGCTCGTCTTTATCGCACTATCGTTGGCGTCCTCCTCCGTCATCACTCTCGGGACACACCGCATCTCCAGGTCGCATGCTGATCAGCGATTCTCAAGACAAATATAATAAAGAAGCGAGCGCAGGTCCGATTGGAGTGAAGAAAGGACGTTACCAGGAAGGATTGTCGGCGATGGAGTAAGAGGGCTTGCGGAATCGAACGCGAGGCCGATGCATCTTCGGCAAGCAGCGACACCGTGACGGCCATCATATTAGAGAAGCTATTCATTTATATTTTGTTTCTATCGCCGAATACGATCTTACGCTTCTGTTGATTTGTCACGGCATATGTCAAATAAATGACCAAATGATATCATAGTCTGATTACATAAATAAACTCGTATAATTCAAAAACACAGAATCCTGTATAATTCTTATATACTTATAAAGATTAAGTAGACTTTATTTTGTTCCAAGCTCAAAATTTGTTGAGTTATAATGCATGCCGTGGAGCTTCTTTAATTTACGGCGCCGTGGAAGACTGTACATATTTTTATTATTTGTATTATATAAATAGTTATATAAATAGATAGTACGTTAACATTTCCAAACACTGTTTTATTATTGACTTGTATAAAAAAAATCATGAAAAATTCTAGTTTTTTTTAACGCCGTTAGAATTGTGTTAAAAATATGGTAGTATTTTTTTCCAATTTTTAATTTTGTGGAATAGCCTAAAAAACAATATACTAAAAAATTAAAAATTGGAAAAATAAAAAATACTACCATCTTTTTCATACAATTCTAAATCAGAAATATTTGTATTAATTTTTTTATTAGGCGCATCCTTTACGAGAAAAAGAATGAAGTGTTTAAAAATGTTTAAATGTTAGCGAATTATTTTCTCGAAAAACTATGCGTTTAGTAAAAAAAGTATTAAAAGTTCTTTTAATGCAAAATTTTTTGCTCTTTCTGAATCCGGTATTAAAAATAGTTTCCATTTAAAAAAAGAAACACTTTGACTTTTAGTAAAGTGAAGTTCAAGGTCAGAACTAACTGCACGGACAGATGGCAACTTTATACCAAACAACTTTTGTAAGAACTATTATTTCTCTTACCCTTTATTTTGGAAGTTATTTGAGTAGATCAATTAAAATGGCTAACCCTATAAAAAATTGTTTTTTCAAAATAAATAAAAACAAATAATTTGCAGTAATCAAACTTTACCCTGCAACGGGGCAGATTAACTGCCCGTACAAAACCTGCTTAGCCGCATAAGAACCAGGAAAGCCTTCAAACGGAGTCCTTATATCAGGAGCGTAAATTGTGGAGAGCTCTCCAATACAGCTAATCTACCTACCCAAATAAAACTGAAACACACGCACTGCGTCGCAGTTTCTCTAAACACTCACGAAAGGCCCTATTATCCTCACAAAATCACACTCCCCACTAAGGTCTCTTGAAGCACTCTGAAAAAGATGCAAAGAAGACTAACAAGAAGACCAACAAGAAGACGTCGGACAGCTTCACAGGCTGCTCCGTCCGAGAGGGGACATCAGCCAAGAAATCTATATCTAATGAAGGGAAGAAAACCAATAAGGGCCAGTGTAAGCTTCAAAACAAAACAATAGCAAGGAGAAGAATAACCATACCAGTACAGTGAGAGGTTAGGTTGGCCCATCTTTGAAGTTACAAAAACCACCAGATAAATAAAGGTTGACTTCCTCGAAACTATCTACGGGCTAATAGAGTGTCTCCTCATTGTTTTAATCACTAGCTGTAGATCCAGGAGCATCCCGATCTCTTAAAATAAAGAGCAACACTATCAGCTGACCGCCCACAAATGGAAAACGAAGCAAAAAAATAATAGGAAGCCTGATTGCACCAATGTATCCTGTTGCTCCTGTATTGGCCTTGCTCCCTATCATTTCACCATCTTCTCCGGACGAGACCGGTAAGAGGCGGGACAGACGTAGTCCTTTACCTCGAGACCACAGCTGCGATAGGATCCAACACTACAGGCGCCACCAACGATCCTCGCCAGCGCTGCGAGTGGGCGAACTCAGCAGCTCCGCGTGAAAATTGGCAGAACTCGTGTCTCCGACGCGGAGACATTCTGTGCGAGGCAGCGGACCGCTCGGCTACGAAGGACAGGTATCCCTTCTCTCCTTCCTGACGGGATCGTGCTGCGTAATGTGTGTGCTCGCGTTGTAGGGTCAGAGTGTCGCGATTCCTTTTATTATTGACTGGCTACGGGCAGGTTACGTGTATATTAATCTTGTAAATAAACTTTATAATCTTTGTTTAATATTACAAGTCGTGTATTTATCAGTACTTCAGCCCTGATCCCCAGCTGAACGTTACAACCCTTAATATTACAATACTTCTTTAATGTTTGATAAAATGAAATAAGATGGAAGAACTTAGACCTATTCTATAGGCGTCCTAAATAATTACACTCGTTGCTAGGTTCGTGCACTGACTGTTGGTGGTATTCCTTTCCTGGCTGTAGGCGACCGAAGATCGATCCCGACCATGAGTTCGCTTCTCTCGACGTGAGAGCTGGTATTCTTATTTCTTCGCTCGAGCTCCATTTCTACATGAGTTACGAGTGCGCTTCTTTCGTCGAGTCGCGCTACTCAGAATAACGAAATAAACCTCGCCGAAGGCTTCCCGTATCCTTGTATGTGAAATCATTTTTCAATTATATTTTTGCAAACTAGGTAATTAGAATTACCGATAAAATAGAAATAAATAGAGATTTTGTTTATTTAAAATATTTCTTTAAATGTATGTAATGTACGTGTATTACAATAATCGAATCTCTCTTATAATTTTAATAAAATATATAATATTCCGGTTCTTCTTTTAAATGTCAAATTTTGCCATTCGGATTATCTCTGGTCGTCAAACGGCTGAAATTGGGTACCACAATGTGGGATATTCTTGTGAAGCAAATATGGATACTATTCGGTGCTAGATTAGTTTCCATTAATTTCTGTTGAATACTGCACCTGTTTTTCATCTGATTGCATATATTGGACTTGGCCGAGATCTGTTGATTTCTTAAAATATACTGAGAATTCGATTTTCTGGTTGATTCCCTACGTGGTCTTAGAAATGAATAGAGATGAGATGATAAAGATCCTTTCCATTATAAGTCTTTGATTTCTGTTCAATCTTTTTGATAAAATTGTTAGTTGGTTGGGTCCGGTGCTATTTTACTCTGTAAAGAAAAAGAAATTTTGTTTTTCGACCACAAAGAATTGTTTTTATTAACTAATTAATTAATTTATTTATTTATTTTAAATATATTAAGAAAAAAAGTTATAAAACAGCTTTACATGACTTCATGTAGTAATGATGCAAATTACATTAATTATTGTTTATTTATGTATTATTTATTTGTATTATTTATGACTCTTACTATTTATAGACGAAAATGTGATTGATTAATGAGATTGCGGTGTGCAAATGTAATTGTTTTTATTTATTTTCTTCTTTTATATTGACACGGCTCGTAGAATCACTTGCGTCGTAAATGCGCGAGAAAGAGAGAGAGAGAACGAGAACTGTACACGTGGATCGGCGGCGCGAGGAGAAAAGCGATGCGCACGGAAGAAACCAGCTGTTTTGGGTCTTAAAAGTCATACTTTTGCATCGCAGCGAATTTAAACAATTTACACATTCAATAAATAATAAAAAAAGAATATTAAATTACTAATTGTCCAAAACTGGTTATTTCATAAGAAAGTCGACAAACTAATTTTCAATTTTCTTTTCTCTGCATATCTCTACGGTAACCTATTATAGGAGTTACAGCTCGCCAAAGTTAAAAAAAAATTAAGCAAAAACGTTAGGCTACCCAATTGAAGAAAAAAATTTTCCTGCACCAAAAAAAAATTGTGTTAATCCAACTAAATTTTTGTTGAACTAACAAAATATTTTAGATAAATCCTCCTTATCAAACATTTAGTTGAATTAAATAAATCTTTAATTAAATTGACTAAATATTTAATTAATTTATCTAACTAACTAACTATTAACTAACTATTAACTAACTATTAACTAAATATTTAGTTAATACACTAAAATCTTTCGTTGATTTAATATTGCTTTTGACGTCTGCTTCCGATGACAACGATGCTACATTGCTTTTTAACCTACCTTATGTTTTTTTTTATTTCGCTGATTTACATTTACTTATACATTTCTCATACATACACATTAATACATACATTCATACATTTACATTACATTACAACATTATCGCAGAAAATTTCTTCGCTGACGTGGGAACGAACCCTAGACCTCCGGATTACGAGGCAGACGCTCTAACAATTACGCTACGCAACGTTTGCAAGAAGTCTTTTTTTTTATCCATATAGCCGATAGAAAAATATCGTAATATAAACTTTATTATTATGGCTATTACATAATTAATTATAAAGTTAACTCAATATAATTTTATATTTCTATTTAACAAGATATATCATAAGAAAAATATTTAAAATATTAATTAAAAACCATTTTTAAATATATTATATAACCTATTTCAAACAATAATTATAATATATAAGATATATAAATATAAGTAGCAAAGTTTAAAAAAAAAAAACGGTCATTCACTAAATATTTTGTAATTCTAATAAAAAGATTTGTTACTTGCAACTAAATATTTAGTTGCATCAATCAAGTTTGTTTTATTATCGGCTGATAATTTTTTACTAAATATTTGGTTAAGTGAACTACCTATTTAGTTGAACCAACAAAAGTTTTAATTGAAGTGAACTAAACTATTTACTAGTTGGTCCAATACTAAATATTTATTTGAATCTACAAAATATTTTATTGGATTAATTAAATGATTTATTTATTATTTAAATATAACAATTTCAACAAAATCTTAAGTTAGAATAACCTTATATTATAACATTATTTTAGCAAAATATTTTATTAACGATATTTAGTTACTGCAACTAAATGCATTTAGTTCTAGTGGCTAAATCGGTTGGTTGGATCAACAAATCTGTTTTGTATTTTGTCGCATTGACTAAAGATTTTGTTGATTCAACAAATTTTTTTTTGAATCAACTAAATATTAGGTGACAAAATCAATTAATTGATTTAATAAAACATTTAGTTGAATCAACAATTTTTTTTCAGTGTGAGAAAAGTTTCTTGGATAAAGTTGATAAAAAATTTCAGTTTCCTCTTCTTTTTTGTTTTTTGCAAAAAAAAGTCTGCAGTGGAAGGTTGTTGCACTAAAACAATAAAGAAATCTAAAAGCAGATATTCTAAGCTTCATTTTCTTTTATATAGACTTTTTCTAAACACAGTATTTTCAGTTATGATAGTTTCCATTTTGCAAATTTTTCGATATTATACGAGTGTTCCCTTAATTTTGTAACGGAGTTTAATTAGTATATTAATAAATATTATTATTCAAAAACTTTATTTTATTTTTCAAAATATCGAATATTCAGCTAATATATTATCACAGCTCTTTTGAGTCAATTTCTTATTTTTGCGTGAAGCGCCCCGCCTACCTCGCGTGGCGTTCTTATCCTCGCGCCTTTGCGTCGCGAGTCTTTAAACCGGTCCGTAACAGAGTAAAGTATTTCTGTATATACAATATTTCTTTTTTTTTAATATTTTTTACTATTTTGGCAGGTACACAAAATTTTTACATTATTTTTGTTAATTACTCTTGATAAAGCTACATACAGTTGACCATAGTTAAACACTGTCTTGTTGGAAACTGTCTTCTGGTCATGCGAAAACGGAATCTCGTTTCGAGATGGTGACAAATTTATTCGCAATATTATTACTCGTGATTTGCTTTGATTGCCAGTTATAATTTATGCTAATTCTTCGATTCTTTTAATTCTTCTATTATTAACCTCATACCATTGTATAAATCATTATTTAAATATAATTTTTTCAGCAACATGATAATTGCACCTTTTTTTAATTGTAATTTATGTTGAAGTAATCCATTAGGAGTTAAGGGGGCCAGCCTGGGTTAAAACCTTAAAAAATCGTTTATTTTTTTATCGTCTTATTCGATAGGAAATTTAACGTAGAACACGTTCCAATTATGTGTTTTACCAAAAATAAAATATCGTCTCTCTCTCGCCCGTGCGCCATCTTCCGCCGCGCTCAGAGTCTGCCAGCCGAGCAACACGTGCTCGCTAGCTCGCGCATCTCCGCCGTCGCTTTTACCTCCTCGCGTCCCCACGTCTTCGCGATCCGCCCGCGTGTGTCCGTGTAGTTAGTGTGTGTATGTATAGTGTTGTGCGTGTATAGTGTAGTGTACATCAGTGTTATTAGAAACCTCGCCGTCGCCTCTGTCGCGGGGCTGTACACGATAGCGGTCGCGTGCTCAGCTGAGCGGCCGCATCGTGTTCGGCCACGAGGTTGGGGCTACTTTCTGCTCATCAACGTTCCCCGGAGGTCGTCGTTTCCTGCAGCCGTCACCGTTTTATTTCTCTCTCTCTTTCTTTCTCCCCTGATCTCTCAAATCCACAGCTGCGATCAGCAAATATAGTGTAGTACTCTGTCTCTTTCTCTCAAAGCCGCTGAACTGGTCTGCTAAGACAACAGTTCATGAAAATTAAGTGAAATCAGTGAACAGAATCAGGCATTGCTTGAGCGTTCCTGACTCCATATCTGAATAGCAAAGCTTTAGGAAATCTCTAGGAGAATGCTATCTACTCAGATTTATTTAAACAAGTTCCATAGAAAATGGTAAGTATAGTATTTTATATAATTTTAAACCCAAAACTTTAAATGCTTTTTACTCAGATATTGTATTTTTATGATTTTAGGTCAGTTACCGTAGGATATTTTTGGATTCATCCGTCAAACCTCTTCTATTTCCTGGAAAATCTTAGTGTATATGTTCTACTACCGCCGATCTATCGGATTAGAATTTTAAAAAGATAAGTTTAAGTTACTGCTATGTACGTAGCATTCACTTTTATTAATATGATTATTTATATTTTCCACATAAGTGTCTCTAATAATTTTTTTCTTATTTCTTTCAGACAAGTGATCCGTTACTTCTGAGATATAAGTTATAAGAAGTGATTTAAGCATGGAATGGTTAATTATTAGCCATCATGCTTGGAAAAAAGCTACGGCAAGTGGACAAATAAATAAAAATTAAAGAAAATTGTTATGGTACAATAATAAAAATAAAAAGCGCTGTATGGATCCTAATAGTGTATAAATAACTTAAATTATGTGAGTACACAAAGTGTAAGAAGTTCCAGTAATCAAATTTGATGAATACAACTTTTATAGCTATTATACTGAAAAGTGCTTTTTTTTTTCAATTTAACCCAGGCTGGCCCCCTTAACAAGATTAAAAATTCTGTTGGAATTATATTTGCTAAATTTTCATTACTATCGTTTTCTACTATGTCAATGATTAAATATTCCGTAAATGGTACCGGTATGCGATAAAGAAATACATTGTTAATTTAAATGATATCAACATTTTTTGGAGCTAAAATTACATTTTCATAAAAATTGAGAAGGGGCTGAGGAGGGGTTTAATAATGAGAAGGTGAGTGAGGAGGGGCTGAGGAAAGTCTGTGTGGAGAGGAGAGGAGGAGAAGGGGGAGAAGGGGGACGAGGGCTTTGGACCTCCATTTTGGCCTTATAACTATATATGTAAGTTATATAATCTTAGGACAATTGTGGGATGAAGGTACAATTCAAGCAAGAGTAGATGCAGCTAAAATAACTGTATTAAAATATCTACAATTATTTACAATGAATAATAAACTTAACACTAAACATAGAAACTTAACACTAACCTAAATCTATACAATTGTTGATTACTCAGCAAATATGGATCTATTCACGAAGCGTGATGCTCGGAGATCAGTATCGTACTGCCTGTCCGTACAGACCACTACTCTGCGGGTAGTGTTGTCGCTAGAGACACACTACTTAAGTTTGGCTACTACTGGTAAACTTACATCCCCCCTTTTTAAGATAAGTTAAACGTAAGGAATTAGTTTACTGGCGTGGAAGTAATTTGATTCATTTTTCCTAAATCTACTGTCTATAAGATAAATATTATTTGATATTTTCTTTTTTATTTTGTATGGACCAGATCTAACTTCATCTAGTTTATCTCTATTTATTTTATTTCGGCGATTTAGTTTACATTCAGAACGGAAATAAAATAAATAGAGATAAACTAGATGAAGTTAGATCTGGTCCATACAAAATAAAAACGAAAATATCAAATAATATTTATCTTATAGACAGTAGATTTAGGAAAAATGAATCAAATTACTTCCACGCCAGTAAACTAATTCCTTACGTTTAACTTATCTTAAAAAGGGGGGATGTAAGTTTACCAGTAGTAGCTACTTCGTAGTTGATTTTTCTTTTTTGTTTATCGTAGTAAATTTTGTTTTGTGCATGTATTTCTTTAGATTTTTGTAGTGCTGATTTTCTATTGTCTTCTAGATTGTTTTTGTTGTTTTCATTTAATTCGCTAGGTAAAATGTTATTATCTATACCTGTTAACAGGTAATTTGGTGTAAAACCTGTGGAGCAATGTATTGTGTTATTATATTCTTTTGTGCATTCCTGTGCTATTTGTGGCCAGGGCTTGTCATTATTTTCATACATTTTGCACCTGATTCTATTTACCAATGTCTGGTTTGTTCTTTCATTTAGGCCATTCGAGAAGGCACAATCAACGGCAGTAAAGATTAATGATATATTCTTTCTTTTTGTAAATTGTTTAAATTTAGCAGAGTTTATTCCTGCGTATTGGTCTGTTAAAATGATTTCTATTTTATTTTGATTTTCTATTTTATCTACTAGTTTTATGAAATCATTTGCCACTTGTATTTTAGATGTGCTGATATATGCATACCTAGTGAAATGATCTATCAGTAAGTGCAGGTATCTCTTTGTGCTCTTTCCTTTAAAGCCTCCAATGGTATCCAGAGACATAATTTCAAAAGGTTTTTCTGCTGGTCCCAGTTGAGACAGCGGGGCTTTAAAACATCTTACTCTTTGTTTCTTACGCATGTTTCGCAACTCTTGCAAACCTTTTCTATGTGTTTATATATATTTTTGAAATAAATCTTATTACATAACGTTAAAATTAATTGTTTAACTCCTATGTGTCCTTGTTTCAAATGAATTTGTTTTATAATTGAGATGCCAAATTCTTCTGTGATCCAGATTTTCTTTTTGTTCTTGAGAATTTTATATATAATCTCATCTTTTATTTCATATGAATTATCTATTTTGATCGCTTTTTGATCATTTTTTATTTCTTCTATACTGACAAAGTTTGCTGTCTTTATCACCGATTCAATCCTTGGGAAAGGTTGACTTTCGGGAACAACGATTTTATTTAGTTCTTTGTAATCTATGCAGAAACGAGATCTTTTTCCCTCTTCTTTTTTAAAAACCATCGTAACCGGGGCTGCGTATGGGCTACACGACTCCTCAATTAAACCTGCTTTTAATAATTCACTTACTTGCTTTTCAATTTCAACTCTGTCTTGAAATGAGCATCTGTAAGGCTTCTTTGCAATATATTTGTATTCTGTCAATTTAATCGAGGCTTCATAATCTTTAATGCTTCCAATATCGAATTTTGATTTTCCGAAAATGTCATTATTATTTTTAAGAATGATTTGAATATCGTTTTCGATATTTGTTTCTTCCGCTTGATTTACAATCTTATTTATTTTAACTTTTTCCTTTTTAACCTCATTACTACACTGTAGGTGTTTTTGAGTAATTTTTAACTTTTCATCTTGGCATAATCTGAATTGTTGAATAAAATCTAGCCCCATCAATATATCTTCATTAAAAAAATTATTTTTAACTATAAAAAATGAGAAATTTTTTTGAATGTTACCCATTTTTACATTTAACTCAACGATCCCTTCAGATTTTGTAACGCCATTTATACCTTTTAATTTTGTTCCCCCACTCTTGATTTTTTTAACATTATTCAAATTATTTAAGAATTTTTGGCTAATTAACGATATATTTGCTCCAGAATCATATAAACCTATAGCTGGAGAATCATTAATCTTAATGTTTAATCTTATAAGCGGGGTAGCTACTCGTTTTTTGCCTCTTCAGTGTTTGCTATTAAATTCTCGCAATTTATATTATTTACAATTTTGATTTTATCGTTTTTAGTATTTTTCAATCTACATTTTTGTTCTGGGTGATATCTCTCTTTATAGCCTAGCTTTTCGCAAAATGTACATGGTTTTATTTGTTTTGATGATTTTTCGTTGCGGAGTTTATTTCTTATTTTTAAACTTTTGACCACGTTTTTAGCCACAGTTGTGTTAAAAAGATTAACATGGTAATCTCGAGTTGTTTTATTTTTTGGGAATAAAAAAACCTCCTCTTGTCCCATCAGCTGTATAGTCTTAACTTTAACCACGGTGCTCTTTGAATCAGCTCCGGCTTCCGAGACGAAATAAAATTTTGCCTTTCTCTCCATTGTATAGATTTGTAAGTTATATAATCTTAGGACAATTGTGGGATGAAGGTACAATTCAAACAAGAGTAGATGCAGCTAAAATAACTGTATTAAAATATGTACAATTATTTACAATGAATAATAAACTTAACACTAAACATAGAAACTTAACACTAACCTGAATCTATACAATTCTTGATTACTCAGCAAATATAGATCTATTCACGAAGCGTGATGCTCGGAGATCAGTATCGTACTGCTTGTCCGTACAGACCACTAGTCTGCGGGTAGTGTTGTCGCTAGAGACACACTACTTAAGTTTGGCTACTACTGGTAAACTTACATATAATATAGGAAGATATACATATATACACGCCCCTTCACATGCTTTTGCCACCCTTCGGCAAAAATCTGAAAAAAAAGAAAGTTTTATATTATTGCGAAAAATTATCGCAGCTTGCAAATTCCGACGGCATTCTTATCTGTGAAGCAAAAACTTTAGAAAAATACATTTACATTTGAAAAAAAAATTATATTTCCTCTTTTTGTTAACATTTAAACACTAATAAATAATTCAAAAATTTTAACCCTCATAAAAAACTCCGTATAGTTTTTGAACCGATTATCGCATCTCAAAAATCACAATGGTATTTGAAAATTTATGCTTTCAGCTTGAAATTGCGGTGTCGTACAAATTTATACACTCATTTTTAACGAATTTATCATCATACGAGTAAAAAATTGATTGTTTTCTTCATTTCCAAATATCTTAAAAGATAGTAAAGATAGAAAAAAAATCTAAAAAACAAAAAGATGTCTTTTGAAGTGAAAAACATAAATTTAAAGTGAAATAAGGTTTCTGAAAAAAATTTTTTTTTCCAGTTTTTATGGATTCCAAAAAATCAAAATTTATTATTCTGGGGAACGAATATTTTTATTACAATGAATAATCATAACAGAAACTATTTATTAATAAGCAACAATAGAGCAAAAATATGTAAAATTATATAAAAATGCTATTCTTGATATTTTTGTTTAATTATTAACAAAAATAATTTTATTTTACTTAAGGGGGCCAGCCTGGGTTAAATTGAAAAAAATACACTTTTCAGTATAATAGGTATAACAATTGTATTCATCACTTTTGATTGCTGGAACTTTTTACACTTTAACTACTCGCACAATTTAAGCTATTTATTCATGATTAAGACCCAAACAGTGTTATTTACCTCTAGTATTGTTTCATCAAAAACTTTAAAATTTTTATTTATTTGTCCACTTGCCATAGCTTTTCGCTCAATAAAGTAACTTATATGTCACCGGACCAGGTTTAAAATACTCTTCATTACCTGCACTACAGATGTATCTGATCGCTTTTCTGAAAAAAAATACATAAAAGGTTATTGTGGACACTTTTTGTCCAAAATCTTAGACAATTACTAATATTTTGCACGAAAATGGACAAAAAGTGTCCACAATAACCTTTTATGTAATTTTTTTCAGAAAAGTGATCCGATACATCTGTAGTGCAGGTAATGAAGAGTATTTAAACCTGGTCCTGTGACATATAAGTTACTTTATTGAGCAAAAAGATATGGCAAGTAGACAAATAAATAAAAATTTTAAAGTTTTTGATGAAACAATACTAGAGGTAAATAACACTGTTTGGGTCTTAATCATGAATAAATAGCTTAAATTGTGCGAGTAGTTAAAGTGTAAAAAGTTCCAGCAATCAAAAGTGATGAATACAATTGTTATACCTATTATACTGAAAAGTGTATTTTTTTCAATTTATCCCAGGCTGGCTCCCTTAAGTTACTATTAATTAAAAACTAAGATAATTATCATAGTCGGATAATCAGCGCACGGTTGTCTCGACGCGCCCCGTCTACCAGCACCAGCTCGAGCGATGATTGGATAATTATCTTAGTTTTAAATTAAGAATAACTCGATAATTATCCAAAATTGCGTAAAATGCCCAAAGTGCTTAGAATTTGACTACATGGTTATACTATTTTCCGGAGTGTTTTTTGATCATCGTGTATAAAAATGTTTGTTAACGGAGTAGTCGATTAGTCGATTGTTATTTGGAGGCCCACCAGCGGGCCCCAGTTCGGGGACGAGCTGACTCGTACGTAGGCTTTAAGTAAGCCCATTGTGCTTTGCCTCCTATAGTTGTGATGTGCATACTCCCTCTACCGCGTGTCCGCCAGGGCATATCGCCCCTAGTCTCCTAGTGCAGACGAGGAACGGCGGCTCCCTAGCAAAGGGGGCAGAGGAAAAAACCCACTGCTGGCACGCCCACGCCGTTCTACCGACCGCTCCTCAGGGTCGGAGGGGTATTGTATGCCCAGCACACCTACGAAAAGCGGGTACACATCACAACTGGACTTTACGTTTAAACGTGGCATCCGAACCACGTGAGCTTTGATGTTATTAGACACTTGTAAACAGTGAAGTCTTTCAGTTTTTGGTATAGACCGGGCTCGAACCAGGGACCTCCCGGTTACGAGTCCGATACTCTACCGACCGAGCCATCGCCGCTCATCTGTTAACGGAGTAACCGTAATTACAATTTTTTTTAATTAGTCAATGTATGTATCATTTTTTTCAAACCTAGTTTATTAAAAATATTTTAAATAATACTTTTAAACTTATATTTATAATTATATCTATAACGTAAATATATAAAAATAACCAGGTATTTTGGAAACTCCATTAACAAAATTCGATTGCACCGCAATACATTTAGTCATGGAAAACGTATGTCTTAATCATAAGTGTAACATATGTAACAAATTTTTATTACTTCTTTATCATAAAATGAAGGCATCAAAAAAACGGGAGTATAATTGCAACATATATTACATGTACTACATATGCAACAATATTTAGTTTTCTGTCGAATTAACGGAGGTTATGTTTTTCGCTGCTTCTAGTCCCATTAGTTAGTTAAGGTTTGGCAGAGCCCTGCACGCTTGCCAACCCCTGTCCCGACTTTCTATTTTAGATTTTTATTATCAGATTTTATATTCAATGGAACCACTGGTAGGTCGTTTGACATCATTTTAAATTTCAATAAACGGATTTTTAAGTTATATAACTTTTAAAGCTGCTTTTATAATTTAAAAATCTATCAACATCGATATTTTCTTCTATTTTTCAATTCAACCCATTTTTTCTACAATTTCTTTTTAATTTTTTGTTATATACTAGATATTCACATCAAAGATTAAGAGGATGTGAGATCCCGTCAATTGGAGAATTGGAGAACCTTTTTCTGAATATGCGACAGATTTATACAGTTTTAGTGCAATATATGTTGTATTTGTTTAATACTATATAAAGTTATTAATTTGCACATCCAAGACTTGACCTCTCTATTTTATTACGCTTTATAGGGTAGAGTTTTGTAAATGAGAAATTTTGCAAAAGATTCTTCATAAAAGTATAATTTACTATGTTTTACTTAAAGATAATTTCGTTTAATTATATAATTCTGTTAATTTTTTTACATTATGTTCATTAAATGTGTATAAATATTTAGAATACAATAATGCGAACAAGTTACGCGTAATTTATGCATAATTTATTTATAATGCAATCTAAGATTTGGTATATAAATTATGCATAGATTATACTTAGATTGTGAATTCCCATTTAAACTAAGTAAGTTTTACTTTTTACACAGTAGATTTCATTGTGAAATTGGAAGTTAATTTCCATCTTTTAAGTATTGCAAAGCTACAAGGCTTTACTACCGAGCCGCTTAACTTCTAAATGGTTGAGATTTTTAAAAATTAAGTGGTTCCTTGTCTCTATAGAAAAGTGTTTTGATGCCTCTAAGTTAGATCCAATCTGAGGTTAAATGTTGACAACTTAATTTCAACAACAGTTTAAGAATAGGAAATTTCCATGAGCGAGTCAAGGTCGCTTTGTTGCCCGGAATATTCGAACACTTACGTCCTCTAAATTTTCAGGAAGGCAGACCAGGGGTGAGGAGACAAGTAACGTGATCGTTTTCGCCTCTCTACTGATTTTCCAAAATCGCCACCTGGTACCCTGGCCTCGCCGATGTCAGCAGCGTCCTCCGTTTTCTCAGATCTCTCTTCAGACCTCTGGGGAATTAACTCCAGCGCCGCGTCAAATGCATTTTACTACGAGTTCATTCGTTAATTTTGTATTTTGTTATAATTCTTAATTTATTTGCGTGGTGTACCTACATTGTTTTATTATTTTATTTTCTGATGACTTCAAGCCAACAAGAGAAGGTGGATAATATGCTAGGTTCTCAATATGGGTCATTCTTTTACAAATCGGACAGCTATCTGAGGGTCAGGTTTCCGATTTGTCTGAAACGATTTTTACGGATTCTATGTCAAAAAAAAAAAAAAAAAAAATACCCGTGTTCGAGGAATTTTTTATTTTTCCATTGTTTTCGAAAATTTGAGATGTAGAAAATTTGAAAATTTGGTCATTTTTGGAAACAACACCAATTTTTAAAATCAAGTAAATCCGGTTATATTTGAGCTAGGAACTTGTTTTTTTTTTCATTTTGAGGGTAAAAGCATGAATTTTAATAAAAAAATAGTTGCAATAAAAATTAATTAAAAATAAAATTGTTATAAACAAATGAATTTTTAAACTAATTTTAAACTATCGGGCCCAACTTTTATTGGGTAATTTTTTAATGTAACCATAGTATTCAGCATCAACTTTTCTATCGAAAACGTATTTTTTATTGATGGAGAAATTATTACTAGTATTGGAAAAAAATTTATTTCTCTAGCGCGGCAAATTGCACTGACGCTCGGGCCTCGTAGCGAGCCTTCTTTCAGTGACGGGTGTCGTTTTTCTCTATAATATATATGATTATTCAAGTTCTATTGTTTAATAATATTATTTATAAACAAATAAAATATTTAAAAAATTAGTAATGAACAAAGGTATAGGGGGAACAATAAAACGACTTGCTGCTAGAGCAAGTCTGCAAAGAGTACATGATCCTATTCGAACAGCTGAGGAACTATTTACTTGGGCAACTAAAGCTCTGCCAAACATAACAAGTCGATACTCTACTAGTGATGATTATGAAAAAGAAGAGCAAGCATTGTTAGCTCGCTTTGAAAAAGCTTTAACGATAAAGGGCACGTTAAAGTACTATTGCATGATTCCGATGTCCAAGCAACAATTAACAGCAAAGATATTCTCATCTAATAACAATAAAAATATAGTAAAAATTTTCAAATGAATATTACTGAATTAAAAGTGATAAGATTCAGAATGAGGTACTTATGACCTAATAAAAATGTATGAAAATTTCTATAAATTAATTTATTTTATTTCTACTTAAATGTCTTCATTTCATTTTTTCTGATGTTCCATATAATCAAATTATATTTATTGTTTATGAATAATATTATTCAATAATAAAACTGGAATAATTATACAGGGTGTTCGAAATGTTCCGGACCCCCCACTTATAACATAAAGTAAGCATTTTAGAAAAAAATGTTAAATACAAAAGTTGTTAAGTTTTGAAGGTTGAACTAAATGATGACCTTGGATTTGTTATTGGTTATCATTTTCAAGGTTATTTAAAGGTCATCTTCAGTTTTTTAAATAGGGACCCCTATTTTTTATTTCAGATTCTGAAAGAGCACAAAATTTTACATCTGGATATGTATCCACGTTATGGCTCAAAATGATCTACAGAGGTCATTTAGTGGTTAAATGATTATTTAGTAGCAGAAAGCCAAGAAATCCCGATTATTAAGAACTTTGAGCGTATCTGACCAATACTAAAGTAATTTGATTTTGCAAGACAAACTTTATGGTGGCGTTAAATTGACATTGCCCTTGATTTTCAAGGTCATTTGAAGGTTAACTTTAGTTTTCCAAATTAAGCCTCCTAGTTGTAATTCTCCATTTTGCACCAGCGCTAAATTCTGCATTAGGATTGTAGAAGGTGTAATTGACACTGGCGTAAAATAAGCCTTAGGCCAGACAACCACATAACTCGGGCGAGAAAATGATAAATAAAAAAATGTCTAATCAAAATAAGCCTTAGGCCCAACAACTACATACCTCGGGGGGGAAAATGATAAATAAAAAAATGTCTAATCAAAATAAGCCTTAGGCCCAACAACTACATACCTCGGGGGAGAAAATGATAAATAAAAAAATGTCTAATCAAAATAAGCCTTAGGCCCAACAACTACATACCTCGGGGAGGAAAATGATAAATAAAAAAATGTCTAATCAAAATAAGTCTTAGGCCCAACAACTACATACCTCGGGGGAGAAAATGATAAATAAAAAAATGTCTAATCAAAATAAGCCTTATTGCTCAGGCATGGGAGGTACAACTAATTAAGGTAACATCATGGGTGATCCAGCCAACTAAGGCAAGACCATCGGCGGCCCAGCCTACTAAGACAAGAACACTAGCGGCCCAGTCAGCTAAGGCAGGACTATCGGCGGCCCAGCTAACTAAATCAAGACAGTGGACTATTCGCCCAAACTGAATTTTTTTAAAATGTCGTTGACAGGAACTTTTTACAACAACTGTTCAAATTGTTGCCCATTAACAGTTTGGCAGTGTAAAAGGCTGCAACAACATTTCGCAAGATTTGCTGAGGTATCAAGTCTATTTCATCAGTGATTCTTTGGCGTAATTCATCCAAGTCACGTGGTTTTATAACATAAACTTTATCCCTCAGGTATCCCCAAAGGAAGTAATCAAGAGGCGTTAGGTCTGGGGACCGAGGTGGCCATTCAATTGTACCTCTCCGCCCAATCCATCTATCATGAAATGTTGCATCTAAATATCGGCGAACATGAATACCGTAGTGTGCAGGAGCACCATCCTGTTGGAAGTAAATTTCGTCCAGATTTCCACCCGTTAAATTCCGTATAGCAGGTATAATTTGGTCTCGAAGCATGTTTTCATACATTGCAGCATTTAAATTACCTTCAATAAAGAAAGGGCCAAGTACTCTTCCATTAAATATGCCAGCCCAAACATTTACTTTTTCAGGATGTTGCGTGTGGTCCGCTCTCATCCAATTAGGATTGATGTTACTCCAGTATCGACAATTATGTCTGTTCACTGTTCCGCTTAACTCAAACGTGGCTTCATCAGAGAAAACAATGTTATTGAGGAGCAAAGGATCATCAGATATCATTTGCATCATTACATCACAAAACTCTACCCTTCTATCAAAATCATCTTCAGATAATTCCTGTACCAACTTTAATTTGAAAGGATGCCATTTGTTGAGTTTCAAAATTTTGTGCACAGATGCAGCTCCCATTTCATGCTGTTGTGCACAACGTCTGATGCTACAATGGGGGTCCTCAATAAATGATTGTAATACGTCTAAGCTCTTTTCATCATTAGACGATGATTTGGATCTACCTGATTTAGGACGATCTTTAATACCACCTGTCTCTTCAAAACGTCTAATTGTACGAATTACGGTACTTTTTGAAATAGGGTTGTTTTCTTCAACTCTGAATGTTTCATTGAATAAACGCTGTACCTGTTTGTAACCTCTCTCTTGATCACCCCACCCTCGCATCATCAACAAAGATATTCTTTCTCGTTCAGTAAGATGTGCCATTTTTCACTACGATTAAAAGTACAATTATTGAAAATTAATACAATTATCTGAATTTCGAAGTAAGAGAACTTCACTTAACTCTTGAAAACAGAAAAGTAAATAGGAGTAAACAATTGTTAATTAACAATTATAAATGAACTGATTCCTAAAAAGAATAGTGAGCAAAATCTTCTAAGGTACAAGTAACGATCCTGAAAATGCTATGAATCATGCGTAGAAACTCGTAACCCTTGCAAAAAATTATTGCAATAAAAACTGTTCATGTAAAACGGTTAGATTATTTTGCTTTTGAAATTAATAACCCCCAAGTGTCCTATGTAGATCATTTCGAGCCATGACGTGGATATTGTACATATCTCCAGACCTAAAATTTAATGCTCCTCCAGAATCCGGAATACAAAACGAGTCCCTTTTTAATAAGCTGAAGATAACTTTCAAATGACCTTAAAAATGAAGGCCAATTTTAAAGTGACCATAAAGTTCGTCCTAGAAAATCAAATTATGTACTTTAGTATTAAAGTACGAAATTTTTTTTTTCTTTTCGTCAAATACACCCAAAGTTCTTAATAATCGGGATTTCTTGGCTTTCTGCTACTAAATAATCATTTAACCACTAAATGACCTCTGTAGATCATTTTGAGCCATAACGTGGATACATATCCAGATGTAAAATTTTGTGCTCTTTCAGAATCTGAAATAAAAAATAGGGGTCCCTATTTAAAAAACTGAAGATGACCTTTAAATGACCTTGAAAATGATAACCAATAACAAATCCAAGGTCATTATTTAGTTCAACCTTCAAAACTTAACAACTTTTGTATTTAACATTTTTTTCCAAAATGCTTACTTTATGTTATAAGTGGGGGGTCCGGAACATTTCGAACACCCTGTATATTTATTTAGAGAAAGAGACAAAGAAGGAGAGGGAAAGAGAGAGAGAGAGAGAGAGAAACGACTCGCGGTACTTACTGCCCCGTCCCCGTCCCGAGCAACGTACCGCACTAGAGAAATCAATTTTCTCGATTACTAGTAATAATTTCTTCATCGATGAAAAATACGTTTTCGATAGAAACATTGATGCTGAATACTATGGTTACATTAAAAACCCAATAAAAGTTGGGCCCGATAATTTAAAATTAGTTTAAAAAATTCATTTGTTTATAATAATTTTATTTTAAATTAATTTTTATTGCAACTATTTTTTTATTAAAATTCATGCTTATACCTTCAAAATGAAAAAAAAAAACAAGTTCCTAGCTCAAATACAACCGGAGTTACGAAATTTTAAAAATTGTTTTTTTTCCCAAAAATGACCAAAATTGCATCTCAAATTTTCAAAAATAATGGAAAAATAAAAAATTTCTCGAACGCAGGTATCTTTTTTTGACATAGTATCCGTAAAAAAAGTTTCAGACAAATCGGAAATCTGACCCTCAGATTTTGTCCGATTTTGTCCGATTTGTAAAAGAATGACCCATACATTTCTTGCAATTAAATATATGCGTAATACTTCCGTCCAATGTACACTTTCGCAAACAGATCTCTTTAAATAACACGATCAAAATAAAATCTATCTCTAACATTTTTATTTATTATTCCTGTTCTAATCCATGCTTAGAAAATGTTTCTCTTCGGCGGGGAAATCAACACATCTACAAAATATATTAATTAATAATTGCTTGTATCTTACGTTAGTATACCCTCAGGAATTATTGGTTGTAATAGAATAATATGAAAATAAATTTAAAAAATCTGTGAACCAAGCTTTGCACCTCATTTAGCATTTTAATCATACCTGTGTAAATGTTGTCCTATGTCGGCGTCGAGCCGGCGTAGGACAACTTGCGGTTGTAGGTGTATGACTAATGTGCGGACTCGATGAACATGGTTCTGGTTTTAATTTTTTAAAGGCTCCTTCTGCACCTAAAAGTAAAAAAGATAGATGTTATTATATAATTAAAATTTTAATAATGAATGTAATTTTTAGAGAAAATAACTTTATACATTATTTAATTATAGAGATTTAAACCATCAACCAATCATGATTCAATACCAATCATGATTCAAACCCAATATACCTACTAATTACAATTAAATTTAAAGATGATCATAAGTACTTCATACAGCTAGCATTCTTAATTTATTAAAGAAATACGTTTATTACATTATACGTCCGGACACTTTATTTGATTGTTATATCTACAGACGGGTTACACGACGGGAGTAATACGACTCTTATTCTTAAAGCCTGATCTTTTTTTTTGTAATGACATTGTATTTGCATATAGCTGCTCGGAGAGGTACGCAAGTATAAATCAAATACAAGTTAATTGTGCTTTTAAGGAATGTTCGTTTAGATGATTATTGTAATCATTAAATCATTAAATCTGTGATGACGCTTTGTTAATAATGAACATGAAAAATTAAAATACAACTGTGAATAATAATATTAAAGGTACAGTCACTGGTGCACAAATCATTACGTGTACAATTATTAGGTGCACTTCCCATCTGCAAAACGAACTTAATTTTGGTATAATTTTGCCGTTCTTATGAACAAAAGTTGTATGTACCTAACTCAGCAAAATAGATCCTCATATTCATAGGTTTTAATTTTAAATAAATGATATTTAAAACTACTCACAAAATAATATTTAAAGAATATAAAAACCCTTGTCTAAGGGCAAGCATCGTTCAGTTGCAACTACGAGTTATTGGTGTCCGCGCCAGTTGTATTCAAGGAGTCACCAGTCTATACCAGGGTGGAGCCACATCAAACATCGTCGAGTGCATTTCCAGTCTGCGGCGCCGATCTTTCTTACGAAGGGACGCAGAGCAAAGGCAACGGCCTAGTAAACAGCATTGGAGAGACGGGAATAGCAGCAGAGACTTGAACATCGGGCTAGGCGACTGATCCACCAACGCAAAACGAAGAAAGCTGCTGTCCGTCGTTACACATAGCAGAAGAGAGAGAGAGAGAGAAAGAGCGTGAGAGTGTGGATGTGCATAGACACCTGCCGTGACCGGCCGACCCTATCCATAGCATCTACGAGTTTTTCAACGAACGTTTTCACATCGGCCTAATTGTGAGGTATATATCTTAATTTTTGAGAGAATAAACATTAGTATATCGCGGCTTGCACTTCAGAACTGTATTGCATTATAATTCCACTCGAAGTTATTGAAAAATAAAATCTATAACATTTAAAATTGCGTGACTCATGTTTATTTATTTTTCAAAAGAATTTAACCTATTTTCCTTGTCCTGGACGTAACCGATTTTAAGGTTAATAAGTTAATATAAAGAAAATAAAAAATATGAGTCTCAATAAAAAGCTAAAATCAATTTTAAGAACCTTAAAAATGAGAAAGAATGTCGGAACGATTGAATAAATACATAAATAAATGGCGGGAGATAAACTTTTCAAACAGATCTCTATTAACTCAGTTTCTAGAAAAAAATACAGAACTAAAAGCAATTACAAATAATAAAAACCCTGAAGATTAAGACTTATCTCTCGCGGTACAAGGTATCGGAGAATCGATAGTCAATAGTCGGTTGTTATTGAAGGCGCACCAGCGGGCCCCTGCTCGGGGATGAGCTGACTCGCGCGTAGGCTGTAAAGCCCATTGCGCTTTGCCTCCTATAGTTGTGATGTGCACTTTCCCTCCGCCGATTGTCCGCGGAAGCATATCGCCCTATAGTCTTCTAGTTCCCATAGTTTTCAATTTAAACCAGGCTGGCTCCCTTGAGTTACTGTTAATTAAAAACTAAGATAATTATCATGGTCGGATAATCAGCGCACGGTTGTCTCGACGCGCCCCGTCTACCAGCACCAGCTCGAGCGATGATTGGATAATTATCTTAGTTTTAAATTAAGAATAACTCGATAATTATCCAAAATTGCATAAAATGCCCAAAGCGCTTAGAATTTGACTACATGCTTATACTATTTTACGGAGTGTTTTTTGATCATCATGTATAAAAATGTTTGTTAACGGAGTAGTCGATTGGTCGATTGTTATTTGGAGGCGCACCAGCGGGCCCCTGTTCGGGGACGTAATGACTCGTACGTAGGCTGTAAGTAAGCCCATTGTGCTTTGCCTCCTATAGTTGTAATGTGCATACTCCCTCCGCCGCGTGTCAGAGGGGTGAGGGAAAACCTACTGCAAATATGCCCACGCCATGCTACCGGTCGTTCTCAGGGTCGGAGGAGTTTTGTGTGCTCAGCTCATTGCCCACGGAGAGCGGGTGCACATCACGTAAGCCTTGATGTTATTAGACACTTATAAATAGTGGTGTTTCTCAGTTTTTGGTATAGACCGGGCTCGAACCAGGGACTTCCCGGTTACAAGTCCGATACTCTACCGACCAAGCCATCGCCGCTCTTATCGGGCAATCAGTAACATAAAAAATTTCTGTGCGAGGCGTGACGTATTTGCGGGGGCATATAGGGAAATAACACTTTTGACGAATCTTTCGAAATGGAAATAGAAACAGAAGTCGAAGAAGACAAACGCGACGAGCAACCTCACAGAAACACGAATATCACTTTGAAGTCGCCGACCCTTAGTCTGACGACTAGCACCCCCATTGAGACGGGTCAAAAACAGTGGCAGTACATAAATCAGCTATCCGAAATAAAGTAGGAACGATTTAACGGACAAAATGTGCCTTTATCACTGTTTCTGGATGGTTGTATGGAGGCAAAGACTATATTACCCGAGAACTCAGAAGCAGAACTCGCAAAATTATTATTGAAATTAGCTTGAAATGATTGTTTAAAATTCTTTTTAAGGGGTTTAATGTGGGAAATTAGGGTACGCATAGGAATTCAGGATATATTTAAAGTAGCAAGGGAATAAGCTTTGGAAACTGAGAAACACTTGGCGTGCCGTGTTTTAGAATTAGATATCACGGGGAAGCCCGTGAGCGGACACCCTGGGACACACAGAAGATACATCTGTTATTAGATACTAACATCGAATAATTAGTATATTATGCGCGTATTGTAAGAAAGTCGGACATGGGGCGACAAACTATTTGACACCTGCCCACATACAGTTTCGAACAAGCCGAAATGCATGGGCAAATCAAAATATATATAATAATCGATTTAATTACTATTCATGATCTAACTCAAATTTTAACAATGCTAGGAATAAAAATTTTAATCAGCTCAATCAACAAATATAGCGGCAGCCATGTTGGAAAGCTCAAGAGAGATTCTCGAGCTTCCGACCGGTGCAGACGCGAGGGGCCCGAATTGCCAAGTAGCAACGCAAGAGAAAACGACGTGGCAGCGCATCGGCCACGAGGCGAGAAAGCGAGCGCAGCAACGAGGATCCTGAGAGATGAGTAGAAGTGAGTACTCCCCGACTCAATTTGTCGCGAGTGCGGACGGGTACTTGGCGAGAAGTCGACGATCGCCTCGACTCCAGGGCAAAGCGTTGCTCATCGCGGGCTTTATCGCTTTTCTCTTTCTCTCTCTCTAGTAGAATGCGTGTACGGATACTCGTGCGGGTGAGAATTACAGCTCGCGTAGACGAGCCGCACATCAACAAATCGTCGTGGGCCAAGGACGCGTGCACAAGGCCATAACGTGCGTGTGCAGCGCGGAGCAGGCAGGCGGCCTGCTTCCAACATTTGTTGATTGTTTACGCGGAGCATTTCGAATTTTCGGCACGGCTAGGAATTCGAAGAAGCGCAGGCATTTGCGTTCGCGCGCGGCTTCGCTCGGCATCACGCGGGCACGCTCGGGGCATTCGGTCTACGCGCCCGAACACGAAGCAGACTAACATCTTCGAGATGCGGATCATTGTATTTTATTCGAAGAGAATATATTCTATTCCTTTTGCCTAACCTCTCGGATACCGCCACTCTTCCGTAGAGCTGAGCGGCCGGCACCAGCTGTCTGGCAGAACGAAGGCGACGTAAGTGCAAGGGACGCATTCGTCAACAGCATGCGAGTACTGAAAGCGGGAGTACAGGCGTACTCTCGCGCTGTACACTGGCCGCAGCGACACGAGCTCGCCGTCGGGCGGTAGGCGGAGAAATTAGTCTTCTCTATGAGATAAATCCAAGCAACCAATCCCGTTACAACTGGTGCCCTTCAATGTGTGCACTAGAGGGAAGGCATGCGGCGCGGCGGAATTCGAAAATTTGAATTCGCAGATTGGGTTACCGACCGAGTCGGTAATTCAAAAGCGAAGAACGCTTCGCCAGTCGGCCATTAGGTGGCGACGTACTTTTTCACAGGGAGTGAAAAAGCCGCAAAATTCAATTTCATTTAAATTCTAGGGATTGTGTACGCGTAAAAATTAGGTGGGAAATTGTTTTTTTTTCTGGAAAAAGAGGAGGGAATAATCAGGGGATTTTTCAAAAGTTTAGTCAGGTTGAGAGAGAGAATTGTGCATTGCGGCGAACGCTCCTTCATGTCCTGGTCCTTCCTTTCTTGTCGTACTTTTTGGCTGCTTCACGAAATACGACGCTCTTCGCGGGCGACCGCGCTTTTGCTTTACAATTCTTTCTGCAGGCTGGGCGCTACCAGCCAGATACGCTTGCCCGCTGGCAACGCTCTTATGTTCGTCAGCGCTTGCTGATGGAATTGTGGGCGCATTCACACGACTCCCGCCTTCCCCCGGAGGTCGGACGCTGGTCTCGACGTCCTCTTCTTTTTCAGGAATATCTGCGCCTGAGATGTACGGTTTCATTTGTTCAGCGTGAATCGGACTCGCCGTACGTTCTTCTTGGTCAGGCAACGCGCAGGTGTTGCTGCCAAGAATGTCCGTAACATCGTACCATTCCAAATCTCCGACCTTGAAGTTCGCTTCACGTCGACCTGCGTTGTAATGACGCACTTGCCGATCTCTTCGGTCCATTATAGTATAACAAGCACCTGTCTGCTATATTCCGAATCCGAGGGTTTTGGATGCCGTAGACCAGGAATGCAGGTGTCATTCCTATGTCGCTATTCTTGGAATTATTAAAAGCGTGGACGGGCTCTGGAAGATGCTCGTCCCAGTATTTATGGTCATCTTGGATGAAAGCCGTAATAATCTGCTTCATCGTTTGGTTAACCCGGTCCACGAAGTTCGCCTGCGGATGTCACGGGAGCGTCGTTTCGTGACGTATCCCCATGCTGTTCAAAAAACCGTCGATCGTTCGGTTTTTGAACTCCGTCCCGTTATCGAAGAGGAAGACTTCGGGTATTCCAAACCGGAGACGGATGCATTCTGTAAATTCCACCAGTATTGCCTCGCCTGTAGCGCGGCAGAGTGGGATTACTTCTACCCACCGAGTAAATAGATCCTGGAACACCAGAATATATTCGTACCCTCTTTGGATCCTGGGTAGCGGACCTATAATATCTCCCGCGACATACTGCCAGGGTCGCTCTAGGATCCTGCGGCCCATGAGTCCCGCCGGCGACCATTGCTCAGCTTTTATCTGCTGACAAGTATGGCATTGATGCACATAATTGGCTATGCACGCCTCCATGCGTGGCCAATAGTATTGGCGGGCAACCCGTGCGAGAGTCTTCTCTCGCCCCAGGTGTCCTGCAGTAGGGGCTATCATGACACGCTTGCAAGATACCCCTTTGCTTTTCTTGGGGAACGACCAGCTTACAAGCCTCGTCGTCTTCCCCTAGGACTCCTTGCATGAGTTGGTCGGTGATGTAGTAAAACAGTCTACCCCCGACCCACTTCATGTTCGGATCTGTGAGTAGTTCGTCCTTTGCTTTCTTTAGCTGTTGGAGGTACCACTCATCCTGCGAGTCCCCCTACCATGAGACACCGGTCACTGGAGTCTCCTCTCCCTCCTCCTCGTACATACAGGGAAGGGCATCTGAAAGGCCCACAGTGCTAATCGGCCTGTCGGACCATTCAATGTGCGCACCCATCGCAAACAGCTGTGGTCCGTGACTACTCGGAAAGTGTAGCCTTCTTCATCCGTTTCGCTGGATATCAGTCCGGCGAAACTTTCAGTGCATTGAATTTTCAATAGTCGATTCACATCCGGTATCCTCCACTGGATTGTTTAACCATCACGACCGGGCTTGATCACGGGCTCGTGGACGTTTCAATGACGCCAGTGTCCAGGAACTTTCGGACCTGCGCATGCATCACAGCCTCTATTACCGGCAAGTACGGGTAATAGCGCTGTTTGATGAGGCGAGCATCTCCAAAATCAATCTTATGGATCACCCACGTGGTGCTCTCAGTGCGCGGAGTGACTGCGAGACAAAGCAACTGTGAATTAAGATCAAAACTAGTGGTTGTTTGTTTTGACTGTTTGAGTGTAAACGATTACTTCGAAATGTCTAGACAAATTTCGACACGACATGTGAACAAGTTCGATGGTAAGAATTTCCAGGCGTGGAAATTCCAGCTAAACGCAGTGTTCATTGCGCATGACCTGCTCGAGATTGTTAACGGTACAAACGCAATACCAGAAGATCATCAAGGGAATGAGGCAAAGGCGTGGAACAAGAACAATGCAAAGGATAAGTACGTCATCTCTTCGTCCATGGAGCCCGATTAACTACAATGCTTGCTGGTCTGCACTACAGCCAACGAGATGTGGAAAAAGCTGTCGTCCATTCACAAGCAAAAAACGGAGACTCATAAATTGTTGCTGAGCCAACGTTTTCACGAATATAGAATGGACTCGACGGATACAGTTTCCTAATAGCAAAAGTGAGGAATTTAGCGCTTTAGTTATTCGATGTAGGTATAAACGTTCCGGATCTCATGGTCGTCTCGAAAATTCTTACGAGATTGCCATCGAAATATCGTAACTTATGCTCGGCCTGGAGCAGCTTTAAGGTAGGGAGACAAACGGCCGAATATTTGCTAGAGAGACTTATAGAAGAAGAAGCTTATTTACATACTGATGACGAGGAAGTCGAGGCATTAGCCGCTATGACGAAAAAGGTCGCCATAGGTGGACAATACTCACAAAAGAAGAACAATAAAAAGAAAAGTCGAGATAAGAAAAGGATCAGTGGGGCTTTGGCTCGTATGACCTATCGCCGAGAGTGGTTGAACGATTACAAAACGATCAAAGATGGCAGCTCAGTCACGCTAGGAGATGATGGCGCTTGCGCTCTCGTTGGCATCGGTACCGTCATTGCGAAGAGGTTAGTCGGCAAACAGTGGTTAAACACTCGCATCGAAAACGTCCTATATGTTCCTGGCGTTAAGAAAAATTTGTTTTCTGTGGGCACGTGCACGTCTCGAGGCATAGAGCTGCTGTTTAAAGTAGACAGTGTCGAGCTGCGAAAAGGCCAGGAGCTAATCCCGTATGTGTCAGTTCAATTTTGAACACCCTGTATTTATTTTTTCTAGTATAAGAATCGATTTTCATTTTATAAATCACTATATCTTTTTTTAGAAGGGGGCTTCAGGGTTCGAATTTTTTTTCAAGTCTTTGTTTTTTCTTGAACAATTAAAAAAATGTTATCCGAACCGTACTTTCATTGGCGCTATGCTCAAAAATTAAAAAAATCCGTTTTTTTTAGCACTTTTTCGTTTCTAGCACATTTTAGGCGGATTCTATAAAAAACTAATCAAGCCTGCTTATTTATTATTACAATTTATTTGTTTACTGGTTTTATTACAAGTGGCTAATTTATAAAGCATTCAAAGTAGAAAGCCCGATTTTTCCAGTGATTTTTCGCGTCTAACAGTTTCTAGATACGTCCTACGATATGATGTTCTACACAAAAAATACATCAAAAACATGTATTATACTATTATCGTAGGTAACATTATACAAGTTGAAATAGATAATTGAATTACAACATTCGATTTTCTAAATGTTGCATATGGGTAAATAAAGACACAGGTTTGAACGCTCATTTCTCCGGAAGTAATAGTGATAAAAACAAAAGTATGATATATGTTTTCGATGTATTTAATTTTTGAGCATGGCGCCAATGAAAATTCGGTTTGGATAACATTTTTTTATTGTACAAGAGAAAATAAAGAGTTGAAAAAAATGCCAACCCTGAAGCCCCCTCCTAAAAAAAGATATAGTGATTTAGAAAATAAAAATCGATTTTTATACTAGAAGAACTAAAATATATGACCTTGAAAAAAGTCACAGAATAGTAGGCTCTATAGAGAAAAAAATGCAACCAACCGTGTATCGCTAGATTTTTTCGTTGAGGAGAAAAAAAATAAAAACGACATCAATTGTTTTTTAGCTATATAACGGCGTAGGAGGGGTCTAGGTAGCTCCGGTTGGCGGGAAACTTTATCTTTATAGATGTAGAATAGAATCCCAAACCACATTTTTCAATCCCGGAACAGGGGCATTTTGACTATCTTAACGGGGGGTACCCTTTGGTATTTAATCACTTGACAAAAACAATTAAATAGCTCAGTTGTCTAAACGTTAGCCTAGCAAGCAGAAGTTACAGTTAAGATAAATCCTCCTTATCAAACACTTAGTTGAAGAAACATATTTATTTAAATGAATTAACTAAATCTTTAACTAAATTGACTAAATATTTAATTAATTTATCTAATTAGTCAATTAAATCAAAGAAATATTTTAGTGTATTAACTAAATATTTAGTTCTGTTCAAAATCCCTAAATCTGAATTAACAAAACATTTAGTCGAAATAATTTAACATTTTGTTAAGTCAAGTAAACACAATTAGTCATTTTAATTAAATTTTTAGTAAGGAGGATCTGACTAAATAATTTTGTTGGAAGAACTTAACTAAATTTGTTAGTTATATCAAAATTTAACTAAATTATTTAATTAAGATTAAATTAAATTGTTCCATTAAACATTTTGTTGTATTAAATAAATATTTTATTGTTTTAGGTAAAAATTTTGGAGAGGTTGGTGGACTACTACATAAGGAATGAAATTCTTAGTGGAAGTCCACTACATGTAGGACAGCATGCGTACACCGTAGACAAATCTACATAAACGGCATTACACTCGACGGTCACTTGCATCGAGAAAGCTTTTAAAATGAAGGAAACTGTAATTGGAACCTTCATACATATTGAGGGAGCCTTTAACCGCACCACAAGAGACACCATTCGTAGAGCACTGGAAGAACACGGCATTCCAAACACCATCGTCAGATGGGTGATGAGGATGCTGACTAACAGGAGCGTATACAGTGAATGGAGAGTTAAAAAGGTAAAAGAAAAATCAACGAAGGATGCCCTCAAGGGGGTGCTTTCACCTCTACTGTGGTTACTAGCAGTTGATGGATTACTATGTATGCTAATAATGGTGAAAGGAAAATTTGAAAAAATTCTACCAGATTTCATCCTAAAGATACTGGAGAAGGTAAGAAGTAGCCTTCTACGGAAAGAAAATACCGTACGCAGAAGGTGTAAGATACCTAAAGGTCTACCTAGATAAGAAATTACACTGGAACCAACATTTGAGTATACAGTGCAAGAAAGTATTAAAGATTTTCATACAATGTAGGTCGGTTATTGGGACAGGCTAGGGGCTTGAACCTCGAAAAGTCTTGTGGTTATACGAGGCAATACTGATAACGAAGCTGACCTATGCTGCAGTGATATGGTGGGAAGCAATCCGTAAAAGAACCTCAATCCAAAGCCTGGACCATATACAGGCTGTGGTTTGAGGGGGGGCGTATGGTTTGAGGAGAAGTACGCCCACGGCGGCAATCAGAATGTTGCTGGACATAAATGGCCTTGACCTTGA
Source organism: Sycophila sp. Sp_5 (assembly GCA_018906775.1). Lineage (NCBI taxonomy): Eukaryota > Metazoa > Arthropoda > Insecta > Hymenoptera > Eurytomidae > Sycophila > Sycophila sp. Sp_5. The sequence goes on from JACCID010000090.1 coordinate 211,595, forward strand.
CATCAAGGAGGTGGCGGCAAGGACAGCGTACAGAATGATATGCAGTGGTGAGTGGAAAGACAATGGGATAGGACATACGACCATCCAAAAAAAAATTTTAACGAATAAAATCTTTGGGTCTTTACATGATCAAACGAAGAGACATACTAGTTTCGGGAAACGCTTTAAAACAAGAATACCGAACAGAGAAGAATGGAAAGAAAACCAGTTCCAAGTCAGAGAAAGGAACTTGTTTCGGCATTTGTGGACCAGGCGGGAAAAACAATTTTATCTGCAGGCTCAGTGGTTTCAACACAGACTTTCAGGCAGAAATGGCTGCCATAAGAGCATGTGTGAATAATCTGGTGAGGAGGGATACAAAGGGCACATTTTTACAAATCTGTACCGACAGCCATGCTTCAATAACGGCCCTGGAAAACCCACTCACCAAATCAATACTTTTTTTTATTAAACCAAATCAATACTAGTCAGGGAAACGAGAGACACGCTCGATAAACTGACTAAGACAAACAAGGTTATCATCAACTGGATACCAGGCTACTCAGATTACAAAGGTACAGAATGGGAGGTAGGAGTACCGTACCAGGAGGGTTGTAATACCATAAGTACTATAACAAAGAAGAAAAGATGGGAAGCCTGGGAGAACTCCAACCAAGGACCTGGACCAAGGATCTACTTGGAAAACACATTACTGAATGGATCTTAAAGAGCAAAATCCTAGACAAACGAGGGGCCCGAAATCTGACAGGCCTATTAACAGGACATTGCGACCCCCGCTGTTATACACACACAACTAAGGGAACAAGTAACCTACGTAGGTGGTGCCAGAAAGAGGAAGAAACCCCCAAAACATTTCCTTTGCGAGTGGCCTAATCTCACGGTGGCTCGCGTGAAGTGGCTAGGAACAGAGATTTTGAACTCGGCAGAGATTTTGAGCTATTCAGCAAAGTGGAGATAAACAACATAATGGCTTACTCCAAAGCCTTAGGATTGAACCACTTTACTGAGGAATAGCTAGGGGCATAGGGATACAATGGCGAAAGCCAAGTGTCCCTGAGTTATATACCCGGGCAATCAATATAACAATAATAATAATAATATAAGTAAACATTTTATTGTTTTAATTCAATATTTTGTTGGAACAACTAAATATTTTGTTGATTCAACTCATTAAAAAAATTCTATTTTAATTTGCTTTTGAGGTCTGCTTCAGACGGCGACGATACTACATTGCTATTTAACCTAACTTATGTTTTTATTTTATTTCGCTGATTTACAGTTACTTATACATTTCGCATACATTAATACATACATTCGTAAAAAAAAAAGAAAAAAACGTCATTCACTAAATATTTTGTAATTTTAAGTAAAAAATTTGTTACTTGCAACAAAATATTTAGTTTTATCAATCATGTTGGTTTTGTTATCGGATGATATTTCTTTTACAAAATATTTGGTTAAGTGAACTAACTATTCAATCGAACCAGCAAAACATTTAGTAGCTCTTTAATCAAATGATTTAGTTAGATACTTACATATAAACATTTATTTGATTCAACAAAATGTTTAGTTATGTCCATGTCGAAGTGAACAGGTCAAAAAGAAGTAATCAAAAGCTGCAAAAAGTGTCAAAGTCAAAATAGACCTCTACCAAAGAATATCCATTCAAAGCTTTGTCGTGGAGAAATTGAGAGGGAAAAGAATTACATTCTTAAAGATGTCCACCCGGAGGATGAAATAGAATCATTTGTGTAATATTTTTATCTCCTATTTTAATTTAATTAAAACGATTATTATTTTTAGTATTAAGGGTAGGTTCAACAAAATCTTTAGTCAGTGCGACAAAATAGAAAAAAAATTTGTTGATCCAACAAACCGATTTAGCCATTTAGTCGAAGTAACTAAATATGGTTAATAAAATATTTTGCTAAAATAACAAAATATTATGTTATTCTAACTAAAGATTTTGTTGAAATTGCTATATTTAAATAATAAATAAACCATTTAATTAATCCAACAAAATATTTTGTAGATTCAAATAAATATTGAGTAATTGGTCCAACAAGTAAATAGTTTAGTTCACTTTAATTAAAGCTTTTGTTGGTTCAACTGAATAATTAGTTCACTTAACCAAATATTTTTTAAAAAATTATCAACCGATAATTAACCAAAGGGTACCCCCCGTTAGTATAGTCGAATTGCCCCCCTCCCGGGATCGGGAAACTAAGTTTATAGGCATATTCTAGATGTAAAAAGAATACGTTTGCCGCCAACCAGAGCTTCCTAGACCCCCGCTAAGTCTCTATATAGCCAAAAACGATTTTTTTTGTAAATATTTTTTTTCTCCTCGTGTATAAGCTCTCGGAATCTGAAAAAATTCACAAGTATACTTCATAATAAGACAAACTTACCTAAATTTTTCCAAGTCATAATATTGAGTACGCCCTCCTTAAAAAAATTTGGAAATTATTCAACCTGTATTATCTCCCCTTCCTTTGGGACCTGCAGTAAATTTTTTTTTTTAAATAACGTATTTTTTTACGAGAAATAAGACGGTATAATTGAAAATCCGGATATCGAGCGGGGTCCCTGCTAAAAATTAAAAAAAACGTGTTTTTTCACGTTTTTTGGCTGTAACTCTTTGCAGAAGATACCTACAGTAAATCTATTCAATCCACTGGATTCTGCGTAAAAAAATACACTGAAAACATGTATGATAACTTCCATATTGATGCGGGGCCATCCTTTATTTTTTCATTTGTTTAAGGATAACCCCGCACTACTGTAATTTTTAAATTTCAATTACCCAATTTTTTTTTATACACTGACTGCTAAAGAAGTACGTAGGTTTTTTCCGATATATTAATTTTTGGTCTCAGTGGCGCACTGCTAAAGTGAAAACGGAAAAATTTGTTTGAAAAATCATCAGATAATTGTTAATAACAAACGAATTAAGTAATTTAGTAAAAAAATCCTACGTACTTCTATAAACAATATTTTTGATATATCTTTTTTTTTTAAGATATGTTCAAAATTCAAGTAAATCGGTTGAAAATTGTCTGAGATATTTGTCCGGACAACTTAAAAAACAGTTTTGAGATATAAACGAAGTTTAAGTTTTGAGCAGTAGAAAATGATGAATAATTTAATACCTTTCATCAGGCCTTCCAGGTTATTGTCCTGGTCTTGTTTTTCTTTTCTACTTGTTTTTGAAGCGATCCGAGCCTCTTTTACTCGTTCATATAGCGATATCTCTGCATGTATTATACGATCTTTGTCGATTACCAGAAACATTACGTAGCTGTTCGGTCCGATTTGCAAGTCCATTGCCTCCATCATGTGCAAAACTGAAGAAAACCCGTCATTGTACATAAAAACTGCAATATCCGTATCCACATCCAAGACTGTTTTACCCTCCAAGAAAAACTATGCCATCTCCAAGGACTCAACATCCTCTGCGTCTACCGCAGTTCCAGGAGTAACGCTGGCAAACAAATCGGGGGCAACTCTTTGATCTCACCCGGCCGGTGGTCAAAGTAATCTCACGTTACGGTCTTGCCTGAAGATGGAATATCCAGGGACCTGAATGAGGCCATCATCAATCACCGGATCCAACCACGACTCCGCAATAGCAAAAACATAGATGGAGGGATGATCCGCAAGGAAAAGGCGGAGTTCTCCAATGTGCGCTCTGACAGAGTTAACATTTAAAAACCCCTCCCTGAAGGAACCCTTCCCACCCCTCTCCACCACCGGCCGGGTGAGATCTGAGGAGCCGGGTGAGGATTTTTTTACTAAATTACTTAATTCGTTTGTTATTAACAATTATCTGATGATTTTTCAAACAAATTTTTCCGTTTTCACTTTAGCAGTGCGCCACTGAGACCAAAAATTAATATATCGGAAAAAACCTACGTACTTCTTTAGCAGTCAGTGTATAAAAAAAAATTGGGTAATTGAAATTTAAAAATTACAGTAGTTCGGGGTTATCCTTAAACAAATGAAAAAATAAAGGATGGCCCCGCATCAATATGGAAGTTATCATACATGTTTTCAGTGTATTTTTTTACGCAGAATCCAGTGGATTGAATAGATTTACTGTAGGTATCTTCTGCAAAGAGTTACAGCCAAAAAACGTGAAAAAACACGTTTTTTTTAATTTTTAGCAGGGACCCCGCTCGATATCCGGATTTTCAATTATACCGTCTTATTTCTCGTAAAAAAATACGTTATTTAAAAAAAAAAAATTTACTGCAGGTCCCAAAGGAAGGGGAGATAATACAGGTTGAATAATTTCCAAATTTTTTTAAGGAGGGCGTACTCAACATTATGACTTGGAAAAATTTAGGTAAGTTTGTCTTATTATGAAGTATACTTGTGAATTTTTTCAGATTCCGAGAGCTTATACACGAGGAGAAAAAAAATATTTACAAAAAAAATCGTTTTTGGCTATATAGAGACTTAGCGGGGGTCTAGGAAGCTCTGGTTGGCGGCAAACGTATTCTTTTTACATGTAGAATATGCCTATAAACTTAGTTTCCCGATCCCGGGAGGGGGGCAATTCGACTATACTAACGGGGGGTACCCTTTGACAGACACAACTAAATATTTAGTTGAATGTAACAAATCTTTTAATTAGAATTACAAAATATTTAGTTACTGTCACTTCGACTTAGAAATAACTAAATGTTTTACTGGTTCAACTCTATAGTTTGTTCACTTAACCAAATATTTTGTAAAAGAAATCTCATACGATAACAAAACAAACTTGATCGGCACAACTAAATATTTTGATGAAAGTAAGAAATCTTTTATTTAAAATAACAAAATATTTAGTTAGTGTTACTTCGACTTAGAATTAACTAAATATTTTGTTGAACCAACTAAATGTCTATTTGCCGGTAGCTATCTAAATCATTAGATTAAAGAGCTACTACCCACATAGCATACAAGGTTCTTGGAAGATTTTTGGAAGCTTCTGTGGAAGTTTGTAATCTTTCTTAAAGATTCCACTGTAATCATTTTGGAAGCACATAATGTCCGCACATAAAACTGTTAAAAAGCTTCCGTTACAAGTTACTAGAAACTTTTTCGAAAGCTTGTAGAAAAATTCCATGCAAGATTGAAAAAAGATTACTATATGAACTATGTCATTATTAATTCACAAAATATAAATTCTCATAGTTTTTTATTAGTTTTGAATAATCATTTCTGTTTGAGAAATTACATTGTAGTTGGAATTGGGTAGTTACAGCGGGCCGGGACATTAAATAAATGCACTAAGTTTAATGAGCACTTTAATCTTTATTTAGCCTCGAGTGTAGGCGAGCATACCTTAACCCCAATTGATTAATATGTGACAGAGCTGATGTGTGCAAAAAAAGCTGGAAGCTTAAAGATGAGCTGATGTGTAGCGATGAGCTGGAAAATTGCAGAGCAGGTGTCGTGATGTAGTGGTTGAGCTGGATGATCAAAGCGTGGATTGAGCGGGTCGAAAGAACCTTGTCGCAAGACCGTCTTTCTCCTTCCTTTCTCCTATCTTTGCCGTGAACGCGCCTGAGCGCGCGCGCGCAAGTTCTCAGCGCCATCTGAGCTGGAGTGTTGCTGGAGTTCATAGCGCGCGCAATTCGAATAGAGAAATCGCGAACAATTTCATTTATGTAAATTACAGCAAATAGTAAGAAAAAAAAAATTCGGCCGACAGGTTGGACTTACCCAACGACAACATTGTGATGATAATATCGAATGTTACATACCCACATAGCATGAAAAATTTTTCAAAGGTTTCTGAAAGATTTCATGAAGGGTTTGAAATGTTTCAAAAATCTTTCATGAAAAGTTTTTGAAATATTTTTATATCCGCGACATCGATCCTGCAAAAATATTTCATGAAATGTTCGTAAAATATTTCATAAGAAAGTTTCTTGAAATATTTTTGTAAACTTTTTTAAATATATTTTATGGTAGTATTTAGCAGTTACATGATAAATAGAAGAAAGATTTTTAAATTATTTTATTATACAAAATAAGTATTACATATGATTTATTTATTGCAATATTTAAAAAGCTACTTATTACATTCAAATAAATAAAATACTAAAACTATTTTGTATAATGAAAAGTTCATATTATTATAGAAACCATAGGATTTATGTTATTATTTTAATTATACTATAATCTATTTTAAATTGGTAATACAAATATATATATATATATTATATGTTAATATCGGCATCCCCTTAAATGGAAAAACTTTCTTTCGATGAGATTCGAACCTGCGACGTTCCGATTCAGAGTCCAACACCTAGTCCACTTGATCACGAGTCCTTGTTTGTATATTACATTTATTTCGCACTTAAGAGAAATTCGCAAAATTGAGTTTGAGCATTATATGAGAAAAAAGCTATTATTATTAAACAATAATTATTGTACAACATTTATCATTTTATTTATTTTGGCGTTAGATTTTTAGGATTTATCCTTGAAATTTAATGTGTCTATATTGAAATTGTTTGAATGTTTTCATGTTAATTAAATTTGTGACGCGAGGTACTATCGGGTACCTGCGCGCCGTCGCGAGCCTTCGCGGCGCGAGGAGGAGTTAGGCCGTGGCGCGCGGGAGCGGCGGCCATCTTAGAATCTCGAGAGATTCTCTCTAGCCGTCGGCGACGACGGACGTGCGCGAACGAACCACCCGGTGATCGAGCGGATCGAGGGGAAGCGAGCGACAACAGGACGTGCGAACGTGGAAGCAGCCGAGGACGAGCCAAGGCTGCGACAACTGTAAGTACCGCCCGTGATTGTAAGCGAGTACGGGCGCGTACCGGCGAGGAGTCGAGGAGCGCCTCGACTCCCTGTTGTTGACAGCGTTCTGCGGACGCGGGGAACGTATCCCCAGCTCATCATCTTTCTCTCTCTCCCTAGTTCGCGGTCGCGGACTCCTGTGCGGTGGGAGTCGCGGTTCTCGCAGAAGAGCCGCCGCGCGGTACAGCATCGGTACCTCGAGCACGAGCTCGAGGTCGGGTTCGCGAGTCGTCGCGCGGAACGGGTAAGCGACCCGTTCCTTCGTGTGGGCGTGTACGTGTGTATACACGCAGAGCAGGCAGGCGGCCTGCTCTCGAGCGCGGTATTTGTTTACGTGGAGCAAGGTCGCGCTCCGCGTAAACATCACCGATCGCGGATCGCGCGATCGGCCGGCGAACTCTCGACGCGGCCGAGAGTTCGTAGGAGCGCGCGCGCTTGCGTTCGCGCGCGGCTCCGCTCGGCAACATTCGGGCGTGCTCGGAGCGGTCGGCTCGCACGCCCGACAGCTACTAATCACTCGGGACGCTTTTACTGTAATTTCTGTTACGGAGGCAATAAAGGCCTCCGACTTGCAATTTTACACGACCGCGTTATTCTTCCGAGTAGTCCGCGGGGCTACTCGGCAAAACCACCTCGTCCTTAATCTCCCGGATACCGCCACTCTATCGCAGAGCTGAGCGGCCGGCATCAGCTGTCATCTAGGAGGACGACAGCCACGCGAACGCGAGGAGCGCGTTCGTGCGACAGCACGCGAGTACGAGAAGTGAGAGTACAGGCGTACTCTCACGTTGTATACGGGCCGTGGCGACGTGTATTCGCCGTCGGGTGCTCGCGCGCACCCCGAGATAAGGACCTCACGGGGCACTCGTGTGTGCCCCATTGCACCCATCTCGCGGAGACAGGTCTCCTCCGCGAGGTGAAACGGTCAAAGGCAACCCCGTTACAACTGGCGCCCAACCACGTGTGCAGCGGAGGACAGGACCACGACGCGACGAAATTTAGTTTTTCTTCAGCGAAAAATTTTGAATTAGCAGATCGGGTTACCGACTGGGTCGGTAATCTAGAAGCAGGAGAAGCTTCGCGAATCGGCCGCTAGGTGGCGGCGGGCTTTTTTCACAGGGAGTGAAAAAGCCGCGAAATTCAAATTTGAATTAAATTCTAGAGTTCGGGTGCGTTCGTGAGGAGGGATAAGAATAGAATTTTCTTTTAGAAACCGAAGGGGGAAAAATCAGGGGATTTTTCCAGTAGTAAATTTAGGTGGAGAGAGAGAATCTCGCGTGGCGGCGATCGTTTCTTCAGGCGGAAGAAACGTACGAAAAGGCGATTTTTTTGAGTTTTTGCATGCGGTTTGCGCGGAAAACAAATTTTTCGATTTTTTTTGTTCGTGGTCGGAGAATTTATTCGATCAGACATTCGCAGCAGTAACCTGCTCCTGTCAAAAATTTCTTTTTCACTTTGTTTGAAATTCCTGGAGTGTGTTCGTAAAGTGAACAGTCGCAGCCGTGCCCTGCTCCCGTTCAGAGACTTTACGATATTGGAACTCACGGGAGTTCCAAATTCTGATTAAATAAGCGAACGGTCGCAGCCGTGCCCTGCTTCCATTCAAAAGCTTTTAATCACTGAACACGCGGGGTGTTCAGAAATCATTCAACAGCATACAGTCGCAGCCGTGAGCTGCTTCTGTATCGGGCAGCTGTTGAGTGAAAGCTCGGAATCTCAACAAACCAAAAGCAAAAACAAAACAAGAATTCGCGCTTTCGACAGGGAACCTCTCGTGTTGGCTAGCTAGCGAACACATGTAATTTACAACCGATTGTAACTTACTAACACCAGAAACACGTCTGGGAGAAAATTCTAGTGAGAATTTTTTCCATCCAAATTGAACTCGAAAATCGAAAGTTTTCGAGGAAAATTCATTTTCTCGCTGAATTTGTCAGCGAGAATTTCGAGTAGAGTCGCGTTAAATAAATAGAGTTTTTTTTTACGCATCTCAATCGCGACTGCGCTACAAACTGTAGGCAGTCGTAAAGAAATTCTCGAAGACGTGTTTCAGAGAGAATCTCACACTACACAGTAGGAGTAGTTGCGTCGCCAACCGAAAGGTCCGTCCCACAATTTTTTCCGTGTTTTTGGGATAGAGGGCAGGCCTGTACTCAATCAGGCGAAGATGGAGTATAAGTCAGAACCAACGGAAAGGGACGTCCAGCAGTGGCTGTCGGCGATCCCGATCGAGGAGCTGGAGGAGACAATCCAGCAACTCGGACTAAGAACAGACGGCGACTGCTTTGTGCCGCGTCACCGTCTGTATAATTGGCTGCAAGGTAATTACACTGCAGCCGATTTTCAGGCGTGTGACTCCTCAAACGAGGAGGAGTTACGCACAGTCCGTGAATCGTTGAGGAAGTCCTTCATCGAAGAGATGTGTATGGACAGGACATCCACCACAATTCAGGACGAGAATTACGAGAAGGGCCGACCTCACCCTCTCTCAATCTATCAGAACAGCATCGTTTGCCATTCTGAAGGCGACAAAGGACTTGGCAACGTAGAGCCAAGTCGCACACCGCCATCGAGGTCAGAGAATGAAAAGGACCAAGATAGCGGGACCGATGACGATAGTCAGTCGTCACAGGGTCAATCGCCGAGGTTGGAATCCCTGTTACGAGATATCCAACAATCCGTTCGAGCAATCGAACAGAAATACGACAGCTTGTTGAAAACAAGTGTCAAACAGGCGAGGGCATTGACGGCTCTCACGATGAGAGTCGATCAGCTGGCTCACGTAGTAGACCAGCAACGGCCACCGATGTCAAGCACAAGAATCGACGGCCGACAGATCGATACGCGAACGGAGCGGATAAATCCGTCGCAATCGACACCGCGCGTTGGATTCCAGGACACGTACACGATAGACGAGCCTGGAATCAACGAAACACTGAATGGTGCGAACACCATTCAGAACGCGCAACGGCGAATCCCGCCACGAGAAATCAGATCGTGGAAAGATTTCACGAACGGAAGGACGAGAGAACACATCGTTCCTTCCACAAGTGAACTAAACCAAACAGGCAGAGGTCACGAGGACCCCAGCCGAATAGTTAGCCGATGGAACGTCACGTTCTCGGCTAAACATGGAGAAGATGTAGAGGCTTTCCTCAAGAGTTTCGAGGACAATGCCCGAGCGTCCAAACTAAACGAGAGCGACATGCTGGCGTCGCTCCCGTGCGTACTCAGGGATGTGGCGAGCATGTGGTACCAGAACTACAGCCGCGAGTGGCGAACATGGGCAGATTTTTGCCAAGCCACTCGGCGCAGATGGGGCTGCGCCCACGATAGGCAAGAGCGCCTAAGAGACGACATTAGGAGTCGTTACCAACACATCGGGGAATCGAGCAGCCATTACATAACATGCATGGAGAGCATGTTATGTGAGATATCCCCGAGGATGACTAGGCTCCAAGAGCTGGAGAAGATTTATATGAATCTTCTCCCAGAAATCAAGAGGATTATCAGGATTGAGATCTGCAACACGCCAGACGAGCTAGCGGATCAATGCACAAAAGCTGAATATATCCTGGATAGGGAAAAGGGCGATAGGACGCCAATTCACCCATCCAAAGCGGTAATGCCAGAAACGGTGTACAGACCGCAGAACGAGAAGACAGGGACGTCTTCTCATGTAAAGGTAGCGGCAACGGCCGCTACATCCCCGGACACAAAGGAGAAGCCCGATGCTCCGATAGCCGGGACAGGTCAGCAAGACATAGCCGACCTGATAAAGAAGCTTAGTGGAGATCTATTGAAAGCTTTCCACGAAAGCAATAAGCAAAGGCAGGGAGGGGGAAACAAGGATGCTTCCTCCTCGGCGAACAAAAAGGGCCGTTCTGAAAAAGGCAACGCCAAGAAAAACAATGGCAACGAGAAGAACGGCCAGAAAAATGGGCAAGCGAAAGAACCTATTCGCTGCTTCGGATGCGACAAAAAAGGCGTAATCCGAGCGAAATGCCCTAATTGCTCGCCGGAAAACGGTCAACAGGGGAAGTAGAGCACTCAACTACTTCCCCAAACGCCAACGAAGCTAGTCAGGAAGCTTCGGGAACGACCTCCCAGGGCGTTAGCGGGACGGCACTACCGAACGCTCCTGCGGAGGAAAGCCTGGAAACCAGATGGTGGTTACAGGTGGAAGTGGAAGGTTTCCACTTCCGCGCACTGTACGACACAGGCGCATCGGTCACAGTGATGGGACCGATCGGCCTGCAGTTGATAACTGCATGCGGCCGAACACTTATGCCAAGCGAGCACGCAGGTGCTAAGCTCGCTGACGGTAGCACGAGCCCAATCGTGGGCTGTGCTTACCTTCCCTTCACAATAGGTGGCATAAGCAGGGATATCAAAGTTTCGATTATCCCTGCACTAGATGCGGATTGTTACTTGGGCACGAATTTCATGCGGGAATTCGGCTCAGTACACAATCCGCGATCAAACCAGCTGACGTTGGTGGACGACAACGTCAGCGTGGATCTCCAACTGGCATCAGTTAAAGAGATTAACATGATCCAGATCGGTGCAGTGGGCATAGGCCATGTAACCGAGGAGCAACGAGCACAAGTCGAGGCACTTGTGCACGAAATGGTCGGCACGGAGCCGACCACACTTGGGTGCACGCGGCCGAGAGTTCGTAGGAGCGCGCGCGCTTGCGTTCGCGCGCGGCTCCGCTCGGCAACATTCGGGCGTGCTCGGAGCGGTCGGCTCGCACGCCCGACAGCTACTAATCACTCGGGACGCTTTTACTGTAATTTCTGTTACGGAGGCAATAAAGGCCTCCGACTTGCAATTTTACACGACCGCGTTATTCTTCCGAGTAGTCCGCGGGGCTACTCGGCAAAACCACCTCGTCCTTAATCTCCCGGATACCGCCACTCTATCGCAGAGCTGAGCGGCCGGCATCAGCTGTCATCTAGGAGGACAGAAGCCACGCGAACGCGAGGAGCGCGTTCGTGCGACAGCACGCGAGTACGAGAAGTGAGAGTACAGGCGTACTCTCACGTTGTATACGGGCCGCGGCGACGTGTATTCGCCGTCGGGTGCTCGCGCGCACCCCGAGATAAGGACCTCACGGGGCACTCGTGTGTGCCCCATTGCACCCATCTCGCGGAGACAGGTCTCCTCCGCGAGGTGAAACGGTCAAAGGCAACCCCGTTACAAATTAAATAAACTAAACTTATTAAATGGTCAACATTCAAATATAAAGTAAATAAAACTTAATTTATTAACCAAAAAAAAAGATATAAAAAAAAGCTCCATAAGAGATTTGAACCTGATTCAAAAAGTTACAAGTCCAGCATGTAATCCACTTGGTTATCACAACATTTAGTAACACATGGCAGGACGTCGCATATGTTCATTTGCAATAAATTTTTACATGAATTTTAATATGGAAGTACATTAAATTCGAGTACATTGAAATTTAATGTGACTGCATTAAAATGAACATTCAATTTGTTGTAAATTTACATTGAATTTAATGTACTTTCACAGTAAAATTTACGTAAACGTGCATTAATTTTAGTTAATGCATGTCGTTGAATTTTAATGTATGCCTACTTGAATATCTACATTAATTTCCTTTCCATTACCAAGTACATTAAATTTACACTACGCTTGTCGTTGAAAAGTGCTGTAAAATTCAAGTCTTTTAAAACGGTGTACTTTCTTGGCCTTCAATTACCTTCATTGCCAATGAAATAATTTATTAACCTCTATGTAGGAAATTGAAATGGGTAATTAATTTTGTAATAGGGAACATGCATGTGTTTTTAAAATTTTACTGCATTTTTACATTACTATAAGTATTATCTTCTGGTTTTGGATATTCGACATATCTACATAAAGATAATTAAAATAAGACTGTCAACATCATGCCTGCTACCTATCACAAATAAGTACAGTGAATATAAATCGATTACAAAAGGTGTGTAATATGGTAGAAGTATTCAGATGCGACACCAGCAAGCCATGATAGATTTAGTGAACACTTACAAATAAGTAATGGTTTATTACTCTTTAAAGAAAGTCGACTAAAAGAAATACCTAATATCTAAAATACATAAAATCTTACGGCAGATTTTTTAATACGACTGTAAATTACTTTGCTAAAAATTTTGGATAAGTCTAAAACATTTCTAAAAGGTTTCTGTGAAATGTTTAATGAAACTTCTCAAAAAAACCTTTTTTAAAAGGTTTAAGTAACTTTTATAAAATATTTTAAAAAACCTTTATGCTGAATGCTTGTGAAAAGGTTTCTACAATCTTTAAAATAATATTTCTTGAAATGTGCTTGCAAGCATTTCGTGAAATGTTTTCTGAAATATTTATGCAAAGATTTTACTTTGTTTTCTTGAAAGGTTTTATGTTTTCAATAATAATATTTCAGTGAAACCTTTCTAATATGTTCCTGAAAGGATTCAAGAAATATTTCTGTGAAATGTTATTGCAAGGTATTAGTAAGCTGCGGGAAAGGATTCAGCAACGTTTCATTCAAACCTTTCTGTGAATCTTTTTCATAATTATTTCATGCTATGTGGGTATAAACATCGCCTCACTCCAGGAAATAATTTATTTATGTTTTATTTGGTTTTAAACATATTTAGAGTATATAAAGGTTTAAGTTGAACGTACATGAATATTATTACACTTATGTTTTATATAAGAGCGACTGAACTTAATCGAATAAACATATAACATTCAATTAATCTTTAGGAGAGCTTCTGGTACACAAGCTTTCTTGTGTCCGTAGCTTTCTTGTACACAAGAATCCAAATTAAGACATTTTCAATCTTACGATGTAATCATGAAAGTTTTCCAAAACGCCAGCAAAGCTTTCGGTATGCTTGCATGTAAGAATGATAATGTAATCTAAGCGAATGTTTACAGAAACTTTCAGAATTGCTTTAGAATTCCTTCATGAAAGTTTTTTGGAAGGTCATAGTAGATCTTCCCTATAAGCTTTAGCAAAACTCTCTGTAAGCTTAAATGTAACAATAAATATTGAGTCATTGCGAATGTTTACAGTAACTTTCAGAAATGCTTACAGAATTCTTTCATGAAAGTCTTTGGGAAGATCATACTAAATGTTCCATGTAAGCTTTAGCAAAACTGTATGGAGGCTTAAATATAACACTGAAAATTAAGTCATAGTGAATGTTTATAGAAACTTTTAGAAATGCTTACAGAATTCTTTCATAAAAGTCTCTTGGAAGATCATACAAGATCTTCCATGAAAGCTTTAGCCATGTTTGTCGTAAACTTACATAATAATTACAATTAAACTGATTTGAAACTAACTTTGTAATCTTCTCTTAATCTTTCAGGAAGTTTTTTCAATGTAATATTTAATTGAAACTTTTCTGAATCCTTTTTAAATCTTTTATGAAGCTTCCTACTATCTTTCCTAGCGGAAATAATGTTCGAAACCCAACATAAAGTTACGATATCTTACAAATTTGTACTAATTTTTACTATTTCTTGCGTTGATATTTTCTTACTATTTATTATTTTTTCTTACATTTTATTGCGATTTTTTACATTAATAAAATTTTTAGATTTTTGAGCAGAATCATACAGTTTTTTTACAGATTTTTATATAATATTATTTTTGGTTACATATTCTTACATTTTCTTTTAAAATTGTTGCGGCCTACGCTCGCTATGCGTGAGCGCGAGGGCGGTGCCGACTCGCGATCTTCCACTTTCTTTCGTGCATCTCGCGATTTTCTATTTTTTTTTTTTTGTTGAGAGGGTTGACAAGGGGAGGGCAGGTTGGGAGGGCCGCGTCGCCTTTTTTTCTTCTCGTCTATTAATTCAACTTTAATTAATTAATTAATTTAACAGAAATGTCGGCGTTGCACTCGCGCTTGCCGTCGGTCCTTGAGCACAGCCATTTTGTCGGCTTCGAGCCAGACTCGATCAGTACATCTGCTCTCAAGTCACAAAATCCGAACTCCGGTCGCGTTCGCCTCTTGGGCACGCGTGTGTTACTTATTGCCTAGCGTACTGGCTGTCTGTGTATAAATTTCTTATTGTTCTGTGTTTGTGTTTCACGGAGTTTTATGCCGCAAGGCTTTTCCCAAGGCCAATAAAGAGCAATCTCACTATTGGCCCAAAAATCGAGTGTTTTATTTAATTCTCTCTCTCTCCCAACAAAACAAAAAAAAAACGAAATCACGAGGTTCGACCACGAAGGAAGAACTTCTCGATAAAACATTTTGGTACCTCCCGTGAGGTGGACTTTCAGCTCCTTGGATCTGGACATCGAAAGCTTCGCCTCGTCGCCGCAGCCCGGGTGCATTTCTCCCAGCCAGCCACGTGCAGAAGTCGACAGTAACTCCTCAAAGCTAAGTTTTCTGATAATTTAAAATACTTAATTCATTAAATTTGGGGAGGGATCAACATCTCGTTTGTGCGCGCATAATTTTTGTGCGCGACTTGGTTGGGTATCTCGCCCGCTTCTTGTGTGTCTTGCGCGTGACTTTATTAAGTTATCTTGCGTCTTTCACGTGTCTTGTGCGCGACTTGGTCGGGTATCTCGCCCGTTTCTCGCGTGTCTTACGCGTGACTTCATTAAGTTAACTTGCGTCTTTCGCGTGTCTTGTGCGTGACTTGGTTAGGTTTCTCACCCGTTTCTCGCGTGTCTTGCACGTGACTTCATTCAGTTATCTCACGATTCTTTCGAGATTCTTGTGCGTGACTTCACCAAGCATCTCGCGTATCTCTCGTTGAGTTCTCCACCGCTGAGACAACGCATTCATTTGAACGGGAGCGATTTATTTAATAATTCAAAATGGAGAGAATCAGTGCGGCCTACCTCAAGCGACAACACGCGCACCTAAGGGGCCAGATTACAAAATTTCGGAAATCAATCGCGGACAGGGAGTTGACACCGGCCAACGTAAAATTGCACATCGAGCGGTTAACGAAACTCTTCCACGATTTCGAAGATTTCAGACTCGGGGTTGAGGACGCTACCGAATCGGAGACCGAAGCTAGCGAATTGCAATTGGACGAGGCGCAGAACGGGTTTTACGAATTAAACACTGCAGTGAACGAGTTATGCGTTCCTCTTATTCCCGCGCCGAACACCAGTTCCTCCAGCGCTCCTTTTGGGTCAGAAAGCTCAACGCTCGCGGATAAGCCGAAGGTCGTTAAATTGCCCTTGTCCGAATTACCGAGGTTCAACGGAGACTATCAGGATTGGATTTCGTTCAAGAACAATTTTCAATCCATGATAGACGCGCGGACATTGATGGCGTTAGTAAATTTATTTATTTGCGGAACGCGTTGACCGAACCAACCAAAAGGAAGTTGGCTCTTCTTAACACCACGGCCGACAGCTACAAACTTGCGTGGGACACGCTTTCGGAACATTATCAAAAAAGGCGACTTATCGTCAAATCGCATTACAATTCGATTTTTGATTTGGCCTCTTTCATGCGAGTGACATCCGTGGAAGCATTGTCCAATTTGGTTGACGAAGTGCAGCAGTATCTCGCCACGCTTAAGCAATTGAAGCTCGTGCCTGATGAAGACATGCTGGTTACGGGCATAGAGCGCGCCTTACCGGAGGAAGTCCGGAAAGAGTGGGAGCGAACACTGTTATCTGACGTACTCGCGGCACTCAAGGATCTTTTCAGATTCATTCGAGATTACGTTGATAGGCTGGACGCAACTAAAGCGCATGGCGCAAACGTCGGTTCCGCGCGTAATCCCAAACGCTCAGCTGAGCACGGCTTTTCCGGACACAAAAATAAGCGTTCCAATTCAGGAGTTCGATCTCTGGTAACCAGCGCCGGTCCGTCGTGTTCCCACTGCAAACAATCGCATCGTACCTATACCTGTTCCGAGTTTTAACTCTATAAAGGACGCCAGCACGTGTATAAATTGTTTGACCGTGCACAAAGACGCGTGTACTTCTGCAAGAAGCGTGCAAGAAATGCAACAAGGCTCACCATACCTTGCTGCATTTTGATAAACCCGTGTCAATTACAAGTATAATAAACCCAAATACCTACAAATATAAATTCTAAAATTATCCCACAAACCGACAAACCTCCTATTCTTTTTAAACAAGTTCTTTGTATTTTTAGCTCATTTTATAAATTGCGAATAAATTTCTGTGATTTTTTTCTAAGAAGTTTTTTTATTTAATTCTGATTTTTTTTTTAAATTTCTTTCTAAACTTTTAAATATTTCTTTTGTAACTGATAGTCCTTATTTTATTATTTGTTAAAAAATTCCTGTCACTGTTCATTTTCTTAACCTTTTCATGAGTTCAAAATAAATTTAAGAACAAGTTAAACAAAAATTTTTTTATGTAATAAACATTTTCCTTCATTGTAAACATTTCTTTTTGAACAATTCGTTTTTCTTTGCAATTGATAAGTTTTTAGCTTAGTTTTTGCGGACGAGTCGCTACCACTATTCTTCTTTTTCCTCTGAATAAACAAATTAAAACTAAATTGAAATACATAAATATTCTGACTCGTGTATTATTCATATCTAAATAAAAGTCAATGGCGTATGCTAAACTTTCGACGCGAGAAAGGATAAGTTTATTGATGATGCGTGGTTGGGGAGATCGAGTCCGATCTTACCTCGAAGTTCGTACGTTGTTTAATAACCATTTTCGTAATGAAGACGGACAAACACCTATCTCAAAATCTACAGTCGAAAGGGTTGTACGGCAATTCGCAGAATTTGGGACTGTCAATGATCTTCAGAGAACTGGTCGCCCACAATCTGTAGCAACTGAGGATAAGCAGATTGAAATTGCTGAAGCATTTATTGAAAATCCACATCTTAGTTTACGTAGAGCTGGGCATGAGCATGACGTTTCTCATGAAACTGTACGAAAAATTCTGAAAAGCATCAGTTTTCATCCTTATAAAGTCCATTTGGTACAGGAGCTTAATGACGATGATCCTGATCGCCGGATCGAGTTTTGCGAAGCGATGATGAACAGAATAGACGCAGATCCTCAATTTTTATACAACATAGTTTTTTCGGATGAGGCTACTTTCACTTTAAAGGGTGAAGTTAACAGACACAATTGTAGATATTGGTCAGACACAAGTCCTGCATGGATGTTGGACAATCACACACAATATCCACACAAGTTGAATGTTTGGGCTGGCATCTTAAACAATACTCTTGTAGGCCCCTTTTTTATCGAGGGTAATCTTACTGCCGCTTCATACGAACAGCTACTTAGGAATCAAATTATACCACGAATTAGAGAGATAGCAGTTGATGATTACGATGAAACGTGGTTTCTGCAGGATGGAGCAGCCCCTCATTTTGGTAGAGATGTTCGAGCATATTTGGATGCTCAGTTTCCTCATAGATGGATTGGAAGAAGGGGTGAAATCGAGTGGCCTGCTATATCTCCGGATCTGACACCACTCGATTACTTTCTCTGGGGTTACCTTAAGAGTAAAGTTTATGCCACTAAACCGGACAATTTGGATGAACTGCGCAATCGAATTATGCAAGAGGCTGCTAGAATCGATAGAGGGATGATTCGTGATGATGTAACTCATTTTTACAATCGCCTAGCTTTTTGTCAAGAAGTTGAAGGTTTTCAGTTTGAGCACCGCCGTTAAACTTTGAATCATTAAGTAAAACGCAAAAGACTTTAGCACACCAATCGTGAGAGGCAAGGGGACTCACGTTAATCAAGCACCCCAATCGTGAGAGGCAAGGGGACTCACGTTAATCAAGCACCCCAAAGGAAACAGAACTTACTACGTCCACGTCGTTGTTTCTGGGTAACGCTAAAAGTAAGAATAAGGGCGATAGTAAGGTTATTAATTTAAAAAGTGAACTTGACTTGAACTTGAACTTTCAAATAATGTGCAAAGCTGATCTCAAAGTCAAGGTGGTCGATATTGTTGGTTTCAAAACTTTTTCAAACATTTAGTCTTTCATAAATCCTCTAAAGTTTGAATACGACAATATTTTGACAGTTTATCCAAAATTGACCTTGATTTGACCTTCTAAAGATCACGTCAAATACTATTTTCGAAATGAAATTTCCCACTCTATCGATTGCCAGTGTAAAAAATGAAGATTTCCATTAAAAAACAACCTTGAAGGTCACGTCCAAGGTCAAGTATTAGGTCACCATTGAGTTCCTCGTTGAAAGTTACACGAGGAATAGCTTTACCGCTTGCAAAAATATTCAGAGGTATCTAAGAACCTTGCTGGAGTGTAAATAACCTTGGAGTAACCCTCAAGTTCAAATACTAGCTCTGACTTAATTACGTATCTGAATGTAAAATTTCCCGCTCTATCGATTACCAGTCTTAAAAATGGGGGTTCCTATTTAAAAAAAACAGTTGATCTTGAAATAACCTTCAAGGTCAAGTCCAAGGTCAAAGTGAATGTCACCATTAGATTCCTCGTTGAAAGTTACTTAAGAAATGACCTTGACCTTTATCAGAATTACTTTACCTCTGAAAATATTCAGCCGTCACGGGACTTAATTGACACCCTGTATATAAAAATATCCATTTGATAACAAATGTACACTAAAAAAAAATTTGGTAAATCCAACAAAATAATTTTGATAAATCCTCCTTATCAAACATTTAGTTGAATTAATTAAATATTTAATTAAATTGTCTAAATATTTAATTAATTTATCTAATTAGTTAGTTAAATCAACGAAATATTTTAGTGTATTAACTAAATATTTTGTTGTGTTAAAAATCCCTAAATCTGAATCAACAAAATATTTTGTTGGATCAATTAAGTCTTTAATGAAATTAACTAAATATTTAGCTAATTTATCTAATTATTTAATTAAAACAACGAAATATTTTATTGTATTTACTAAATATTTAGTTTATCTGAAAATCCCTAGATCTGATTTAACAAAATATTTTGTCGAATCAATAAAATATTTTATAAAGAGGATTGGACTAAATTATTTAGTTGCATTAACTAAATATCTTGTTAAATGAAAAAATCCCTAGAATCAGTTTAACAAAACCATTTGTCGAAATAACTTAACATTTTGTTGAGTCAACTAAACACAATTAGTCATTTTAATAAAATGTTTAGTAAGGAGGATCTGACTAAATAATTTTTTTGGAAGAATTTGTTCTTTTAAATAAACATTTTGTTGTTTTAATTAAATATTTTGTTGTTTTAATTGAATATTTTGTTGATTCAACTCATTAAAAAAATTCTATTCTAATTGGCTTTTGACGTCTACTTTATACGGCGACGATGCTACATTGCTTTTTAACCTAACTTATTTATTTTTTTTTTATTTCGCTGATTTAGATTTATTTATACATTTCGCATACATACACATTGATACACAGTGATGCGAGGTAAGGCTAGGCCGTGGCGCGCGGGAGCGGCGGCCATGTTAGAAGCTCGAGAGATTCTCTCGAGCCGTCGGCGACGACGGACGCGTGTGTGTGCGGGCGATCGAGGTGCGACCCCAGGTACGACCGAGAGACGGGAGGAAGCTACGACGAAGGCGAGCGTGCAGGATAGGTCTCCTGCAGTCGAGGCTATACTATGGCGACTATTGTAAGTACCGCCCGACTTTTATAGCGAGTGCGGGCGCGTACCGGCAAAGAGTCGAGGAGCGCCCCGCGTTCGCGCAACAGCACGCGAGTACGAGAAGCGAGTGTACACGCGTACTCTAGCGTTGTACACGGGCCGCGGCGACGTACATTCGCCGTCGGGTGCTCGCGCGCACCCCGAGGTAAGGACCTCGAGGGGCACTCGCGCGTGCCCCATTGCACTCTTCTCGCGGAGAAAGGCTTCCTCCGCGAGATAAAAAGTCAAGTATAGCCCCATTACAACACATATTCGCACATTTATATCACTTTATAACATTTCGCACAAAATTTCTTCGCTGACGAGGGATCGAACCCTAACACCTTCGGGTTACAAAGCGGACGCTCTAACCATTACGCTACGCAATGCTTGCAAGAAGTTTTTTTTTATCCATATAACTTACAGAAAAATATCATAATATAAACTTTATTATTGTTGCTATTATATAATTAGTTATAAAATTAAATCAATATAATTTTATATTTATATTTAACACAATATATATATAGAAGCGGCGATGGCTCGGTCGGTAGAGTATCGGACTCGTAACCGTGAGGTCCCTGGTTCGAGCCCGGTCTATACCAAAAACTGAGAGACACCACTGTTTATAAGTGTCTAATAACATCAAGGCTCACGTGATGTGCACCCGCTCTCCGTAAGCAATGAGCTGAGCACACAAAACTTCTCCGACCCTGAGAACGACCGGTAGCATGGCGTGGGCATATCTGCAGTAGGTTTTTCCTCACCCCTCTGCTAGGGAGCCGCCGCACCTCGTCTGCACTCTAGAAGACTATGGAGCGATATGCTTCCGCGGACAATCGGCGGAGGGAAAATGCACATCACAACTATAGGAGGCAAAGCGCAATGGGCTTTACAGCCTACGTGCGAGTCAGTACGTCCCCGCGCAGGGGCCCGCTGGTGCGCCTCCAAAAATCAACCGACTAACTAACGACTAACACAATATATAATAAAAATATATTATAGATATTAATTAAAAACCTTATTAAATAATATATAACGTCCTATTTTAAAAAAAAAGTATAATATAGTAGATATATATATAATATACGCAGCAAAATATTCCAAAAAAAAAAAAAATCTACGACATTAACTAAATATTTTGTAATTTTAACTAAAAGATTTGTTGCTTGCAACTAAATATCTAGTTGTGTCAATCATGTTTGTTTTGTTATCGGCTGATAATTTTTTTACTAAATATTTGGTAAAGTGAACTAACTATTTAGTTGAACCAACAAAAGCTTTAATTAAAGTGAACTAAAGTATTTATACTTGTTGGACCAATTACTCAATATTTATTTGAATCTACAAAATATTTTGTTGTATTAATTAAATGGTTTATTATTATTTAAATATAGCAATTTCAACAAAATCTTTAGTTACTCTCTAAATTCCTTCCAGTGAAAAACCACTGATTTCCAGTGCATATTCACCAATTTGTCAAGCTATAACTCGGTCACTGGAAATCAGTGAATAGTCACTGTACATCTTAGTGAAACTAAATTCACTAGAAATTCAGTGAAAAAAATCCACTGAAAAGGCAGATGAAATTCACTCAGAATTAGTGAATTGACTTTCTAAATCTGAATATAAGAAATTTCACATTTTTTACAAAATTTAAAAAAAAATTCATAAAAGAAAAAATGTGTACTTCTATCTGGACTCGAACCCACGAACTTCTAGACTACCGTTTAGACAACTGAGTTATTTATTTCTTGTTGTTAAGTGACTAAATTCCAAATATAACAAAATTTTGAAGGTTAGATCTAATAATTCTAATGTTTGAACCTGAATCTAATTATTTAACAAAAACAATGTTGGCAATATATTAGTACTAGAACGTATCAATATATTGCCAATATATTTCCCATACTCTCTAAATTTAAAACAGTGAAAAAAACACTGATTTTGACAGTGACTGCGTTTTTCACTGAGTTGTCATTCAATTATAGCTATTTAGTCAGTGACTAGAATATAACTGAAAAAAGCAGTTGATTCAATCACTATCTTTACAGTGAAAGATTTTTATTGAAAAATCAGTGAATGTATCACTGATTTTGCAGTGAGTTTTTTTTTTCTCTAAATTTAAAACAGTGAAAATATCACTGTGTTGACAGTGAGTATTTGGTTCACTGAAAAAATAATTAACTGTCACTGTTTTATTAGTGTTTACATTTTCACTGATAAACTTAGTTAGTGAAATGACTGGTTTTGCAGTGTATGTGCACTGCCTTTGTAGTGTATTAATGTAATCGCATTAAATTTCAAGGATAAATCCTGAAAATCTAACGCCAACATGAATAAAATAATAAATGTTGTACAATAATTATTGTTTAATAATAATAGCTTTTTTCGCATATAATGCTCAAACTCACTCTCTAAATCCCATTCAGTGAAATTTTCACTAATTGAAATAGTGATCATCGTCTTCACTGATTAAATAGTAAAATTTTACTGTTTTAAATAGTGAATTTTGTTTTTCACTGAATAAAAAGTGAAAATTTTCACTGATTAATAAGTGATTGTCCTTTTCACTGGTTAAATAGTGAAATTGCACTGATTCAAACAGTGAATTTTTTTTCACTGATAAAACAGTGAAAAGTTCACTGTTTTTGCAGTGAACCAAACGATCACGTGACCTTCATTTCACTGGTTGCAGTAGTGCAAGTGCAGAGCACGTTCTTTTTACCGCGAACATCGATGGAATATGGAGGGAACTGCCGCAAATTTAACTAATTTATCAGTTTCAGAATTGATAAATTATTTAAAAGACAAAATTAGCGATCCGGAGGCATTAAATATACTCGAAGGTAAGTTTACCAAAAAAATTTATACGTATAAAGTTTATAATCTAAATACTTGTTGAAATAAAGATTTGAGGTTATGGCTCATGCAATTTATAACGTGAATGACAGAGCGACAAACAGCATAAAATCAATGCGTATTAATTTACGTAATATCTTGAGTAGCCAGCAAAATGAGGAAGAGCTTCACGGAGAAAAAAATTCGTAAATGCTTAAGTTATCATTACTTTTAAGTTACTTATAGTTATAAAAAATAAAATTATTTTTTTGTAATAAATTTATTGCTATTTTTATTAATATTCCAATTAAACAATTTAATTATAAATAATGTAGGTTCTAAAAAGCAGATTCGCTTTAAAACAATATTTATTATATTAATTTATAGCAAAAATTAAGGTTTATTTTTATAATGTTTAGTAAAACTATTGTGTACAAATATTATCATAATTTTATTACACATTATAATAATAAGCCTTTTACTTGTTGCTAAATTAATACAATAATTATTGTTTTAAAGCGAATCTGCTCTTTAGTACGTACAAATTTTTCGCAAGATTGCAATAGTTTTTCAGCGGATATTCACATATTATTCAGTGAATATTCACTGTTTTATTTGTGAAAGATTTCACTTATCCATTCAGTGGATATTTTTCAGTAAATATTCACATATTTTTCAGTGAATATTCACAGATTCTTTAGTGAATATTCACACATTCTTCAGTGAATATTCACATATTCGTCAGTGAATATTCACATATTTTTCAGTGAATATTCACATATTATTCAGTGAATATTCACTGTTTTATTTGTGAAAGATTTCGCTTATCCATTCAGTGGATATTCACTTTAAAACAGTGACCTGATCCTCACTAATGGAAATAGTGAATATTCACTGAAAAACAGTGAGCTTTCACTGAATGGGATTTAGAGAGTATATAAAATAAAATTTGAAGTATAAAAATTGTTCATTGAATATATATGGTCTTTAGGAGTTAAACTTGTACACGGAAGGTTCAAATTCAAATCCGATAATTTTTTTTTTAAATTCAACCAAAGCAGTGAATAATCACTTTTAAAACAGTAAATTTGTTTACTGTTTCAACAGTGAATCGTCACTGCTTCTTACAGTGGAAATTTCATGTTAATTATAGTGATAATGCACTACTATTTATAGCGAGATTTCACTGCGCTTTTTGTAGTGAGATTTCACTGCTATATACAGTACACTGTTGACTACTTAATAGTGATTCATTTCACTATTATTTGTAGTGCATATTCACTATTAATCAGTGACCTACTTTTGACTTTTGAAAACAGTGCATATGCACTACTTTTCAGTGAAATTTCACTGTTTTATATTTAGAGAGTAGGAATCATTTTTACGCGGGTTTTCACACAATACATAGTGAAATGTGTATTTACTATTTATCCCAACAATCTGAAATACAATTTTCTTAGTGAAATACGCTATTGACATTTAACAATAGTGGTTTTCACATTTATTTTAGAGAAGTACATAATTGACATTCACCAACATTTTTTTCACATTTTTTTCAGTGAAAACTGTTTCACTGAAAAAATTAGTGAAAAATTAGCTGATTTTTCAGTGAAAACTGGTTTACTGAAAAAATTAGTGAATAGCTGATGTTTCAGTGACAATTTTTGCACTGGCAAAATCAGTGAAAATTTCACTGGAAGGAATTTAGAGAGTAGAATAACAAAATAATTTGTTATTTTAGCCAAATATTTTATGAACCATATTTAGTTACTTCGATTAAATGTATTTCGTTGTAGTGGCTAAATCGGTTTGTTGGAGCAACTAAATATTACGTGACAAAATCAATCAATTGATTTAATAAAAAATTTTACTGATTCAACTAAATATATTTTGTTGATTGACATTTAGTTGATTTAAGGAGGCCAGCCTGGGTTAAATTGAAAAAAATACACTTTTCAGTATAATAGCTATGAAGATTTTATGCATCACTTTTGAATCTTGGAACTTTTTACACTTTAAGTACTCATATAACATTTAAGTGCAAAATATTAGGCTTAAAAATAATATTTTGCACTTAAATGTCTACAATAATTTTTTTCTTATTTTTTTCAGAAAAGTAATCCGTCACTTCTGAGGTGCAACTTACTCTCTAAATTCCTTCCAGTGAAAAACCACTGATTTCTAGTGCATATTCACTAATTCGTCAAGCTATAACTCGGTCACTGGAAATCAGTGAATAGTCACTGTACATCTTAGTGAAACTAAATTCACTAGAAATTCAGTGAAAAAATCCACTGAAAAGGCAGATGAAATTCACTCAGAATTAGTGAGTTGACTCTCTAAATCTGAATATATTAATTTCACATTTTCAAAATTTCACATTTTTTACAAAATTAAAAAAAAAATTCATAAAAGAAAAAATGTGTACTTCTATCTGGACTCGAACCCACGAACTTCTGCTTGCTAGATTACCGTTTAGACAACTGAGCTATTTATTTGTTGTTGTTAAGTGACTAAATTCCAAATATGACAAAATTTTGAAGGTTAGGTTTAATAATTCTAATGTTTCAACCTGAATCTAATTATTTAACAAAAAAAATGTTGGCAATATATTAGTACTAGAACGTATCAATATATTGCCAACATATTTCCCATATAGGAATCATTTTTACGCTGGTTTTCACACAATACGTAGTGAAATGTGTATTTACTATTTGTCCCAACAATCTGAAATACAATTAATTTTCTTAGTGAAGTACGCTATTGACATTTAACAATAGTGGTTTTCACATTTATTTTAGAGAAGTACATAATTGACATTCACCAACATTTTTTTCAGCGAAAACTGGTTCACTGAGAAAATTAGTGAAAAATTAGCTGATTTTTCAGTGAAAACTGGTTTACTGAAAAAATTAGTGAATAGCTGATGTTTCAGTGACAATTTTTGCACTGGCAAAATCAGTGAAAATTTCACTGGAAGGAATTTAGAGAGTAAGAAAAGTAATTTAAGCCTGGTCTGGTATCATATAAGTCATCGTACTAGAAAAAAACCTATGGTAACCCGCGTAGAAATGATTCCTATGGAAAATATGTTGGCAATATATTGGTAGGTTCTAGTACCAATATATTGATAATACAATGGCCAATATGTTGGATTTATAGTGGCAAACGACCATATCCAATATATTACCAACATAGTACCAATATACATGTTTTAAATTGTACGTGTTAGCGATATATTGCTAATATATCAACAATATGATAAAAAAATAAGAAAAAAATTTCATAAAAGAAAAAATTTTTACTTCTGTCTGGATTCGAACCCACGCACTTCTGCTTTCTAGGCTAACGTTTAGCCGACTGAGCTATTTGATTATTTTTCTTAAATAGTTAGATTCAGGTTAAAACATTAGAATTATTAGACCTAACCTTCCAAATTTCGTTATATTTGGAATTTAGTCATTTGACAAAAACAATTAAATAGCTCAGTTGTCTAAACGTTAGCCTAGCAAGCAGAAGTTCGTGGGTTCGAATCCAGATAAAAGTAAACATTTTTTCTTTATAAAATTTTCTTTTTTTTTAAATTTTCGATTATATTGTTAATATATTAGAGATATATCGCTAATAGAACGTATCATTTAAAACATATATATTTGTACTATGTTGGTAATATATTGGATATTGTCGTTTGCCACTATAAATCCAACATATTGGAGATTGTATTATTAATATATTGGTACTAGAACCTACCAATATATTGCCAACATATTTGCCATAGGTATCATTTCTACGCGGGAAGTGGACAAATAAATAAATCTTTAAGATATTTTTCATGGAACAATAGTAGAGATAAAGAACACTTTTTGGGCCCTAATAGTGAATAAATACCTTCAATTATATGAGTATTTAAAGTGTAAAAAGTTCCAGGAATCAAAAGTGATGCATAAAATCTTCATAGCTATTATACTGATAAGTATTTTTTTCAATTTAACCCAGGCTGACCCCCTTAAATCAACTAAATGTCAATCAGCAAAATATATTTAGTTGAATCCCCGCGTAGATATGATACCTATGGCAAATATGTTGGCAATATATTGGTAGGTTCTAGTACCAATATATTAATAATACAATCTCCAATATGTTGGATTTATAGTGGCAAACGACAATATCCAATATATTAACAACATAGTACAAATATACATGTTTTAAACGATACGTTCTATTAGCGATATATCTCTAATATATTAACAATATAATTTAAAAAAAAAAGAAAATTTCATAAAGAAAAAAATGTTTACTTTTATCTGGATTCGAAACCACGAACTTCTGCTTGCTACTCTCTAAATATAAAACAGTGAAATTTCACTGAAAAGTAGTGCATATGCACTGTTTTCAAAAGTCAAAAGTAGGTCACTGATTAATAGTGAATATGCACTACAAATAATAGTGAAATGAATCACTATTAAGTAGTCAACAGTGTACTGTATATAGCAGTGAAATCTCACTACAAAAAGCAGTGAAATCTCGCTATAAACAGTAGTGCATTATCACTATAATTAACATGAAATTTCCACTGTAAGAAGCAGTGACGATTCACTGTTGAAACAGTAAACAAATTTACTGTTTTAAAAGTGATTATTCACTGCTTTGGTCGAATTTAAAAAAAAAATTATCGGATTTGAATTTGAACCTTCCGTATACAAGTTTAACTCCTAAAGACCATATATATTCAATGAACAATTTTTATACTTCAAATTTTATTTTATATAGATTTAAATTATATTTTAATTATAGTTTAATTATATCTTAATATATTTTAAATTGATGTTACCAATGTACAATATTATATATTAAGATCAGCATCCCCTTAAATGAAAAAACTTTTCTTTCGATGAGATTCGAACCTGCGACCTTCCGATTCAGAGTCCAACACCTAGTCCACTTGACCACGAGTCCTTGTTGTATATCAAATTTATTTCGCACTTAAGAGAAATTCGCAAAATTGAGTTTGAGCATTATATGCGAAAAAAGTATTATTATTATTAAACAATAATTATTGTACAACATTTATTATTTTATTCATGTTGGCGTTAGATTTTCAGGATTTAACCTTGAAATTTAATGCGATTACATTAATACACTACAAAGGCAGTGCACGTACACTGCAAAACCAGTCATTTCACTAACTAAGTTTATCAGTGAAAATGTAAACACTAATAAAACAGTGACAGTTAATTATTTTTTCAGTCAACCAAATACTCACTGTCAACACAGTGATATTTTCACTGTTTTAAATTTAGAGAAAAAAAAAACTCACTGCAAAATCAGTAATACATTCACTGATTTTTCAATAAAAATCTTTCACTGTAAAGATAGTGATTGAATCAACTGCTTTTTTCAGTTATATGCTAGTCACTGACTAAATAGCTATAATTGAATGACAACTCAGTGAAAAACGCAGTCACTGTCAAAATCAGTGTTTTTTTCACTGTTTTAAATTTAGAGAGTACACTGTTAAAAAAAGCATTAAATTTAATGCACTTTTCAAGCATATGTGTACTTGAAATTTAATGTAGTTGGTACATGAATGTCAAATTAAGGTGCATGTGCCAAAAATACAATGCATTTTCTTCAAAAAATTACAACTTTAACATTATAATTTTGTTAATAGTACATTAAAAATTAGAAACACACACATGACTATCACTTTAATGCATGTATTCCTCATATTTAATGTATGCGTACATTAAATTAAAAGTACATTCACAAACATTTCAATGTAAATTTTAATGCAGTCACATTAAATTTCAAGTATAAATGCAAAAAATTTAATGTTGAAATTAATAAAATACATTTTCTGTATTTATACTTAAAATTTAATGTGACTACATTGAAATTGTTGTGAATGTACTCAAATTTAATGTACTTCCATATTAAAATTCATGCAAACATTTATTATTTGTAGTCAATGCCTGAATTTTAATATATGCGTACATGAATAGGATAGGTAGATGAACATATGCGGCGTCCTGCCATGTAACGTTATATGTTGTGATAGCTCAGAGGATAACATGCCAAAATTGTAATTTTTTGGATCGGGTTCAAATCCCTTATAGAACTTTTTTTTACATTTTTTTTGTTAATAAATTAAGTCTTATTTATTTTATATGTGAATATTGACTATTTAATAATTTTAGTTTACTTAATTTAATTAACAAGAATACATTCACAACAATTTCAGTGTATTTTAATGTAATCGCATTAAATTTCAAGGATAAATCCTGAAAATCTAACGCCAACATGAATAAAATAATAAATGTTGTACAATAATTATTGTTTAATAATAATAGCTTTTTTCTCATATAATGCTCAAACTCAATTTTGCAAATTTCTCTTAAGTGCGAAATAAATGTAATATACAAACAAGGACTCGTGGTCAAGTGGACTAGGTGTTGGACTCTGAATCGGAAGGTCGCAGGTTCGAATCTCATCGAAAGAAAAGTTTTTTCATTTAAGGGGATGCCGATCTTAATATATAATATTGTACATTGTATCATCAATTTAAAATATATTATAATATAATTAAGATATAATTAAACTATAATTAAAATATAATTTAAATCTATATAAAATAAAATTTGAAGTATAAAAATTGTTCATTGAATGTATATGGTCTTTAGGAGTTAAACTTGTACACGGAAAGATTCAAATTCAAATCCGATAATTTTTTTTTTTTAAATTCAATCAAAGCATTTGAATTTTAATGTTATAAGTGCATTAAATTCAATGTACATTTACATTAATTTCCAAGCATATCTATTTAACAGTGTAACTTGAAAATTAATGTACAAGTAAATGAAATTTAATATTCCGAAAAGAAATTTGCTTCCAGTAATTTTACATTAAATTTCAAGTAGATATTTTTAACAGTGTAGGCTAACGTTTAGACAACTGAGCTATTTAATTGTTTTTGTCAAATGACTAAATTCCAATCCAAAAAACGAAATTTGGAAGGTTAGGTCTAATAATTCTAATGTTTTAACCTGAATCTAACTATTTAACAAAAACAATCAAATAGCTCAGTCGGCTAAACGTTAGCTTAGAAAGCAGAAGTGCGTGGGTACGAATCCAGACAGAAGTAAAAATTTTTTCTTTTATGAAATTTTTTTTTTAATTTTTGATCATATTGTTGATATATTAGCAATATATCGCTAATACGTACAATTTAAAACATGTATATTGGTACTATGTTGGTAATATATTGAATATGGTCGTTTGCCACTATAAATCCAACATATTGGCCATTGTATTATCAATATATTGGTACTAGAACCTACCGATATATTCCCAACATATTTTCCATAGGAATCATTTCTACGCGGGTCAGTAAAATTTTTTTTTCAGTGTATGCATAAAATGTCTTTCAAAAACTTTTAAATACTTTTTAGACTAACATTTGTGCATTCAAATTTAATATACAAAGCTTAATTTACGCTAGAATTATAACTATCTACAATTTTGCATTTCGTTCAAAATTCAATATATATTGAAATGTATGTAAAAATACTTTCCGCAATTCTTTTTTAAGGTGTATAAATCATGAAAATTGATTACTAAGATTCATATAAAAATAGTTATAAAAAATAATTAATTTTCAAATTAATTAACAAAATTAGATAACCAAATTTTTGCAAGAATTTTTTACTTAATTTTGAGGAAGATCTATAACAGAAAAAAGTATATGAAGATGGTTTTACTGATAAAATCATACGAAAAAGTAGGAGGAGTCTAAAATCAATGAAGGGCTGTAGGAGGAGCCAATGAATAGACGAAATGGAAAGGGGATGGGCTAATTTAATAAGCATGGCTGTCAATGCATACATTCGAACTAACATGAGTGGTGGCATCACGGAGCAATCCAAGGCCAACTAAACAGAAAGAAGAAGAATGCATACATTCATACACTGAAAAAAAATTTTTTAATTCAACTAAATATATTTAGTTAATTGGCATTTAGTTGATTTAACTGAATATTTAGTTAATTCAACTAAATGTTTAGTTCAATCAACAAAATGTTTTATTAAATCAATTAATTGATTTAAAAATTTGAATGCGATTAAAAATTAATTGAAAAATTTTGTTGAATCAACAAAATCTTTAGTCAATGCGACAAAATAGAAAACAGATTTGTTGATCCAACAAACCGATTATTTAGCCACTACAACTAAATACATTTAGTCGAAGTAACTAAATATGATTAATAAAATATTTTGCTAAAATAACAAAACATTATGTTATTCTAACTAAAGATTTTGTTGAAATAGCTATATTTATAAATAATAAATAAACCATTTAATTAATCCAACAAAATATTTTGTAGATTCAAATTAAATATTGAGTAATTGGTCCAACAAGTAAATAGTTTTGTTCACTTTAATTAAAGCTTTTGTTGATTCAACTGGATAGTTAGTCACTTTACCAAATATTTACTGAAAGAAATCTCAGCCGAAAACTAAATAAACTTGATTAATACAACTAAATATTTTGTTGAAAGCAACAAATCTTTAAATCAGCAAAATTTTGTGCGAAATGTTATAATGTAATATAAATGTGCGAATATATGTATCAATGTGTATGCATGCGAAATGTATAAATAAATGTAAATCAGCGAAATAAAAAAAAAACATAAGTTAGGGTAAATAGCAATGTAGCATCGTCGCCGTCTAAAGCAGACGTCAAAAGCAAATTAGAATAGAATTTTTTTAATGAGTTGAATCAACAAAATACCCGCGTAGAAATACCTATGGCAAATATGTTGGCAATATATTGGTAGGTTCTAGTAACAATATATTAATAATACAATCTCCAATATGTTGGATTTATAGTGGCAAACGACAATATCCAATATATTAGCAACATAGTACAAATATACATGTTTTAAATAATACGTTATATTAGCGATATATCTCTAATATATTAACAATATAATTTAAAAAAAAAGAAAATTTCATAAAGAATAAAATGTTTACTTTTATCTGGATTCGAAACCACGAACTTCTGCTTGCTAGGCTAACGTTTAGACAACTGAGCTATTTAATTGTTTTTGTCAAATGACTAAATTCCAATCCAAAAAACGAAATTTGGAAGGTTAGGTCTAATAATTCTAATGTTTTAACCTGAATCTAACTATTTAACAAAAACAATCAAATTGCTCAGTTGTCTAAACGTTAGCCTAGAAAGCAGAAGTGCGTGGGTTCGAATCCAGACAGAAGTAAAAATTTTTTCTTTTATGAATTTTTTTTTTTAATTTTTGATCATATTGTTGATATATTAGCAATATATCGCTAACACGTACAATTTAAAACATGTATATTGGTACTATGTTGGTAATATATTGGATATGGTCGTTTGCCACTATAAATCCAACATATTGGCCATTGTATTATCAATATATTGGTACTAGAACCTACCAATATATTCCCAACATATTTTCCATAGGAATCATTTCTACGCGGGTATTTTGTTATTCCGACAAAATATTTTATTGTTCCAACAAAATATTTAATTAAAACAACAAAATGTTTATTTAAAAGAACAAATTGTTTAATTAAGCTATTTATTTTAATCTTAATTAAATAATTTAGTTAAATTCTTCCAACAAAATTATGTAGTCATCCTCCTTACTAAACATTTTATTAAAATGACTAATTGTGTTTAGTTGACTCAACAAAATGTTAAGTTATTTCGACAAATTGTTTTGTTAAACTGATTCTAGGGATTTTTTCATTTAACAAGATATTTAGTTAATGCAACTAAATAATTTAGTCCAATTCTCCTTATAAAATATTTTATTGATTCGACAAAATATTTTGTTAAATCAGATCTAGGGATTTTCAGATGAACTAAATATGTAGTAAATACAATAAAATATGTCGTTGTTTTAATTAAATAATTTGATAAATTAGTTAAATATTTAGTTAATTTTATTAAAGAGTTAATTGATCCAACAAAATATTTTGTGATTCAGATTTAAGGATTTTGAACACAACAAAATATTTAGTTAATACACTACAATATTTCGTTGATTTAACTAACTAATTAGATAAATTAATTAAATATTTAGTCAATTTAATTAAATATTTAGTTAATTCAACTAAATGTTTGATAAGGAGGATTTATCAAAATTATTTTGTTGGTTCAACTAAATTTTTGTTGGATTTACCAAATTTTTTTTTCATTGTACTGTACGGATAACATCAATAACCATCCAGATCAATTATCTTTTGAATTTTTATTCTAGGCTGTTGTATAGTTTGTAAACATTTAATAATTTAGGAGACTGAATATGTTTCTTAACGTTATTTAATAACATTAGTATTTTATTATATATTTTTAAAAGATCATTTTTTTTAATTTTTACATACTTTTTTCCATGCAATACGTTTTGTGTATAAACGAATTTTTTTTAGTAAATACCTACAAAATGTATATTAGAAAACAAATGTATATGTGAACAACTTGAATAAATGATAAGTTGCCGGGTTACCATAAATCAAGTGAATATTAATTTTTACGAAATTAATTCCTTTTTTCAATACATAGAGAAAGTGGGTGCATGATAAGTAGAAGGAGGGAGATTTTTCCAGACACCTGTTACTTCACGGCTGGCGCCAGAGTGAGAGAGACGAACATATGGTGCGAGAGTGATAGCGAAAATATGTCTGGAGGCTCGCTTTTTCCCGGGGGCCCGCTTTTTCCGAGGCGAGCAGGGAGGCGGTGTGAGAGGGCGGCGGTTGATGGGTGGTATTGTTAATAACAATTTATAAACAAATTTATTAATAAATTCACCACCGCCTACTATTCACCAAATGATGACAGCAAACTGACGATACTATCCACCGAACGTTAGCAGCATATTGACGGTTACGTATTTCTTTTCTTCTTTTCTTGGAAGGAAAGAGTTTCCCTCTTTCGCACCCACTTGAATACTTTAGAGGTAGTAGAGGTGTTAGCAAAAAAATGTCAAGCACTAAAATCGACCATTACTAACGAGAGGCGTCTTTTTCTAGAACGTTGTTAATCTCTGCATATAACTCACAGTTTATAGTCCACGCCGGCGCGCAGTCATGAACGGCGCATGAGTCGGCATCGGTAGACGCAGCATCCCTACCGCTGCGCACCAAGGCTCGTGCACGCGGGCCGTTCGGTACGCAACTGCTCCCCCTCCACAGAACTTGGATAGCCCTTGGGTCTTTCCACCGCAGCTCGTGTATCTTAGCTGAGAGAGCAACTAGCAACACGTGCGTCGTGTTTTCCCGTTGCAGTCCGCACGGGATTCTGACTATGTGTACAATCTACTTTTTAGGATAAAGGGCTGGATAACTTATTAAGCATCTTGCAGGTTTTTCGAATCGACCCCTATACACTTGCTTGCATGTCTAAAGAGATACGTTGTGTCATACGCTGATGTCAAGGCGGCCCCCACATAGCATGAAAGTTTTTTGGGAGTTTTTTGCAAGGTTTTTTGAATGGTTTTGAAACTTTCAAAAATATTGCGAAAAATGTTTTTACAACGTTCGTATGTCCGCGCATAATCCTCACAAAATCATTTTCGGTGAAGATGTAACAAGACATTTTGCAATATTTTTAAAAGATTTCCACTTATATTTGAGGTAGGTTTAAAAATAGGATTATACGATTTTTATTTTTTGAATCTTATTTTCTAACTGTCAAATATTTTTAAAACCTTACAACAGTAAGTATTTCTCTAACTCACTAACCAAAAACTCAGTAACTGTTAGCTAGTTTTTCTTTTCTATAAAATGATAAAATTATTGAACAGTTAACAAACCCACCTTTTTGTTTAATTTCGAAGAGTATCAGAAACACACGAATGATGTATTTTGTATTATTTATTTTTTTTTTAATTGTGTTTTATTTCGATGTATAGATTATAAAACACCTAAGCAAACGAAGTAATTGTCAACTTTCAGCAGTCACCCATCCAAGTAGTGACTACGCCGAAAGTTGCTTAAAGGGGCCAGCATGGGTTAAATTGAAAAAAATACACTTTCCAGTTTAATAGGTATAACAATTGTATTCATCACTTTTGATTGCTGGAACTTTTTACACTTTAACTACTCACACAGTTTAAGCTATTTATTCATTATTAAGATCCAAACAATGTTCTTTACCTCTAGTATTGTTCCATCAAAAACATTTAAAATATTTATTTATTTGTCCACTTGCCATAGCTTTTTTGTCAATAAAGTAACTTATATGTCACCGGACCAGGTTTAAAATACTCTTCATTAAGGTTATTGTAGACACTTTTTGTCCAAAATATTAGGCAGTTACTAATATTTTGCACGAAAATGGACAAAAAGTGTATTTTTTTTCAATTTAACCCAGGCTGGCCCCCTTAACTTCCCTGATTGCCCGAGGGGCATCTCCACCGTTCCGTCAAAGACTCGGTTATTTTGTATTATTTATATTGTAACAAACGTATTGCTCGGCAAGCGCGAGCAACAGCTTTGTTACGAATATAAGACGGTACGCAACGCGCGTATATTTAAGATATACTTGCGTTAGCGCAATCGCGACGGTCGGAGAGCAAGTGCGCTCCCGAGCGTCCCCACTCCGTGGCGCTCTCCCACCGCGGGTCGCCGTTCCCACCGCGACAGTCTCTCCCACCGGACGCGTCTCGGATCGAGCGGCTCGGAGCGAGCGGGAGCTGACTGTAGAATTCAGTCCACTCGGCGCACTGAGCCGAGGTCCAACCTACTGGGGGGGGGGGGGGAGGGGGGCTATCACGCGTAATGAGCGTGATAGTTGGACTCTCTGCGTTACGATATGGTTTGCATTTAGTTTAGTAGTTACCGCGTACTGGATTTAAAGAGCACGCTCGAGGCGTTTTATAGTATTTAAGTTGATTCTATTTTTGTATTTCTTTTATATTTTTATGTGAATAAAAATTCAGAATAGTTTTAAGTGAAATAATAACGTGTGTTTATTTCCGTTCAGAGTAAAAGTTCGTATTATTATTCAAAGTGCCGTGTATGGGGTTTCGAGCGTACTGAGCTCGTTACGTTTTAGTGTTGCACGTGCATTGAGCGTGGCAACTTGGGGTTTTAACGGGTGTACTGAGCCCGTTCGCAAATAGTGCGCCTGAACGTACTGAGTTCAGGAGCAACCGGAACACCTCCTCCTACCCCATACGAAACCCGATTGTTACAATATGTTTATAAATAATAAATAAGAATATTACCTTATGGTAACAGAATCCGTCCTTTTTCCTTGAAAGAGTATAATAGTATTAGAAGTGTGTGTATTACAACGACAAGAGCAAACTTTCACGCATGTGCATTGTGACGGAATAACTACGCGACATATCTCGTGTATCGGACGGGATATTACAGCACAATCACTTCACTCGTACGACTCGTTCGCGCGCGATTTGAAAAAGATTAAATAAGAAATACTTAACTTTTATTTATTAATAATTATTATTGCACATTTAAAAAATTGATTTGTTGTTTATTCTCTTTTTCTGGAATACGAACGATATTTTAAATAATAAAATAAACTTTCTAAAGGTTAATTAATACCTTTATTAATTAACAATATATGATCGCTCATTCCTTGCTTAGAGAAGGGGGATGTGCGCTTACAGTGATGGAAGAGAAATAACAAACACGCAGTCGTAACCTTTATGTATAATCGCTTTTTTTGTACATAATATACATTATATCATTATTCTGGACTTATTATTAATATTCATTTTTTTTAATTAATAAAGCGAATTCTGTAAAAAATTGCAAGGGAAATTATTTGAGTAAAATGAATAATCCTGTTTTTAAACAATAATTATTGTTGGATAACTTGATGAATATATGCAACTTCCATCTATACAATACTAATTATCATGGTAGCCAAGTGGATAACGTACAGGAATTCTAGTTGTTTGGAACGGGTTCAAATCCTTTCTAGAGCTCTTTTTTAATGAATCTCTTTTTTAATAATTAAGTATTATTTATTTTCCATATGGATATTGACAATTTCATAATTCTTTTAGTTTACTTTTAATCTTTTAATAATAATAATAATTAACAGCTTAACGTTTATACTTTTCCCCATTTCAGCGTAGAAAAAATCCGGAATTTACCCTGAGGTATATAAATAAAATCGTATAGTGCACTCATGAATATTAGGTTGCTTGCATTAGGTTTATTTGCAATGAACGATTATTATTCATAAGTAAAATATAAGATTTATGAAAATAGTACATTACTTTACAAGGGACGAACGACGATCATTCTGTCCAGCGCAGTGATTGGCCTAATTTGCCGGGCATGATGATCGACGTTCGTCCCGTGTGAAGTATACTATTTTTCTTACTGTCCGGCCGAAAATTTGTGGATAATTAGCAATATTTAACACAAAATGTGCACACGAGCGGTATCTCGGTCAAAATATAAGGCACATGGTATTGTTCGCTATCTTTTTTGTACGCTATGCAACTCATAAATCCTCCTTCCTTATCGTAAAAAAATTTTCTGCTCTCCGGCCCCGAAAACGCAACTTCCGGGCCGCTGCACGAGAGGAAGTTGTATCTTTCGGGGATCGTCGAGCCGAAAAATAGTATACGTATCTAACCCTGTATAATAAGAAAGCCTCAGAATAATGTACCAACCTTTTCGTAAACTTGCATGTATTATTTGAGAAAACGTCGTATAAATGCTTTGACAATTCTTTCGCCCTAGCGAAAATTTTAAAACATAAAGAATCGTAATAAATCGTAATAATTCGATGAAAAAATATACTTTTATAATATAAAAGTGTACATTTATGTTGGGTTTCGTTCACTTTTTACCAACAACCCTCGCTTTGCTCGGGTTGTAAATGTTAGCGGATGTTAAATCCCCTCGCTCATTATTAGTTACTTAACTTATCAGACAGAGAGATTATACACACATTATAGGAGGGAGGAATTTGATATATCAGTCTGATTCAAGATCGATGACCATGCTTAACATGCAGCTCTATCTCTGTACAAAACTACTGTGGTATACAGATAAAATTTTCCTTCCTTGGAACGTTGAC
Source organism: Sycophila sp. Sp_5 (assembly GCA_018906775.1). Classification (NCBI taxonomy): domain Eukaryota; kingdom Metazoa; phylum Arthropoda; class Insecta; order Hymenoptera; family Eurytomidae; genus Sycophila; species Sycophila sp. Sp_5. Next base: position 249,953 of record JACCID010000090.1, read on the forward strand.
GATTCCACTTCATTAACAAGATAAAGTATTAAGTGTGTAGCGTGATGAGTTTTCACAACGCATACTATTACAGTCAGTTCGGTGGGGGCACTGTGTTCTTCGGAGCGCCTCGCTAAAAGAGGATGTGAAGTTGGTAAAGAAGCTCTGCGTGCAGGGATTAATATTCTTGACGTTGTAACAGAGAATAATATGAACTTTAAGGAGGCTTTTTATAATTGCGGAAACGAATTTAGAATAAATTTGATAATAAAAATTCGGATAATAAACACAAGATGATGGAGGAAAGCGGATATATACATCATGCACCGAAGCAACCCCTTCAACCAAATGGTCTTTCTTGCCTGGCACGCGCAAAGACCGAATAAAGAGTCGACGAAAGAAACTAAGCGAGGAAAATCAGTGAAACGTTTAAAGAATACTTTTAATAAGAAGAATAATAATAAGCAGAAGAGGAATATCAAAAGAACCAAGAAGAAAAAACACTCTACTCTCTAAATCCTATTCAGTAAAATGTTCACTAATTAAATAGTAATTGTCGCTTTTACTGATTAAATAGTCATTACACTGATTCAAACAGTAAATTTTTTTCACTGATAAAACCGTGAAAAGTTCACTGTTTTTGTAGTGATACAAGCGATCACGTGAATGAGGTTTGTAAGAGAGGTGTTACCTAATAGATTAAGAAACACTTCTGTCACAATAGAAAAGTAAAGCACGTTTGTATATTTATATATACTTGTGTTCAAGCGTTCGAGACGTTCAGCGAGCGAGTGCACTCCGGAGTGTCCTATTTTGGAGCGTTCCTTCTCCCAACACCGTCCCCCATCGAACGTTCGCTCCAACCGAGCGAGAGCGCCTCGCGTTAATTATAAGCCACGACTTGAAAGCAGTTCGGAGTTTACTCGGCGGACTGAGCCGAGCCTTTTGAGCAGAGGGCTATCACGCGTTATTAGCGCTGATCACCTGACCTAGCGCGCTTTGAAATAATATGTTATGTATGTTACTTCCCATATCTTGATTTGAAAGACGTGAAAATTAGATTACGATAAGAACGCGTTATAGAATGAATAATTCCACTAAAATATTAATAAAAGTCATGTTGGATTTTTTGTTACAGCGCTAAAAATAACCGCCGAGACATTACATATATTTTATTGTAAAGTTGTTTGTATTTTTATGTAACATTAGATTTACATAATTTTTTATACAGTTTAGTAATTAAAAATATCGTTAATTAACCCATCATAAATAATTGTAGAAATTAGAATAATCAACTGTGTATTGAGCGATTGATTTGGGGAAGCTGAGCTTACTGAACTCGGATGTTTTTTTGTAGTTTCGATTGTGCATTGAGCAATTGAAAGGGGTTTCAACAGGCGTATTGAGCCTATATGCGAGAAGCGAAGTCAAGCATAATAAGCTTGTCTTCGTTGTGTATTTTACCCATTCCTGCACCATAGAAATCCAGATTGTTACAGGTTATATACTCAGCAGTAGTATAATGTTTAGTTATTTTAACTTATAATAAACTTATAAAACTTTTAAAAACGTATAAAATAATTGTTATTTCTTTAATATTTTAAGTAAGAATTCCATTTTCTACTATACATTATAGATTACTTGTTTTATTTATCTGATTATTTATTTGTATTGTGCATATAATATTACTGCTGAATACTAGTGGTACAGATATATTCGAAAATTTGATATTACTGTTCTTGACAATAAAATAATGTCTAACGATAAATGCTATATTTCACTTCTTAAGTCTTCTCGCTTATTCCTGTAGAAATAAAATAGAAATGAATTCGGTATTAGAAGTACAATAACTCAAATTACTGAATATAACCGAAGTATATTTTTGGTCACTATATTATTGGAAAGAACATAATTAATATTTAATGTTGAAAGATAAATCTCAGTAGTGATATACAAGCAATTGTTAAATTAAGATTTTATTTATTAAGGTGGGTTTTAATATTTTATTCCTTTTTCGAGGTCAGATTCGTCGTGCGTTGCGTGGAACGGGCAAGCGGCTCGTTCCATATCGTGTTTTACGCGTGTGCAGTGTACAGAGCAGGCAAGCGGCCTGTTCGCGCACACAAGTAATTGTTTACGCGGAGCAAAGCCGTTGCTCTGTATAAACACCACCGATCGCGGGTCGAGCGGTCAGCCGGCAAATTCTCGGAGCGGCTGAGAATTTGCAGGAGCGCGCGCGTTTGCATTCGCGCGCAGCTCCGCTTGGCAATACTAGGGCGCGTTCGGAGCATCCGGCTCGCGGGCCCTATCTCTACTAACTTCCCCGGGACACTTCCCCGCGGAATTGTAATTCTGTTTACGGAGGCAATAAAGACCTCCGACTACTCGACACATCGTTCCTTAACCTAATATCCCGGATACCGCCACTCTTCCGTAGAGCTGAGCGGCCGGCATCAGCTGTCCAGGAGGACGACAGCTGCGCGAGCGCGAGGGAAGCGCTCGCATGCAGCACGCGAGTACAAGTAGCGAGAGTACAGTTCTACTTTCGCGTTGTATACGGGCCGCGGCGACGTGTGTTCGCCGTCTGGTTCTCGCGCGCTCGCCTCGCGGGGCACTCATATGTGCCCCATTGCACCTGTCTCGTGGAGAAAATAGTTTTCTCCATAAGATAAATAACAAGCATCAACCCCATTACAACTGGCGCCCAATAACGTGTGCACCGGAGAGAAGGACCGCGGCGCGACGAACTAGATTTTTTTGAATTTACAGATCGGGTTACCGACCGAGTCGGTATTCCAAAGGCAGCGTAAGCTTCGCTAGTCGGCGACTATGTGGCAACGCGCTTTTTCACAGGGAGTGAAAAAGCCGCAAAAATCGAATTGATTTTAAATTCTAGAGATCGTGTGTGCGCGCAATTAAGGCGAAAAATTTAATTTTTTTTTAGAAAACGGAGAGGGAAAATTTAGGGGATTTTTCCATAACTAGAGTTAAGTGGAGAGACAGAATCACGCGTTGCGGCGAACGCTCCTTCAAGCGGAAGGAGCATCCGAAAAAGTGAATTCATTTATCTTTGCCATCGGATTTACTTGAAAAATAATTTTTTTTATTTTGTTTGTGTTCGAAGCAATAATTCGAACAGACAGTTGCAGCCGTACCCTGCTCCTGTCAAAATTTTGTTTTTTTTTAGGAATTTCTGGAGTAGATTTCGCAAAGCGAACAGTTGCAGCCGTGTCCTGCTCCTGTTCGGAGACCTTGCGATATTGGAACTAACAAGGAGTTCCAGATTCAGATTAAATAAGTGAATGGTCGCAGCTGTGCCCTGCTCCGTTCAGGACGCTTTTAATCACTGAACACACGGGGTGTTCAGACTCATTTAACAGCATACAGTCGCAGCCGTGACCCGTTTCTGTTTCGGGTAGCTGTTGAAGAAATACTCGAATATTCATTAAATTTTAGGCAAAGACAAATAGAGAGTTCACGTTTTCGGAAAGGGAACCTTTCGAGTGGGACAGTTAGCCAACACTTGTAATTTACAAAATTATTATATACTAACACCCGAAACACGTTTGGGAGAAAATTCTAGATAGAATTTTTCCCGATTAAATTGACCTCGAAAATCGAAAGTTTTCGAGGAAAATTGGTTTTCTCACTGGATTTGGCAGCGAAAATTTCAGACAGAGTCGCGTAAAAATAAGTAGATATTTTTGACGCAGTTCGAACGCGACTTTACTACAAACGGTAGACAGTCGTGGAGAAATTCTTTAAAACGTGTTTCAAATCGAGAATCTCCTACACTACACAGTAGGCGTCGTTGCGTTGCTAACCGAAAGGGCCGTCTCATAAACTTTTTTCCGCGTTTTTGGGACAGAGGGCAGGCCTGTACTCAATCAGGCGAAGATGGAGTAGAAAGCGGAACCCACGGAACGGGATGTCCAGCATTGACTGATGGCGACCCCGATCGAGGAACTGGAAGAAACGATCCAGCACCTGGGCCTGAGGACAAACGGCGACTGCTTCGTGTAGCGTCACCGTCTGTACAATTGGCTGCAAGGTAACTACACCGCAGCCGATTTCCAGGCGTGTAACTCCTCAAACGAGGAGGACTTACGCACAGCCCGGGAATCACTAAGGAGGTCCTTCATCGAGGAGACATGCATGGACAGGACCTCCGCAACGATTCAGGATGAAAATTACGAGAAGGGCCAACCCCACCCTCTCTCGATTTATTAGAACAGCATCATATGCCATTCTGAAGGTGACAAGGTGATTGGCAATACAGAGCCAAGTTACACGCCGACAACCAGGGGGAGGCAGGAGAAGGACCGCAATAGCGAATCCGACGATGAGAGCCAATTATCACAAGAGCCAAGATTGTCGAACAGAGGAAACATCGACGATCAGATGGCAAGGTTGGAATTGCTGTTGCGGGAAATCCAACAAGCCGTTCGGGAAACCGAACGAAAATACGATAGCCTAATGAACACGGTAGTTACTCAGGCTAGGACCATGACGACTCTCACGTTGAGAGTCAGCGTCGACCTCCAGCTGGCATCAGTCAGGGAGGCCGACACAATCCAGATCGGTGCAGTATGCTTAGGCCATGTGACCGAGGCGCACCGCCACAAGTCGAAGCATTTGTGCACAAAATGGTCGGCACGGAGCCGACCACACCTCGGTGCACCACGTGAGTGACCCATACGATTGATGTGGGAAATACTCGCCCCATCAAACAGCGCTATTACCCATATTCACCGGTAATAAAAGCTGAGATGCACGCGCAGGTCCGAAAATTACTGGACGCTGGCGTCATCGAATCATCCACGAGCCCGTGGTCAAGCCCGGTCGTGATGGTGAAGAAATCCGGTGGAGGATACCGGATGTGTATTGACTATCGAAAAGTCAATACACTAAAAGTTTCGCCGGACGGATACCCAGCGAAACGGATGGACGCGGCATTCCGCAAAGGCAAAGCGGCCAAGTATTGCACAACGTTGTACGTTAGCAACCCGTACCACCAAGTACCCCTGGACGAGTCGTCCAGAGAAATAACGGCTTTCTCTGTACCTGGAATAGGCCATTTCCATTTGTCCTGGAAGATGCAGGAGCATCTTTCCAGCGTCTAATCGACATGGTGGTCACTTCAAATTGCGAAGACTACGCATTCGCATACCTGGATGACATTGTCATAATGTCGAAAACGTTCGAGGAGCATCTCGAACATCTTCGCAAGATATTAGGCCATCTACGAGAGGCGGGCCTAACGATCAATTGGCAGAAAAGCCACTTCTGCCAATGCGAAGTGAAGTACTTGGGTGTGGTGCTGAACCAAGAAGGCTTCCGCCCCGACACAGAGAAGATAAGGCCCGTACTGGAGTACCCGCCGCCTGTAACGCCTCACTTACACACGCAAAGGCTCATCGACACATTAGGTCACGGCACCATTGAAAAATCCCTCTGTTATTTTTCCCTCCCCTGCCCGCGGATAAGCGCCTCACAATGCAGCAATCGCTGTCGCGCCGCTCGGCGTCATTTCTCTCTCTTAAACAAGCGTATCCCCTCCTTCCGAAGTTACATTTAAGAAACATGTACCCACTCTAGGCATGTGACGTCACAACATGCAGCGCCGAAATTGTAAGATCCAGAGAGGGAGAAGCTTGGTTTTGACTATAAAAGGCGGTGCTCTACAGAGCTCCGCTCACTCTTGCTCTGGCATCTTTTCAAAAAACATTAACTATCAATAAGACTCGAAGCTAACTAGCTATAGGCATACGTTTATCATGACGTATGCAAGCTAAAGCTAAGAGATTAATTAAAAGAAATTACCAATTTACTTAATTAACATTATTTAAAAGCACTCGAAGCTAATTAGCTATAGGCATACGTCTATCATGACGTATGCAAGCTAAAGCTAAGAGAAATAAAAAAAATCTGAAATTCCTCTCTTGCTTCTAAGGTTATCAAAATTCAATCATTTTGTAAAATTTAATAAAAACAAATAACATCAATAATAAATCAAATCACAATTTAATTTTAATTAATAGCAAAGCTCATACGTTTGTCATGACGCATGTGAGTCATAAATAGTTTTTGCATCTATTCCTTATTAAAACGAACTAGCAACAGGCACACGTTTATCATGACGTGTGTAAGCTAAAGAGTTTTAAGTAAATAAAAAGAAAGCTGATTATAAAACAAATCAAAAAACCAAAAGAAATTTAACTCAATAGCAAAACTCATATGTTTGTCATGACGTATGTGAGCTAAGAGAGCTTAATAAGATCGAAGAAAAAAAATTAAATAGAAACCTTTTTTAATAGCGACACTCGTTCGTTTGTCATGACGAACGTGAGCTACAAAAGGAATTATTTTGTTGGCATATGCGCTTTCGGGTTCTCGAAAACTCTCGTAGCGTAAATATAATTTGTACCTTACACGCCTAAGAACGTAAAGCAGCTAAGGCGGTTCTTAGGCATGACATCGTGGTACAGGAGGTTCCTGAACAACCTCGTCACGATCGCCGACCCACTTACGCAACTAACGAAGAAGGAGCGTAAGTTTGAGTGGACGGAGTTGCAACACTCCGCATTTGAGTGGGTAAGGCATTTATAGCCTTCGCCCCAGTCCTGCAACGTCCTGACTTCGACAATGAGTTCGTTGTTCAGACGGATGCAAGTGATTCGGGAATCGAAGCGGTTCTCCTCCAATTTGAAGACGGCGAGGAGCGAACAGTGGAGTTCGCCAGCCGCGTCCTCTCACCTGCCGAGAGGAACTACAGCGTGACAGAACGAGAGTGTCTCACACTGAGTGGTCCGACAGGACGATTTGCTCGGTGGGCCTTGGAGCAAGGCAAGGCAAGGCAAGGCCACCAGTTCACGGTTGAGCACAGGAAAGGTGCGCTCAACAATGTCCCAGACGCCCTTTCTTGGATTTACGAGGAGGAGGGCGAGGAGACACCAGTGGCCGGTGTCTCATGGACGGAGGATTCTCAGGATGAGTGGTATCTCCAACAACTTAAGAAAGCAAAGGTGGAACCACTCACAGATCCAAAAATGAAGTGGGTCGGGGGTAGATTGTTCTATTATAACCCTAATCAAGTAGTAGTTTGAGCAGTACCCGGACCGATTTCTCTGCACGGTTTGCGGGGAGCCAGGCGTGCTCCACGCAACCAATGTCCGAAGCGGGATCCGCACGGGTGGTACGTCAACCAGAGAAAGTACCAGTAGGCGACCCGTGCCGAGTCCCGCTTCCCCCCACTGTAAATTCAGGGCCAATAAATGGCTTCGCGCCCTTAATTTCCAGAATCAGGATGTAGTTTGTGCGAAACTTATTTACCCATCCCTTCCTTCATTTCCTATTCTACCGACGTTTGGCTCGTCAAGAGTAGCAGAAGCCGTAAAGGTCGTGGCTTAACGGCGTCTGCGAAGAGGGTGTGACGCGAGGTACTATGGTGTACCTACGCGTCGTCGCAAGCTGGCGCAAGCGAGCGCCATTAGGTCAGGCTAGGCCGCGGCGCGCGGGAACGGCAGCCATCTTGGAATCTCGAGAGATTCTCTCGATCCGTCGGCGACGACGGACGCTTGCGCGAAACGGGCGAGGCAAAAACGACCTGCGACAAACCGGAGCAACCTGTGCCACGCGCGAGGATGAGCTGACAGGAAGGACGTGCGAGATTCGAACAGGCAGCCCACGACTTGGAAGCGGCTGCAAAAATTGTGAGTACCGCCCGACTACTTTGTTGCGAGTGCGGGCGCATACCCGGCGAGGAGTCGAGGAGCGCCTCGACTCCAGAACAAAGCGTTGTCCGACGCACGCGCGAAATAGATTTCTTCGGGCTCTCTATCTCTCCGGTAGATCGTGTTCGCGGACTCTCGGGTTTACGCGGAGCAAAGTCGTTGCTCCGTATAAACACCACCGATCGCGGGTCGCACGGTCAGCCAGCAAATTCTCGGAGCGGCCGAGAATTTGCAGGAGCGCGCGCGTTTGCGTTCGCGCGTGGCTCCGCTCGGCGATACTCGGGCGCGTTCGGAGCATTCGGCTCGCGCGCCTGATCTCTAACTTCCCCAGGACGCGGATAATTGTAATTCTGTTTACGGAGGCAATAAAGGCCTCCGACTTGCATTTTACATGATCGAGTCGTTATTTCGAGTAGTCCACGGGATTTATTATCTGAACAAGAATTGCAATAAAAGGGTAACAAAATTTTTTTATTAAATTATGTATTATAGATATTGTATAATCGATTAAGGGGGCCAGCCTGGGTTAATAGCTATAAAAATTTTATTCATTACTTTTGATTGCTGGAACTCTTTACACTTTAAGTACTCATTTAAGCTATTTATACACTGTTAGAATATAAACAGTGCTCCTTTGCTCTACTATTGTTCCACCAAAAATATCTTATCTTTTTTTTTATTTATTCACTGGCCCCCTTAAACAATTTTTATTTCAGTTAAACTGGATGAAATTTAAATAGCTCGATCAGGATAATAAGAAGGTACTAAAGTAGTATTTAAAGGAATCGTTTTCTAATCAAAAAGAGTGCATAACAAAAATAAAACCATCGATAAGTGAAATTAATAGATAGTATCCAAGGTTAATCGATTACTACGGTGACGTAATATTAAAAAATAATTCAATATTTCTATTACCTAAACGCGTTATAATAAGATTTGTTGACAACAAGGCTAATGGGGATAAAGGTATGAATTCGTTTAATTTTCATAATTATGGAATAAACTTTTTGTCTTTGTACATTGACGGAAAGCAGATGTGCAAACCTTTGCAACCCAACTTATTAGTAGACAACCTTCAAGATGTAGAGGTTTATCACACTCTGTATTCTGGCACTGGTATGCATTTTATTAACAAGAATAACGACATTGATCGTTCGGAATATCCCAACGGGTCCTGTCTCTTTGCCTTCGATCTTACGCCCGATCTCTTAGCGCTTTTTGCAGGGCATTGGAATCTTGTAAAAAACGGCACGGTTAGAATCGAAATACGCTTTGATACCCCGCTAACAAAAAATATAAACTGTGTATTATATGCAGAGTTTAACAACGTTCTCGAAATAGGCGCCTCTCGACCTATAGACCTCAAATAATGGTAGATTTTAGTGCTTGACAATCTCTCGCTGTCACCCCCTACTACCTCTAAAGTAGTATTCTAGCGGGTAGAGAGAGGGAAGCTTTTTTCTTCCAAAAAAAGAAAAAAAGAAATACGTAACCGTCAGTATGCTGCCATCTTACGGTGGGTAGTACCGTCAGTTTGCTGCCATCGTTTGAAGGGTAGCAGACAGCGGTGGGTAGTGCGTAGTGGGTGGTGGATGGTGGGTGGTTGGTGGTAGATGGTGGGTTGTGGGTGTTACGCAGGAGGCGGTGGTTGCGAGTCCACGTATATATATAACACATAATTATGTCCACAATTTATGAAAAAAAAATTATTTATTAATAAATTTGTTTATAAATGGTTATTAACAATACGACCAACAAGGCCGCTCCCAGATGGTTCTTTCCAATAAATATGGAAACTCAGAATTTATAGAAACCAATCTGGGAGTTCCTCAGAGATCAGTCCTGGGGCCCCTATTATTTAGCCTCTACGTCAATGACCTACGTTATGAACTTGACAGACTCACAGTTAGATACATTTTCTATGCAGACGAATTTCAAATCTATCTTCACGCAACCAAAGACAGACTAACTGAAGGTGTGGCTTTACTATCTCTTGCGGCACAGAAAGTGGCTGAATGGGCATTGCACTGTGGATTAAAGCTCAACAGTGGCAAAACTAAGGCTATCTTCTTTAGTTCCAAGAGGAACGTAAACGACCTAGAGAGTAGGTCCTTGCCAGGAGTTAAGCTGAGAGAAGGAATGTTCATCCCGTTCAGTAGAGAGGTTACTAGTCTTGGTGTTGTACTGGACAACAAATTAACGTGGAAACCGCAAATTGATTCCGTTATTAAAAAGATCAACAAAGCCCTATATAGCTTGCGGTTTATTAGGGATTGCACCAATGAGGAACTCCGCAAAAGATTAGTTGAGTCAGTTGTCCAACCACATCTGGACTACTGCGCCGTTTTGTACTCTGACGCAGCCGACAAACAAAGAATCCGACTCCAAAGGTTGTTAGGAGTTAGGAGGGATGATCACATCTCGCCCTACAGAAGACGCCTGGGGTGGCTCGGAGTCGACTCTCGCAGGCTGTACTTTTTACAGTACTGCTTCTTTATAAAATCATTCGGATGCGAGAGCCTAGCTATCTCGCGAGTCTATTCTCTGCGCATGTCCCCAGATCTTCTGCTAGAGGTGAGCCGCAGAAACTTAATATACTCAGAGTGAGCACGGAAACTGGAGCCAGGACATTCCAAATCCAAGGAGCTCGTCTGTGGAACTCACTTCCCACCATGATCCGACACCTGCCGTCATTTTTTGCATTTAAAAGGGCGGTTCGCCAATATTTATTCGGGCTTAACCCTTGACCTCCATTACTAGTCGGGCTTCATGGCACCGGTATTTTAAAACAAATCAGACTTCTTGCTTATTTATTTATTTATTAATTCATGTATATGTACTTATTTATTTATTTATTTATGTATATGTACTTATTTATTTATTTATTTATGTATATGTACTATTTATTTATTTATTTATCGAACCTGACTGTGATATTTTTATATCTAATGACTTAATTTCTAAGTATGTGAGTAGTATTATGTTTCGACTGTGATATCTTATCCGTGATATCTGACTCTGATTTCTGACTGTGATATCTTATGTGATATCTTATCTATTGATGTGATGCAATCTGTACCAATTATCTATATTTATAAGTTATTTTATGTAATATTTAGTTACATTATATGATGTAAAAATTTTGCCAAATAGGCGAATAAAAGGCTATGTATCTAACGTACCATCCACCGTCCCCATTCCGCCTCTACCAGAGCTACCAGCATATAAAATTAATATTTGTCCTAAAGCGAAGGAAATCTTGTTTTGCAAAGCGAGACGTGGATATGCAGTAAGAATTTCTGGTCTTCTATCAGTTATCGCGTGATGGCTTGCGCGGATTTTCTTCATTAAAGGCATTGATAATAAAAGATAGGAATAACTTGTATTAACAATTAATAATTACAAATACCTAGTGTATGCTACTTGATAGAACTGCAGCAGAAAAATGAACATTTTTTTCAGTTATATAATTTTACAGTATGGAAACAGGGTTCTAAGAAGGTACGCCACGAGTACCTTGTACCTGTTACTCTTGCGAGAGTGTCATTACTCCCGCTTCTATGTGTGTATGTGAGTGACACGTCGTAAGAATACGCGTGCTTTCGGCCATGATGCAGGCGATATTTAGCAACTCAGTTTTGTGTGTCACCGGTTCGTTATGTTGAAGGCCGAAAGCACCTGCAGAGGCGGCGGGCGTTCAGGATGCAGAGGTAACGGCGGACCATGCTCAAACAATAATTTTTTTTAGTAAGTTTTTTAAATGTCATTATTGAAATTAATGTAGTACATAAAAAAATTGTTTCTTTTTAAGACGAACAATTTTAACATTTAAAGTTTTTAAATGAGGTTGAAGTTTTTAAAAGGAAAACGAGAGCACAGGTGTACTCTCGCATTGTAAATGGATCGTGGTGACAAGTACGTGCTCGTACCTCTCCATGCCGGGATAAAGGCAACTTCAGTCCAACTAAATTGAATAGATCAACTCTTCATTCCGATATATCAGACGCATCAACATCAAAATTTGGTGAGGACCTCAAATCAAAACCTGAGAGGGAATTTAGTTCACTAGATCATTCAAGATCTGACCACAGATTTTGAAAAAGCAAGGTGCAATACCATTGGAGGCGAATTTTGAAATCAATCATATGCAAATTGTAGCGTAAATATGTTGAAAAATTTAGGGCGTTGTGACGTTGCATTTGCACGTCTTAACGCGTGAGTGATTCGGCTCTCTCTCTCGGAGGGTCTCAAGGGCTGAGAAGGCGTCGACGTTAAATAAATTATTTGACGTCGAGCTTCTCTGCACACTGTAGGCCCACCAAAGTGACAGGTGTGGAGCGGACGACGCGCCACCGCACCTGCCAGCCATGCGTGCGAGAGAGAGAGAGCACGTGCGAGGATGCCGCCTGAGCCTAGCCAGGCCGCCGGGACTTCGTCGAGGCCGCGCCGCAGGGAGGCGGCCGCACCAAAGCACAGCCGACGGAGCGGAGCAGCTGACGAGGCGCATCGCGACGGCTGGCGACGAGGCGACAGCGACGGCTTGACGACGCGGCGAGGCCACGAGGACCAGCTGACCGGCGCCGCCATGATGGCTATCACCGACGACGCGAACGCCGCCCTGGCGACATCCCCACACAAACACATACACGCACACTGACACACACAACACCCGCGATTACAACGACGCGCCGCGACTCCCCCAGGGTGCGCCGCGCACCTGGGGAAGCATACACTCGGTCCGCGCGCAGTACGTGGTCGAGCGCGGACCATGCGTACGAGTGCGAGAGAGAAAGCGCGCGTACACGAGTTGGCGCGCGAGTCGAGGCGGCGCGCACGTGTAGGTGCGAGAGAGACGGAGCGAGTAGGCGAGTCGGCGCGCGAGTCGAGGTGGCGCGCGCGTATCAGCGCGAGAGAGAGAACGAGGTGTGCGAGAGAGAGGGAAGATCGGCGAAGCATGGAGCGAAAGAGAGCGGCCGACTACGCGCGTGACGTCACTGGCGCTGCTCGACGAGCTCGGCGAGTCGAGCAGGCGGCCAACGTTCGCGCGAAAATTACGTGGCGCCGCGCTAGATTCTAACTCGCGCTCGCGCTGGCGTTGAACGATTTTTGAGTGGCTGCGCTGACGTCGCGCAGCCAATCGTCGCTCGTATTGTCGGTGCGGGCGGAAACGAGTCGACGAGGCGACCCTTGAGAGAGAAAGAGGATAGGGAATAGGCGAGAGAGAGTGAGAGGGAGTAAGGGCTGGCGTCACGGAAGTGTTCGTCGCCGCGACGCTACGCCATTCAGCCGAAAACTCGTGTAGCGATCGGACGTGAAATTCAGCCGAAAACTCGTGTAGCGATCGGACGTGAAATTCAGCCGAAAACTCGTGTAGCGATCGGACGTGAAATTCAGCCGAAAACTCGTGTAGCGATCGGACGTGAAATTCAGCCGAAAACTCGTGTAGCGATCGGACGTGAAATTCAGCCGAAAACTCGTGTAGCGATCGGACGTGAAATTCAGCCGAAAGCTTGCATTGCAGCCGGACGCAATTTTCGAGAGTTTTTTTTGAGTTAGCGAGTCGTGAGGAGTAGTAGCCGAGGAGAATTTAGTTAGGACGAGATAGTTTATTTTTGAGACGGTGAGCCCCGCGCACACCCTCATTGGGTTATTTCTCCCTCAAAATTGTAAATTCCCCTCCGAAAGTCCCGCGAACGTGACCCGCGCCGCGCACACACACATCCCCCAACAAGTGTATTCCCCTACGCCAGGAGGCAATATATGATTTAGATAAAATTCACAAGTGTTCGAGTTTGATTTCTAAGTGTTGGGTGTGTTGTAAGGTGGTGGGTTGAAGCTGATTCTCAACAACTTCGCAAGTGCACCGGCTGTCTCGAGTGAGCAGCTGAATCCGCGTCGTCAACGGAGCGTGCAGCAAACGCCACGTGCATGCGTGCGTGAACGTGGTAGTCTCGGGAAGACCCCCCCCCCCAACCCTGGGAAAAAGAATCTCAACCGGAGCGAGGAGTTCGTGATCCGGCGGCGTCTTCAAGGCGCCTGGCGCTCAACAAATTTGGAGTAGTAGGTAAAGCGTAGAATTCCCCTTTAGGTTAGGTTGTGGAGCAGCAGGAGAGGAGACGCAGCCAAGCGGAAAATCCCATTGTGTAGTCGAGCCGTAGAAGTGAGTTGAAGTGTAGAAGCCGTGTGTGTAAAGGGAAGAAAACCCAAACCATACCCCGCCAACAAGGGAAAAGGGCGAAGCGGAACGGGGGAACGTACCCCAAGTAACCCGTTTTCCCCTTTGTGACTGGGAGGGAGGTGTAAACCCCGGCCTCCACCATTTTCCCTATCACAGCGTTTTAGGCGGAAACGGGTTATGTTGTTCATCTTGCACGGGTTTTCCTTACTATAGGAACCTATCACTCCGATTCTGGTGACATAATCAATTTTTTTAAAAAAATAGGGTCAATAAAGTAAAGAAATTTAATATGTCGGATTCAAGATGGCGGACATAACTTGTAAAAAATGAAGATATTTACAAAGTCAATTGGGTTGGACCAAATTTGTTATAAACGGCATTTTGGGGTAGCTTATCGTAAACTTGAAATCGGACTTCGTTTTCTTGACGTTTCGACAGATTGAATCTTTAGTTCTTGGTCTTAAACGATTGCTCGCTTTGTTCGCAACCGATCAAGTCCACAACTTCAAAATTCTACACAAATAAATAATCTAAATAATATAATTTGCTCTTTATGAAAAGTGTACATCATTTTCTTCTATTAAAAACGCATTATACGAAGATTTGCTAGTACAATAACGAATTCATCATATTCCACAGAATATTTTTATTTATTGACAACATTTCCTGTTCTATCATGTTCTAAAAGAGATTTTTTTGTGGTCGTGTTCCCGAGCATGAACTCTTTATAGTTATCGGACTCAGTTTCAAAAGAATTCTTGGTCCTGATATATAGCAAAACTACTATTAACGCAGTTATAATAGTATTCTTAAAGAGTCCTGATAGAACCTGATAGAGCTCTTTATGGAGTCGTGATGGATTCTTCTTTAATGAATTACAATATTCTTGAATAATTTTAAACGAAGCCCTTAAGTGTTAATATTGCGATTTATTGGCAATCAATGAACTATCTTTATTTTTAATTAAAAATGAACTCTGTAAGAGTTCGTAATGAGCTCGTTGTGGATTCGCTAAGAATTCCTATATTAAAAATTCTGAATCACGTTTTTTAGTGTTAAAATAATATGTCGATGGCTCCTATTCATATAATGCTATTTGAAAAAGCAATTTCATACAATGCTAATTCAAAAGAATGTTTCATACCATTCTATTTCAAAAAGTTCTTTCATACAATGCCATTTGAAAAAATGGTTTCATACAATACCCTTTCAAAAAACAGTTTCATATGATCCCATTTCATTATAAATTTCATATAATGCTATTAAAAAGAATTTCATATGATTCTATTTCAGAAAGTGATTTTATATAATTTTATTTCAAAATACAATTTCATATGATGCTATTTCAAAACGTAATTTTATTGAATGATGTTTCATAAAGTGAGTGTCAAAATAATTGTATCTCAATTAGAAAAAACCTATTAATTGTCATATTGCAAAAGTTAGTTGTAGTATTATTTAATGTTATTGTGTTATTGACTTAGAGTTATGGTTATTGTAATAGAGTTATTGAGTTAAGGTTAAGAGTTACGTGCCAATGAATTGGCAGTGTTTTTTTTTTTATTGGTTTGGAAAATAGAAGCTGCTTCTATTTTCTAAAACCAACTAAAAACTTTTTCAAATAGGATTATATGAATAGGAGCCATCGATATTTTGATACATGTATTATTAGATTAAACGCACCAAAAATGGTCTCAGATCTCTTGTAAACTAGCATCGTAGCCAAATACGTGAGTGGCTAAGGAGCGATCTGAGGCATTTTTTTACCTTCCGAGTAGCGTATACTATTTGCCCACCTGGCAAGATCAAAATTTTATCCTTTTCGTACCGGCACCTGGTGGAAAGGTGATGCTTTCGGGCCTCTGAGCGGGAATAGTACATTATTATGTACATAACCCTGTATAATAATTATACATGGCTGGGTACATAATAATATATATTTTCAGTGTATTTTATCCAATTTCTGCAGATTCATTTTGTAATGAACTCACCAAATTCCTTTTTATGTTTCCTGTCAAGTTACTTTTATTTCTCTTTTATTTCCTTCAATATTTTAGGAGTCTAGTCAATAAAAGCGATGTTTAATGCTATGGAAAATATTTTCCTTATAAGTAAATATATATATATTCTTAAAAAAAACTTTTCCTTTTACCTATGCCACGAAAAATCTTTCCTACGCAAACTTGCCTTCTTCCCCAAATGTAAGTGCATCTCAGCCGCCGATAAGGCATCGGGAAGCAATAAACCCCTAACTTTACGACTTGCAGGCCTTGCCCAAGCGAGCTGGAGCGACACTTACTTTTCCCGAAGAGAAAGAAAAAAACAACTAATTAAGCATTTGCCGTTGGAGAATATTATTTTCTTTTAAATAAAATCACCCAAATAAATATAACATAAACAGAGAATCTGTCTAACGTTTATATAAATTGCGCAAACAATTTACCATTAATTACAACCTTATTTATCTTTTCTCCTCTTTTTCTTTTTATTATAACTTAAAATAATAAAAATTAGATTATTATACCGACGCCTCCTACGAAGAAAATCTCTTTTCAGTTTTGTGGCGAAGAAAATCCCTTACAAAATTTGCGCCGAATATAATCCCCTCGCTGATTTTTCCGACGAAAAAGATCTCCTTCTATACTATTGTGACGAAAACAATCCCCTCGCTGATTTTTCCGACGAAAAAGATCTCCTTCTATATTATTGCGACGAAAATAATCCCCTCGCTGAATTTTCCGACGAAAAAGATCTCCTACAATCTTATAAAACAATTTTCTACCAATACTATCCCATACTTTTTAATCGAGGGTGCATTTATTTAAACAAATTATTTTATTTTACGTTTTGTGTTATCGTTTTTTTTTATACAATTTAATGTTAAACGTAATTATTAAAATATCTAAAATGCAATTACAGTAAAACTGGCTTATTTTTGGCTTATTCGTTAACTAAAACCATTAGCCAATTATTAGTGTACCAGCGATTTTACTTCGTTTATTTTATTTAAATAAAGGGCAAAAACTCCAGAGACGACAGTATTTGCTGCAAAATCGTTCATGAAGATTTTCTTCGCCGCAAAAGTACAAGACAGGCTAGTTTTCGCCGCCAAAATGCAGACAGGGGATTTTCTTCGTACGGGGCGTCGAAGTATTAGTGTAAATAATTCAAGGGAAAGAAAAAAAAAACAAAAATTATATAGAATACGGTAAAGCTCTATGAATTAAAAGTTAAATTTTCAAATAATAATAATAATAATGTAAAAGTTTACAAAATTATTAAAATTTATAATTAAGTAAAGCGTTAAATTAAATAATTGTAATACGGAAAAACGGCACAAAAGCGCAATGAAAACATTATTAAAATGTAAAGCCCATGCAAGTCCCTCTGAGGGAAGCCAAGCTTCCCCCTCCTAAGACCCACGAGGGAGGAAAAGCTCAGAATATAAAAGGACGGGCCTCTCCGGAAAAGCTGTAGATACGTCCTCAGTCTGCCGATGGCAGTTACCCTGCTCACACCTTTCTCTAGAGCTAGTTGGTTCCGTGAGTGCTCTGTGTCGCCGATCTCTGCAACTGTACCGTCTTTCCGTCCTCCAGGGGTCCTCCTTAGGGCCTGGTCTCCCCGCTGATGCTTGCTGCGACTGTACTGTTACGGGGTCACTCCTGCGGAGTTGCTGCGAGTCTCGTTTGGACGAAAATTGTAAGTTTTTCCTAGTTTTATAAATAAAAAAAAAACAACTAAAAAAGTTTAAACTTTCTTAAAAATTTATTTTTCTTATAACAGTTCCTTAGGACTACCCTTTCATTCTTTTAAACATTTTCTCTAGTTTTTTTTCCTTTTCGACAGGTCTGTACCGAATACAACTACACACTGTCTTTTTCATATTCTTAAATTTAATTCAACTGTATTTCAGAACCCTGCTGCTAGATTATTATATTAAATTTAAGAATTTAGAGCAATTAACAAAAATAGTGTGCTGCACCCAGCAAGTTTTCTTGACATTGCTTGCACTTTGCGTTAATTCCCTCATTTTGTATTTGTTTTTTTCCTCAGAAACATCAAGTAAAAAATTGCTGAAAACTGCGATTTCTTATATGATTAACCAGAAAATTACGGGATTTGCTAAACATAGCGATCTGTAATTTTCTTTTGTCGTCTTTTTCTCATAGTTTGCAGAATATCTGCAAACTCTCTATGAAAAACATAAAAAAAAAATTTGTTTCCCCTCCTTTTTCTTCTTGCAAGTACTTATTTTATACAATCATATTTTATTGTTTTCAGATCTTTTCACTTAAGTAACAGTGTGCTCAAAGCTTATTGTATCGATCTAAAGATTTGACAGTGTAGGATCTCGAGTAACTGGAGTTGAGTTTTGAACACTATAGAGTATATTTGTATGTTCTCATAATCCGAAATAAATTAAATTATAGTTTTTGATACGATAATTTATGAAGTCATGTCATCCTCAAGATTAAAAAATGAAAGATTTTCAAAAAGAAAATTTTATGATAAATTTACGATATCAATTTCCCTTACGACATCTGGAAAGCTAAAGTTCGAAAAAATCGAAGGCAACGGTGAGTAGAGCGAACAGCCTATTTGCTAGGAATGTTTTGGAAAACTTATACTGGATTTTGACGTTCTAGCAAAAAACCTCAAATGCAAAAAGTGCAAAAACTTTTTACATTCAGAGAAGGTAGTACAGTTTTTTTTTGCATAATTTGCAGTAGTGTATTTATTATTTTTATTTATTTACTTATTATTAAAAGCGCAATGGGCCTTCGGCCTACGCGCGAGTCGGCACGTCCCCGAGCAGGGGCAGCCGGTGCGTCTCCACTTTTGACCGACTACTTATTATTATCATTTAGTTTATTAAGTATATTATATAACGCAGTCAATAAATTTGTTTTATTCATTTAGAACAATTAATAAGTATCGCAATTCTAATGAGCGCAAAAAAAATTGTTGAACCTATTCAAAAAGGAATGATTGATCCTCAGGGTACTCAGGCTACACGGAAAGAAGTGTTCCCCGTCAGAGACGGTGCTGTTCGTCTGGCGGCGAAATGTGCAACTAGCACCGTATGGTGGCGTGCGCTACTCGACTTTATCCGTGCGCGCACGTCTATACTCGATGCTGCGAGCACGGGAATTTTCGGTGCCATTTGCACGGCGTTTTGCCGTGCTGGCACCGTTTATTATGATGCAAGCGGCATCGACCGGCTCACGCACATCGCCCCAGTCATCGCGCGACACTGTACAATAGTTTTCTTTATTTCTTAGCAACTATTTAATGAATATAAGTATATGATTTCTTAACAATTAAGAAACCTAAATTCATTCTTTTACCCACCGTAGTTTTTAATTGTTAAAAAAATTATCACGGGATATTTTTCTTAATATATAAGTGGGAATGACTTTTAAATTATATTGTAGATATTTAAATTTATCTTATATATAATAATCTTATATATAATTATACAATATATTTTTTAAAATATATTGTAGAAATTAAAACTTAATCTTAAAATATAATAACTATAATATTTTTAAATAAAAAGTCAATGTTTTATTACATGCGTTTTTAAATGTATATTTTTCCTTATATTCTTTAAAAGTCATTCCCACTTATATACTAAGAAAAATATCCCGTGATAATTTTTTTAACAATTAAAAACTACGGTGGGTAAAAGAATGAATTTAGGTTTCTTAATTGTTAAGAAATCATATACTTATATTCATTAAATAGTTGCTAAGAAATAAAGAAAACTATTGTACAGTGTCGCGCGATGACTGGGGCGATGTGCGTGAGCCGGTCGATGCCGCTTGCATCATAATAAACGGTGCCAGCACGGCAAAACGCCGTGCAAATGGCACCGAAAATTCCCGTGCTCGCAGCATCGAGTATAGACGTGCGCGCACGGATAAAGTCGAGTAGCGCACGCCACCATACGGTGCTAGTTGCACATCTCGCCGCCAGACGAACAGCACCGTCTCTGACGGGGAACACTTCTTTCCGTGTACTACTTTAAGTCAATTAAAACAAAAAGGAATAAAACTAATTTTCCTTAAATAAGGATAACTAGCCTGAATCTACCTTAAAGCCTTGGAGAGGGGTGTGAAATTCCTACACGATTTGTTTATTAAGATTTTAAATTAAATTTTGAGATTGTGGTTCTTTAAGCCAGTATTCTACTTTTCAACTTGGAAATTTTTTTTTTTTTTTTTTACATTTTTCGAAAGTAAATATATTCAAGAATGTAGTCTAACTATACTTTTTCACCTTTCGAACGCACCTAGCTGAGCGCGCTATTCCGACCCGTCTACCTGAATTACACCTATATACTATTACCACAAATATTTACATTTGCTAGTGACGTACAAGAGGTGCTGAAGCCGATCTACGAAGATCTAACAAAACGGAATTGCTGGAGAGATATTTGGGCAGAAACACTCAAAATAACAATGAGTGTTTTAACTCAACGGGCTATTGCACCGAAGCATGACTATAATGGCAAAAAAATCGTTAAAATTGCATGCCTCACTGCTGCCTGCATTTTTAATGAAGGATTTAGCCCACTTTTGAAAGTAATGGAAATTATGGGCCTGAAAATCGGCCAAACCGCCATGCAGTTCGCCAATATGCGCGACCAACAACGCATCGTTCGAGAGAACCGCCGCTCGACTGAGGCTTCTAAGGAGAGCAGAACTCAAAAAAAGCTGGCTAAATAGATGAAAATACTCACCTGGAACAAGTTGAAGGCATATTATATGGCCCAGACATCGCTGATTGAGCGTAAGATAAATTTTTCTACGATTTTTCACTTACAAAAACTTTAAAACGCGATTTTCTCAAAACAACGTTTACCGTGATCGTGAAAACTAAAAAACTATTGAACCGATCCTTATGAAATTTTAAACACATATTCTATATGTTTGTATCAACCGATTTAACTACAATCAACTTAAAATTTTAATTCTAACTATATTTTTATTGCAAAAAAGACGAAAAAAAAAGCAATTTTTTTTTTCTTTCGTATTTTAGCCGCCATTTTGTTGATTTTGCACATACATAAAATATTATAGTTAGATCGGTTTCTGGAGTCATACTAAACATAAAACTATTTGATTTTTTTTGTTTCAGACAATACGTCACCAAGATTTTGGCCCACGACAACGTTACCTACTTTTTGAGGTGTTGGCTTTGACCATACTTTACATGTATAAAAAATGTATAAAATAAATAAAAAAAAAATTATGTACTTCAAGAGTGTATTTATTAAGCATTTCAAATCCTACGTCCATATCTTCAATAGCATTCTCAGAAAAATTTCACAAAAATAGCGTTTTTTTCGAGGGTCTAAAGTAGAATACTGCCTTAAGGGGGGTTTGGACCTATAAATTTTTTCTTTTTTTTTTACCTGAAAAATAAAAAGTATTGTATAAAATAAATTGCGCATTATATATTATATAACTATAACTAATTATTTACAAAATGAGCTTAGAGAAAAGTCTCTAAACTCATTTTATGCTACGCTATGCTTGATTTAAAAAAAACCATTGGCGTAACCTACAGGTCCCATTTGTGCATGGATCTTGATGTACGAAGGCTTAAATTGTTGATATTTGATGTCATTCTGGTCTGAAGAGTTGTAGAATTCAAAATTATTTGAGTAAGTAATCACAAAAATTAAAAATCCACTTATATTTCTTTAATTTTCTTTAATTTCATAAATTTATGCAGTTTTAGAACTTTTGCAACTACTTACTCAAATAATTTTGAATTCTACAACTCTTCAGACCAGAATGACATCAAATACCAACAATTTAAGCTTTCGTACATCAAGATCCATGCACAAATGGGACCTGTAGGTTACGCCAATGGTTTTTTTTTTAAATCAAGCATAGAGTAGCATAAAATGAGTTTAGAGACTTTTCTCTAAACTCATTTTGTAAATAATTAGTTATAGTTATATAATATATAACAACTAATTTATTTTACATAATACTTTTTATTTTTCAGTTAAAAAAAAAGAAAAAATTTATAGGTCCAAACCCTCCTTAATATATTCAGTGTGCTTTTAAATGAATTTAGTCAAATAAAAATTTTATATAAATTTCGACATACAGGGATTTTTATTTTTTATTTCGCTTCATTTTGACCTCCTAATTAATGTTCCTAATATGCCCACTCATCAAAAGCAGAATTAAATTTGTTATTTTACAATTTCTGAGCAATATTGGCACTTTTTTTTGTTTTCTAACGTTTTTAAATGTACTTTAAGGCAAACGTGTCCAGGACACTTTTGTTCATTATTTTTTGAATGTCGCATCTCCCATGCGGGGTATCTAGCGACTACATATCTTACATTATTATAAACAATTTTGCGGTGAATACGGTATATCTTGTCAGTTTTTACGGCGTACTATATTACGAGTCTTTTATTTGTTTTATTGAGTAATTTGATAACTTTTTTACATTGGTTCTCGTTGTTTAGGATATCAGAGAGATTTATTTTTAATTTTAGATCTTTTTTTCGCTTTCGTATAGTTTACAATCTAAAAGTAAGTATTCGATGCTTAAGTTTTAGCTCTGATTTCTTTATTTATTAAATTTAGGTGTGATTTTTGTGTGTCCGATTATAAGACGTGTGATTATGATTTGATCTTGTTGTTTAAATTTTATACTAGGTTAATGTCAAATACATTTCTTTTACCTCTTGTAGTTTGAACTTATTATTTAGGCTATTCCATATTCTATTCCATGCTGCTGTTATTATTAGTTGATGTGATGTCTTAATTTTCTGTAGATAAGTTGGGATATCAAAGTTTAACTTTGTTGTTCAGTTCTTTTAATTTGTACTGTATATTTTTAATAGTAGTTTTAGCCGGATTAACTTTTTTGATATTGTTGACAATCTTGAGGAAGTTTGTTTGGTGAATTACGTACGGGGTGTCTGATTTTATTTCTTGAAGTACTTTGTGTATTAGTATTTCAAGTACCGATTGAACATTGATGCACTGTGCTAGTTTCAGGATTATATTTTCTTTTTTGTTAAAAAGGCCACTGCTACAACATTTACTCTGTGGAAGAATGGGAGTTTAATTTTCGGTTTAGTGTAACTGTTGTCTGTTTTTATAGGTAGTAACTGGTATGGCTTGGTTTTTAGGGTTTGTAGCTAATTGTTTAATTTGTTGCTTAAATGACAATCAAGTGTGTGCGCTGGGATTGAATAAATCTACAGCAAACGCTTGTGTAAATAATCTCACTCGTTTATTATAGCAGCTTCATCTACAGATGTTCGCGCGTCGGTGGTCGATGTCCAAGAGGCTAAGGCAACCGTCGCGAGGTGGCCCCAAAGCGGGGTTGCCGGGTCGCTGTTTGTGGAACTTCATGGATTTCACTCCTGCCTCCCAAAGCCCACCAAAGTGAGGCGCACTGGGAGGGTTAAAGTGCCAACTGGTGCCCAGTTCAGCAAGTTGACGTGAAGTCCGCTTCTGAAACTCGGAACTTCGTTGCAGCATCATCTTGAGTTCAAAATTTGCGCCAACAAATTTGTACCTTGGTCTGAAAACAAGTCTCTACAATGGCCACGCCGGGACGTGAACTGCGGCAATAAACGCCTCAGAAGTGTAATCTTCGGCCAACTCCCGATGAACGGCTTTTGTGACCATACAAACAAAGATGCAAATGTAGGCTATGAGCGTACCTTTACCTCTGCTTTTTGTCAAGCGCACGCTGAGCGGGCTCGCGTAGTCTACGCCTGACTTCGAAAAGGGGTTTGCAGGCCGCACCCTGGCCGCGGGCAGCTCGCCCATGAGTTGCGAGTGCATCTGCTTATCAGAACGTGCACACCGGACGCAGCTTTGTAACAGCTTTCTAACTTCGGTACGCCCACGCACTATCCAGACCTTCTGCCTGAGTGTGGCTAACGTTAACTGCGTTCCGCCGTGCAGTGTGCATAAATGCGCTCGTCTGATTAATAATCTGGTCAGGTATGACGAGTGAGGCAGTATAACGGGATGTTTCGCGCTGTTTTCATCCAAGGCATTTGCAAGTCTGCCACCCACTTTTAGGGCTTTTCCTACTTAACGTCCTTTGTAGTGACAATAGGCGGAATTCATTCTGAAAAAATGCTTTTTGCACAATATAACACCAGAACGCCTCGGCGTTGTCAGCTTCTTGCGGATTAATCTCCGAAGCTTTACAGTTAAAATTACCTTCAAAAAAATTAGTGATCTGATACAATAAGCGGTGACCCTCAGCAGTTTATTGAGCGACGAATAGCTTCTAACAAGGCACCAAACTTGCTTGTCCCTTTCCTCAATGCTCTTGGCGGCTAGCGCCTTATCGGCCTTGTGAGAGAGCTCGGATGTAGCAGCGCATGCTCTAACGACAACCACGTTCGAAATAGCAAAATTTAACTCGTCCTGAGTTTTGGACCATGTCTCCAATTTCTCGGTCAGGAAACTTAGACCTTTCCACCATAAATAATTTGATTGCAATTTTGAAGGCTTGATGCCACGAGAAACTATATCAGCGGGATTCTCCTTGGTTCTGACATAATGCCAGTATGCGTGCGGCAGCAAGGTGTGGATTTCCGAGCACCTATTCGCAATGAAAGTGTTCCAGCGTGATGGCTGATCTCGCAGCCAAAATAAAACGTCGGCTGAGTCAGTTCACAGATGAACGGCGCTAATCTCTAGCTTAGAGGAATCGGCAAACTGCTTGACTAGCCGCACTAGTAACAGGGTGGCGCATAATTCCAAACGCGGAATACTTAAAGTCTTGACAGATGCCACCTTGGACTTTGCTACCTGCAGAGACGTGTTAACACCAGACTTTTTGAATAGCCTGAGGTGCAATTCTACAGGAGTGTGAGGTGTAAAGCCGGTCCACCTTGGAATCTTGATCTCTTTGACTGATCGGAGCTCCTCTAACCAGACGATCCACTGATGCGTCAGCTCTTTCGACAGCGGATCATCCCAGCCTATCTTCTGGAGCCAGAGCAGCTGCAGTAGAATTTCGGCGGTTATGACAACCGGAGAAATCTAACCCAAGGGATCGAAGGTGCGAGCGATGTGTGATAGTACCTTTCGCTTCGTGACTGGCTTAGACACGTCGATATTTTCTAAATTAAAGCTGAAATAATCTCCTTTGATGTGCCATGCAATTCCTAGCATGGGAACTGAACTATCTGCGTGAAACGAGGCAACCTTTCCGCGCTCTATCATCTCTTCCGGTAGCTTTGCCAGAACTTCAGGTTTATTGGTAGACCATTTCCTTAAGTTCAACTGGGCTTTTGAGAAAAGACTCACTAACTCCTCGACTCTAGCTATTGCTTCGGCTTCTGAATGCGCCCTTGTTAAAACATTATCGGAATACATCTCATTTTGAACCATCTCGGCCACTACGGGGTGCATCGCTTTATGATCTCTAGCCATCTGAAGTAGGGTTCGAATTGCTAAATAGGATGAACTTGTCAAACCGTAGGTGAGAGTGTTCAAAATCCATACTCTAATTTTCTCCGAGGTGCAGAAACGCCACAGAATGACTTGAAACTTTCGGTTTCGCGGATCGAGTCCTATCATCCTAAACATTTTCTCAACGCCAGCTGATAGTGCAATTTTATAGTTCCTTATGCAGCAGATGAGATTTACTGGATTGGCGAGCATATTTGGACCGCTGTGCAGCAAGTCGTTTAGCGAGTTCCCCGAGTTCACCTTGCTAGAGCCGTTGAAAACTACCCTAAGCTTTGTTGTAGTGTTGGACTCTTTCCATACACCATGATGCGGAAGGAAAAAATAATCAGAGCTAGTCGACGGTATGTCATCTATTTCCGTCATGTGTCCTAACTCTATGTATTCCTTAATAAATTTGGTATACTCTACACTCAACTTCTCATCCTTTGCAAAGTTTGCTTCTAGTCGTTTCATAGCCCTGAGAGCATGTGAGAACGATTCTCCTATTTTGACCTCACTGAGCGAATCCGAACTTTTCCACGGTAGCCTCACCGTGTATCGACCTGCCTTGTTTCTAGAGGTGGAACTCTCGAAGAGCTTCTCACACTTCTCATCGTCTAGCGAGCGAGGATTTTTAAACGCTGGCACTTCCTCCGCCCGCCAAAATCCTTGCAATAGGTTGGAAAGCTGTTCATCGGGGTTGTCAAGGGAGGTGCAATTAAGTACAGCGGGCTGCTTGGCGGGCTGCCGAAAGAGGAGGCATTAACGCCAGTGATGTTTCCCGTGAGTAGCCAACCAAATTTAGATTTTGTGGCCATAGGTTGATTGGGGGACCTTTGATGATCCTGTTCTCTATAATCACCGCGAACACATCTGCCCCTAGCAATAAATCAATCTGCTTATTCTCTAGATAATCTGGATCTGCTAATTGCAGTCCCTCTAGATATGCAAGAGAAGAGGATGATTTGATAGTTGGAGGCTTGTACGACGAAATCGTCGGAATAACAAGTGCTTTGGTCTTGAAGTAAAACGACGACTCAAAATGAGGTCTTAACAACAAATATGTTAATTTTCTAGCTACAATAGATTCTTGTTCGCCGACTCCTTGCACACGTGTATTTGCATCTTCCTGTGGTAATGCTAGCTTATCACAGAGTTCCGTGGTAATCAATGAGATTTGGCTAGACGGATCTATAAGCGCCCTCGTGGTACATCGAATATTATTTGGCCCTTGCACTTCAAGAAGTGCCGTAGCCAGAAGAACGCCTGAATTTTTTGGGGCTTGTGCCGTGTGCACGACCTCTACTGGGTTAGAATTCGTAAGGGTGGTGCAATTCGCGCTCTGTTGTTCCGCACTAGTTTACCTTTGACTTTAGGACTCTTAGTCGCTGTAGCTTCCTTGCCTTCTTCTAAAATTTCGATTTGACCACTAATGAAGAGCTTTAGTTGAGCGACTGTAGGAGGTGCATCATTGGACTTGTCAATAGATTTTTTCCACTCTTTTCTAGTGCTGCGATCGAACAGCTGCACTCCTAGATGGACAAGAAGATCGTTGCCTATGTCTGAATCCGACCTACCTAATTTTCTCAAACTTTCAACAGCACTAAAGAGGTCTCTGCTAACTCTTTTGAGCTCACTTTGGCTTTCCATTTTCATGGGTTTTATATTCAGCAGGGAAGAAACGAGAGTGGTTACAACCCGCCGTTTTTTGTCGTAGAATGCGATTAAGGTATTCCACGCCGTCTCGTACTGATCAGCAGCAATAGGAATTGCTTTGATCAATTCCATTGCTTTACCGGAAAGATTTGCCATGAGATGATAAAATTTAATAGAAGCGTCTAAATCGTTTCGTCTGTGAACTACCGATCGAAACAAATCTCTGAAGTTCTCCCATTCAGCAAATTTCCCGGAAAACTTGGGCAGATTCATCTTTGGGTGCGTATGCACCTCAAGAGTAGAACTGTTAGTGAGAGTTTGATCTGTGGAGGGGGAGCTTGATCTCCGTCCCTTTCAGTTCGAGTAGCATCCTCTATGAATCGCGAAAACTCGCCTTTTCTTTCAAAGTAACAATCGAGAATTTGTTCACTTAAATTCGAAGAAAAGTATATGTGATCCAGAGGTGGATTCTTTTGAGTTAGAATACGGGTATGATTTGCCGTGAACTGAGTGTAACAGTCTTCCAAGCTGTCTAAACGTGCTTGAGCTGTAATCCTGTTAATCTTGGCAGCACCCTTTTTCTTGAAATTTGTAAAGGAATTGTTAATTTGGTTATATAAGTCCTGTTGCAAGGCAACCAAAGCATCCATGATTGTTCCATTACACTATCACTGAAATCAAGAAAAGAAAACTGCTTCCTATGTGCTTTAGGAAGGGCTGAGAACGAATTATTCACTGCGTGTTTTGAAAATACGTTGAGAGTGCTTCTCGTTTGAGCGAAAGAGAAAAAAACGAATCAGGCATGCAGTGTTTCCCCCTTTTTTTTTTGAAGATCAGAGAAAAAAAAAATTTTGAACCGTCGAATAAAACAATTTGCAAGGAATGAAACGAATAAAACCGTTGTTAAAGGCTGACTACTGATCGGGATCAGTGAAATGGCGAATATACTCTGCCTGCTGGGGCTTCCTCAAGCTCTCGGCAATGCTAAAGTTCTTGCCGTGCAACTGCAGTAGCAGATGCCTCGGCATAGCATTCATTCTCCCCGCAATTATACCTATCTATTGAGTGCTGTGACCAGTCATTCAATGCACACTAGATCAGGGCACACTGACAAAATCTCTGATCCCTTTATTGTTCGCACACATTCCACACTGTCTTCTTGGCTTGCGCGGCCTATGAGTTCACTTTCAAGCACCTAACCTCACTAACCGTCAGCTTAACGCAAGGCTGATCTCTCACACTCAGCTTTTGGCACATCACAGAGCATCCAAGCAGATTCGACTCTTACACACTAACTATGTGGTCTCTCGCATTCGCTTAATGTTCTTTAAACAGCTTTCTGGCCTTGATACGCTTCTTGTCAGCTGTTTTGTTGTGACTGTATCTGATGCGAGGACTGTAGCTGGATAGTAGTCTTGAAGCGATGACCTGGACCGCATCAGCAGTTGACTCGTAGGCTGTCTATGCTTATAGCAGGCGGATCATCCTTCGTTGTGTATGTGGGCAAGAGTTGCGTGTAGTGCCGTGTGCAAGGGTCAGCGGAAAGAAGAAAAGAAACAATACTGATTAGTTTAGTAGTGGATAAAAATTAAGAAACGCAATAAATCTGGAACGATACTGTGTTGTATGGAGAATGTCAACTGCGTGTGTTGAGTGCAACATAACCAGCGCTGGCCGGCCGGCTGTTGTTACAACGTTGACTCCTGAAGCCCGCGTTTCCTCGTCCCGGAGAGCCTCTTTTCAACGTTGCAGCGCTCTGTGACGCCGAGCGACCAGAGATGCGCCGCGCGATGAGATACAGCGTCGCGCTCGGCCTCCACTGCTACCTGCTTGCGCCTGGTTTTGCCGCCTGCCGTGACCGCTGCCCTCGTCGTCCTTTTCCGCATGGTTCCTCGTGTTTACTGCATCTCGTGCACAGACCAGGCACTCAAGATGGTGGCTCTTCGACCGACACGTGGCGCGGGCCGCGCGGCATCCATCCCAATCCTCTTTATCTGTTGCAATTTTTGCTCTTTGTATTACTTCATCACATTTTTTAAATTTTAGATACATGGAAACTCTTCTTCCACATGTTGTACTCTTGTCCATCAAATACTGGAATCGTAATTTCACTTTTTCCGGCCATTTTGTCTTCATGATTAGTCTTGAACGTCGAGCGTTCCTTCGTGCTCTCGACTTTTCACTTCAGTACTTATCACGGCACTTAAACTACCCAAGTATCCTTATCCACCCAATTACCTTGAGCAACCACGCTCTGCTACCATGTTGGGAAAACTGGTGGAATCAGAAATACTTGGAGTAGTGGTTAAGAAAGAAAAGTAATATATTTAGTAGATACAAGACTACAAATAGCTTACAAAACGCCCCAAGGGCTCGCTATGCGATGCGACTCCCTCAGAGTCCAGCGGATGAGTGGCCGCATCAGCGCGTGTCGGGCAAGGCGCTTACATGGGGATACTCACATGTGTGACGAGGTTGGTGTTTTGTGCGTAATTGAGCGAGTCAGAGAGAGTAGAGAGAAAGAGAGAGTGAGAGGGAGAAAATATAGGGAGCGCTGAAAAGCGCGCGACCGCGGCTGAGAATCTCGCCGTCGGTCATTAAGAGCGAAGAGCATTGCGATAATTAATGAGGCGTTGGGAGGTGTGTCTGTGCTGGGAGAGAGTGTGAAGAGAGTGAGTCTGTGGCGAGCGGTAAAGGGTGTGCGCGGCCCGAAGAATATTTCTAGGAGGTTAGAGTTAGAGCGCGGAGTGTGAATGCGGTTACTGGTGTAATAAAGGTGCTGTAGATCGCCGCCCTGGAATTCAGGCGCAGCGGTGTTTAAGAGTGAGGAGCGGATTTGTAGCTAGTTCGAGTAGAAGCGCGTTGAAGCGAGGTCCGGACCTCGGTCCCGGGGACTCGCGCCCGAGAAAGCTAGCCACAGAATTAACGCGGACCCGAACGCGGAAGTTCTTTTGTGACGCGGTGAATTTGCAGCACCTCTTGAAGCGAGCTGAATTCTACCGCGTTATAGATGTCAATTGGGGTTTTATTTCCTTTTATATTTTTGATTAGGCTTTTGAATTCGATGTAATTTTGAAAGGTGTTACCTGAAGTGTTATGTTGTTTTAGTTATATTTTGAGAGGTATGTTTACTTCTGATTTTCACCTATCTTGTCCTGGGGCTTTTCTATGGTTACAGTGCTAGTTATCTTCTTTATTGTTGTTTATTTTTTTTCGGATTTATAGGTGTACCAGTGATTGATTATGCTGCAATAGAATATGAGAGAGTTCGTTTGTTATTTATTGATTCTTGCATATAGTTTCTATTTTGGTAACTGGGACTAGAATACTGTTCGGTTTGCTCATTGTCTATGTTATTGATTGTTGTTTATTTGAATTTGTTGATTGTGTGTTGAATTTATATGTACGAGTCGATAGATATCTTGGTTTACAGTTGATTGTACTCGCGTAAATGAAATAATTATCTCGTCAAAGTTAATTTTAAACATGTCTGGAATTTTCTGGTATCTTCCGGTTTAATATAAACCGGTCTTCTGAAGCTCCCTACTATCTTCCTATATTCTTCCAGAGAAACAGTAGCTTTTATGTGGGAGACTCGGGATCCGCGTTGTATATTCAGTTCTTCTACAATATCCTCTATTTTGTGATTAGGAATATCGGTCGAGAGATATATTAGAGAATACTACTCTTATCAGTCTTGATATAACTTGTCATAGTATGTCCTTTTGATTGTTAATCTCTATGTATTTGTGTTTGTCGGTTAGTATATTTACCAACTCTTTCGCTTGCCAGGTATATGCCGACCCTAATGATGGAGATTCTCGAAGCGAAGACAACGTTGGGTGGTTGTACGATGTTGCCGATTACGTGTACGTGTAGTCGGTTAGATTTAGTCCTTCTATGTAGTCCATACCGAGACCTTGATTCCTTTTTGGAGTTTGCATATGGTGTGCTGCTGCGGAATAACTAGTTCAAAACAACATTCTAAGTTTAATAGTCAATTTGAAAATGGTCCCTAAGATGAAAAGCCATTTTTCCTTGATTAAATAGCTAAAAAATGCCTGAATGGACGTTATGTTCTTCTAAGAATTAGCTTACAACAATAGGAATGTGCAAAAAAATTTATTTTATTCTTAATTGTAAAATGTACTACGTCGACAAAAATCATCTTACGCCGAAAAAAAAATCCATTTATAAAGAAATATTTAAATTTTAATCGATTTTGAAAATTATTGAAATTTTTAGTTTAGATCATTTAAAGACTTTTAACCAAATCATCTTTTTATATCCACGTATAAATGATAAATGTGATTGTTTTGAACACTTTTCTCTGAGGCAAAAAACATAACAATTTTTTCTAAATGTTAGCATTTTTCAAGCTATTTCAATGACGTGTTTTTTGTTCTTATAATCTGCCAAAACATCGATTTATATGGTTTTATACATAGCTTAGAAAAAACTAAGTGCGTATAAGATTCTCTAAAGTAAACAACCCGCACGAAAAAATGTTGTAAAATTTATGTAAAGCTTTAGAAAACTTATTTTATAAAAAATGGACATAATAAAATTTTATAAATTCTTTATAAAATATATTTTTTGTTAAGAATTTTATAAAACTTTATATTAAAATGCATGAATATTTTAAGAAAATTATTAAATTTTGAAACAGGGTGATTCCTTATTTTTGTGGAACACCTTGTCTTACGGAGAAATTGGGTTTCTCCGCGAGACAAGGTGTTTCAGGGCACACACGAGTGCTTCTGCGAGGTCCTTACCTTAGTCGGGTGCGCGCAAGCATCCGACGGCGACGGGCCTACAGATCAACAATCGACAGCTTGGACACTTTTTACGAAACTTTTAAATCTACTTATTTATATTCATGTAAAGACAATAAAAAAGAAATTATAATTTCAGCACCTCGTACTTAAATTCGCAAAAGTAAAAATCAAAACTGTTGCGGCTAAGTGCAGCTGTAATTTTTGCGTATTTAAGTGCGAGGCGCTGATATATAAAATATATTTTTCGGCCTAGCGGGAGGAAACCATAACCTTTCCTCCCGGCGCCCGATTGAAAAGGTTAAAATTTCCGCCTCGCTAGGCCGAAAAATAGTATACGCAACATGGGAAGTAAAACAGAATGCCTCAGATCACACGTTTGTCACCCTCGCCTTCGGCTCGGGTGCCAATTTCCGTGTGATCTGGGACCATTTCTATTTTACCTCCCTTGTTACGTAATATACTATTTCATTGTATTTACTTGGATATAAATAAGTAGATTTAAAAGATTCGTAAAAAGAGTCCAAGCTGTGAATCAGAATCTTTCCTAAATATAAACAAGTGTATACTTAAAACATAAAATTAACCATGTTATTTGTATTATGCTATTCGAGAAAGTGGCGAAGAATCATGTGTACAGTTGGTGTATAATGCGTGTAGTGTGACTTTACTTAATTTTAGACAAAACAAATTTGTGTAACATAAGTAAATTTTTTTAAGTATTTATACAATTCTGCATAATAAGCAAACAAATAATTGAAAGTCGTTTTGCTCAGTATTAATGTTATTTTTACTGTGTATTGGCTTATATTTAACACATAAAGTTTATGTAGTGCTTACATAAATTTTGTGTTTTGCACACACAACATACACAAAAAGTCACTTGATGACGCAGTTACGTATCTACGTATATTTGTAACTGCAACATATAATATATACGTTTAATTATTAGATACATGATGTGCACATTGTACGACAGCAATGGCGGAAAATGCCCGTGCAATTCTAAACAATGGCCAGTGGGACACCAGTTCCACCAACCACACCTGCATTTTTAAAGGAACGGAAGAAGAGGATATCAAATTTCTTAAATATTTGCGAGAAATTGTAAATCTTGGCATTGGATCACTTTAAGAATGCCATATCCAAGCAAAAGAAAAGTATACTCTATTTTTATTGTATCATTTCATTTTCTGATTTAATACATTTTATTATTAATTGTAAATACTTTAGGTTTCCAAATGCAGCGGCCCGCAAACCGTTCAACGATACTATATATATATATATATATATATATGGCTCGTACAATGAGGAGGTGGAGAACCAACAATAAAAAGAAACCTATTTCTTCAGCAAACATCAAAGATTGGGAAACATTTATTGAATAGATAAACGGAAACAAAAAGGCCGGTTCCTATATTGTTGATGGCGGTAGTTCAGCAAAAGAACGACAACTTAAATTTTGTTGTTGAATGTGGAACAAAAAAACATGTTATTTTCTATGACGAAGATTTTTTAAATAAAGTAGAAGACACCAAAAAGTGGTTCGTTGATGCCACTTTTTCGGTTGTTCCTAATTTAAAAAGAATTTATCAATTGCTTACGATAATGACAGAAAAGTTTGGAAAGGTAAGAATATTGTAAATTACTTGTAATTTTAATTAATATTTACAATATACTGTTACAAATTTTTAAAACTACATATTTGCAGGCATTACCGTCAATATTTGTCTTAATGTTCAGAAGAAAAACCTACGATTATATGGTAGTATTTAATTGGATTGAAGAAAAAATTTCCGAATATGAAGCCAGAGACCTTTATGTCCAATTTTGAGATAGCTCTACAAAATGCAATAACAGAATCATTTTCAAAAATTAAAATTAATGCATGTTTGTTTCTTCATTGCCAGGTGGGATGATATTTATTAAGGGGGCCAGCCTGGGTTAAATTGAAAAAAATACACATTCCTGTTTAATAGGTATAACAATTGTATTCATTACTTTTGATTGCTGGAACTTTTTACACTTTAACTACTCGCACAATTTAAGCTATTTATTCATTATTAAGACCCAAACAGTGTTATTTACCTCTAGTATTGTTCCATCAAAAACATTTAAAATTTTTATTTATTTGTCCACTTGCCATAGCTTTTCTCTCAATAAAGTAACTTATATGTCACCAGACCAGATTTAAAATACTTTCATTACCTGCACTACAGATGTATCGGATCATTTTTCTGAAAAAAATTACATAAAAGGTTATTGTAGACACTTTTGGTCGATTTTCGTGCAAAATATTAGTAATTGCCTAATATTTTGGACAAAAAGTGTCTACAATAACCTTTTATGTAATTTTTTTAATGAATACAACTGTTATTATACCTATTAAACTGGAAAGTGTATTTTTTTCAATTTAAGTCAGGCTGCCCCCCTTAATATACTTATCAATTAATTTATTAATGTATTAAAATATTTTAATTGTTTTTAAATTTAATTTCAGGCATTGTTTAAAAATGCATTAAAATGGTGCTGCTATAAAATAATAAATAGATAAAAAAAAAATGCAAAAAAGTATGAATACTTTATGGCGTTAGCATATTTACCAAGCAATGAAATTGAAGCAGCTTTCCAATATTTATCTAAATATTGCCAAAATGAATACGGAAATTATTTTGAAAAATATATAGTTTATTATGAAAAAGAATGGATCAAATCGGTAAAACCGGATGGATACAGTGTTTACAGATTTACGCACACCGCCAACAATTATATCGAGTCTTACGATAGACAATTAAATTTAATAATTGGAAAAAACTAATATAATAATTGTAACTGGAGTAGTTGTTTATTTTAAAATTTAATAAAATAATAAGAAATAAGAAAAAGATAGAAGAATTGTGGGAAATGTGAGAAAATAATTTAAGAACCAGCAACGAAATTGTTTGTTTATGCACAAATATGCACGATGCATTAGTAATAAATGACGAAAGTGATGTAGACGAAAATTTAGACGATTCAAATTCATCTACAAAGACAATCTCTGAAGAAAATGAAATCAATACTGAATTGAACATTGAAGGTAAACAATCATGGATTACGATACGAAGTAAAACCCGCGTAAAAATCGAAACAAAGGGCAATGTATGGGCAATATATTAGATATTGCGATTGCCAATATATTGGCGAAACATTGGTTATAAATTTCCCAATATATCGAGGAACGTTCGGCAAATGGACAATATCCAATATAATTCCCATACCTTGACAATAGTTCATATTGTAATTATTTATTTTTACGTTGGCAAAGTTTATATATCGCTTGACCTTTAGCTAAACATTTTTCCGTACTTTTTTTCTCTTGATTATACCCGCATAAAAAAAAAAATTCATAAAAGAAAAAATTTTTACTTCTATCTGGATTCGCCATTTGAGCTATTTAATTGTTTTTGTTAAATAATTAGATTCAGGTTAAAACATTAGAATTATTAGACCTAACCTTCCAAATTTCGTTATATTTGGAATTTATAGTCATTTAATAAAAACAATCAAATAGCTCAGTCGGCTAGACAGAAGTAAAAATTTTTTCTTTTGTGAAATTTTTTTTTTATGCGGGCATAATCAAGAGAAAAAAAGTACGGGAAAATGTCTAGCTAAAGGTCAAGCGAAATATAAACTTTGCCAACGTAAAAATAAATAATTACAATATGAACTATTGGCAAGGTATGGGAATTATATTGGATATTGTCCATTTGCCGAACGTTCCTCGATATATTGGGAAATTTATAACTAATGTTTCGCCAATATATTGGCAATCGCAATATCCAATATATTGCCCATATATTGCCCATTGTTTCGATTTTTACGCTGGAATATATGAGTGCTCTACCCCCCTGGCGAAATTAGACGACAGCCAATCAGAGCGTTTGGATTTTCGTGAACGGATTTCTTCTTGAATTTTTAAGTAATTATCTCAAAACTGGAATAATTATAAACTTGAAACTCGGATACAGGGTGGAAAACCGAGATATACCCGAAACAAAATTTTTAAATGTAATAAAAAAAATAAAGAAATTTCTGCTTTCGCTGTCGTCTGCTCTAGCCCAAGCCAGTTCCGAAAGCGCCTCTCGCGGCTATGTTCGGACTGCATCAGCGAGCAAGAGCAGGTCTGTTCCACCATGGCGCGTATATTTAAATTCTTTTAAAATAGAAAGAATATGGCTCAATTATTAAATGTAATTAAATATAATACATTTATTTATTTATTGATACCCGCGTAGAAATGATTCCTATGGAAAATATGTTGGCAATATATTGGTAGGTTCTAGTACCAATATATTGATAATACAATGGCCAATATGTTGGATTTATAGTGGCAAACGACCATATCCAATATATTACCAACATAGTACCAATATACATGTTTTAAATTGTACGTGTTAGCGATATATTGCTAATATATCAACAATATGATAAAAAAATAAGAAAAAAATTTCATAAAAGAAAAAATTTTTACTTCTGTCTGGATTCGAACCCACGCACTTCTGCTTTCTAGGCTAACGTTTAGCCGACTGAGCTATTTGATTATTTTTCTTAAATAGTTAGATTCAGGTTAAAACATTAGAATTATTAGACCTAACCTTCCAAATTTCGTTATATTTGGAATTTAGTCATTTGACAAAAACAATTAAATAGCTCAGTTGTCTAAACGTTAGCCTAGCAAGCAGAAGTTTGTGGGTTCGAATCCAGATAAAAGTAAACATTTTTTCTTTATAAAATTTTCTTTTTTTTTAAATTTTCGATTATATTGTTAATATATTAGAGATATATCGCTAATAGAACGTATCATTTAAAACATATATATTTGTACTATGTTGGTAATATATTGGATATTGTCGTTTGCCACTATAAATCCAACATATTGGAGATTGTATTATTAATATATTGGTACTAGAACCTACCAATATATTGCCAACATATTTGCCATAGGTATCATTTCTACGCGGGTAATTTTTATTTGTATGCGGGTACACTCTACACTTTTGTACTGTACTGTAGCTTTATTTGTATTCTGATTATTGACTGGCACGTGACTAAAAAAGAATAAATAAATTTTGTCTTAAAATTTAAATTAAAAAGTGTGTTTAATTTATCTAAAATTTATAGATAAATAGCTTGCACTGCTTTTCTTTGCAGTTTTTATATTATCAGGTTTTAATTTTTGCATAGCTTTAGATAATAGGTATTCTGGTAGCTGACTAGGAGGAATTAACTTTTAAACTTAATTTTTAAAAAGTAAATATAAACTTAATAAAATTGCTTACAATGTAAAAGTTCAAAATATTTTATTGAATTTGCATACCAACTTTTTCAAGTAAGTTGGTAAAAAATTGTCAAGAATTTTTTTAAATTTAGTCAGTTCATACGAACTTAAACTAAATATTAACTTCGTATAAACTTTGGTCAAAGTTAATTTTTTTTACAGGGGCTGTTATCCATCTGTAACCCAGAAAGACTGCACTGCACATTGAAAAAAACTTTAGTACAGTGGTTGAAGTCAGGGTTATATGATTCCTGCTGAAAAAATTCAAGTGACAAATTATTTAACGATTTGACACGATTTTTTTTGCTAAGTCCTTGAACACGACCTGACGAATGAAGTATTGTAATCGTCAGTAGATTTCATTTAATTTAGATCGGAATATAAAAATGGAATTTTTTCTTTCATTGGTTTAAATAATGCTTTTTGTCCGTCAAAAATACTTTGATGGAGAAGCAAGGTGCAGCCTAAAAAATATGAAGTCAAATTTGAACTACACTCGTATTTTATTAACAAACTGAGAAAACTTTATTCCCAGACGACAATCTACTTATTTAGTAGATTCTTCTAGCAGTTAGATTAAATATTTGTGAGTGTATAATATAATATAAATTTAATTAAATGCGCATGGTTTCATATTAAAGACACTGACTTCGAGTCAAAGGATTTTTCTACCATTGTATAGAGGGATTTAAGTAGATCTCACTCCCATGAAAATCGACACGTAAAAAAAAATTCTTCTAATTTTTAAATTGCGTCGTATTTTGTCTGACAAAAGTGATTCAAGTTGATCGTACTCCTACGAAAATGGACACCTAAAAAAATATTCTTCTCATTTTTAAATTACGACGATGTATTTTGTCCTACTTTTTGGGTCAACAAAGTAGCCTTCACAGACAAGCCGCGAATAAAGCACTCGACGGAGGGAAACTCCGCATGCAGGTGCCAGTGGCTGCGGGCCGGCAGTGGCAACGTTTCTTTCCCATGAGCCAAGACATTTACCTACTGCGGCGGACGATTTAGATTTTAGATAAATTAAACACACTTTTTAATTTAAATTTTAAGACGAAATTTCTTTATTTTTTTTATTCTATTTAAAAATTTTTTTTCGGGTATATCTCGGTTTTCCACCCTGTATCCGAGTTTCAAGTTTATGATAATTCCAATTTTGAGATAATTACTTAAAAATTCGAGGAGAAATCCGTTCACGAAAATCCAAACGCTCTGCTTGGCTGTCGTCTAGTTTCGCCAGGGGGGTAGAGCACTCTTAAGGGGGTTATCGTGCTACCATACGTGTAAAAAGTATAGCTCTGGTAGTGCTTCTTCGACTGTACTTCCCCCTCTCTGTTTACCTAAGAACTTTTGGAAATGGCTTTACACGCACACATAGTCGCGCTAATCTGTGTGCGCGCAAGGCGCATGCGCGAGCAAGAAAACACCGATGTCTCCGATCCGACAACAGCGGAAAGCGTGTTTAGCTTATAACATACAAGATGTCTGAAAGAACTCGTTTGAGAAATGGTAGATTTATAAAAGCAAAAGTATTAGTAAAAGAGAAAAGATAATAAATGGCATAAAGAGAGCAGCAGAAATAAGACGACAAAAGAGAGAAGAAACGAAAATGGAGTGCAACAGCATCTGCGAAGGAAATCGCATTGTTAACCTCAAACAACTGGGCAAAAAATTGATTTGTTGTCAATGTAAAAAAGTTTTAAGTTTAAATAATATTATAGCTGAAAGACGTGAAGGACTTAATTCCATATTAAAAATTGAGTGTTTGAATTGTCAAATCACAAACGTTGTTTGTACGAATAATAAAGTAGAGTACAATAATGGACATAAACTCTCAGATGTAAACGCTAAAGTTGTTCTAGGTAAGTTATGCATAGATTTTAATGAACGTTTTATATACGGTTATTGTAAACAGCATATTATTGTCAATAATTTTCATTATAGGTTGTCTATGCTCTGGTATAGGATGTACCTGATTCAATAAAATTTTAAGTTGTTTGAATATCCCAGTTATTTCACTGGACACGTATAAACGATACGAAAGAGAAATTGGTTCAGCAATTGAGGAAGCTGCAAAAGAAAGTTGTGGAAAAACTGCTAACGAAGAGAGAAGGCTGGTGTTGGAGAATTTGAAGAAACTACGCGACTCTCTGTAAGATTCGAATAACGAATGACCGTAGTTCATTATTTTCTTTTTATTTACAATATTTGATAAAACCTTATCGTTTTTATAAAATCACTTTTTCTAAGAATATTTGTATTTTAAACAAATATCTTCGCAGAAAAAAGTAACAAGATTATTTTACTTATAATTTTACTTGTTATTTTGATATAAATTGTACATAAATCTAAAAATTAATTGTTCTTACACAGACTTAGATAAATATTTACATTTTTATTTACTGCGTATGAAATTAATTAAAAATATTTTTTTTATCAATAAATGATTATATTCATTTGTAATTAATTTTTAATAATTTTTTATTTGTTTTTACACATACAACTTATACTTTTTTACATTTTTATTTATAAGTTTTCTTTACATTGGTGTAAATAAAAAATAAAATTATGTGCACTACTGATACAAAATAAACTTTATTGCTACTTCCTTACTTCCTGACGTTTATTTTTTTCAATTTCGTGTTTATTTTTCATGTTATAGGCCGTCTGATATAGTTGAAAGTATTTATCCTCAAAATAGACCTACTGCAATCTGTTAGTGCTGCCGACAAATTTGATGTGATGTGCGGCGAAATAATTAACATTATAGTCTCCTACGACATGGGCTGGAGTAAGCGAGGAAATGGTCGCAGTTATGATAGTTTAAATGGATATGCTGCCATCATAGGTTTTTTAAGTAAAAAGTTTTAGATTATACAGCACGCAATCGGCAATGTAGTATGTGTGACAAAAATCACAAAAAAGATGACCGCGACTGTCGCAAAAATTTTACTGGTAGCGCTAAGGCGATGGAAGCTGATGCTGCAATAGAACCCGCGTAAAAATCGAAACAATGGGCAATGTATGGGCAATTGGATATTGCGATTGCCAATATATTGGCGAAACATTGGTTATAAATTTCCCAATATATCGAGGAACGTTCGGCAAATGCACAATATCCAATATAATTCCCATACCTTGCCAATAGTTCATATTGTAATTATTTATTATTACGTTGGCAAAGTTTATATATCGCTTGACCTTTAGCTAGACATTTTCCCGTACTTTTTTTCTCTTGATTATGCCCTCATAAAAAAAAATTTCATAAAAGAAAAATTTTTTACTTCTGTCTGGATTCGAACCCACGCACTTCTGCTGTCTAGGCTAACGTTTAGCCGACTGAGCTATTTGATTGTTTTTGTTAAATAGTTAGATTCAGGTTAAAACATTAGAATTATTAGACACCTAACCTTCCAAATTTCGTTATATTTGGAATTTAGTCATTTGACAAAAACAATTAAATAGCTCGGTTGTCTAAACGTTAGCCTAGCAAGCAGAAGTTCGTGGGTTTGAATCCACACTGTTAAAAAAAGCATTAAATTTAATGCACTTTTCAAGCATATGTGCACTTGAAATTTAATGTAGTTGGTACATGAATGTCAAATTAAGGTGCATGTGCCAAAAATACAATGCATTTTCTTCAAAAAATTACAACTTTAACATTATAATTTTGTTAATAGTACATTAAAAATTAGAAACACACACATGACTATCACTTTAATGCATGTATTCCTCATATTTAATGTATGCGTACATTAAATTAAAAATACATTCACAAACATTTCAATGTAAATTTTAATGCAGTCACATTAAATTTCAAGTATAAATGCAAAAAATTTAATGTTGAAATTAATAAAATACATTTTCTGCATTTATACTTGAAATTTAATGTGACTACATTGAAATTGTTGTGAATGTACTCAAATTTAATGTACTTCCATATTAAAATTCATGCAAACATTTATTATTTGTAGTCAATGCCTGAATTTTAATGTATGCGTACATGAATAGGATAGGTAGATGAAACATATGCGACGTCCTGCCATGTAACATTATATGTTGTGATAGCTCAGAGGATAACATGCCAAAATTGTAATTTTTTGGATCGGGTTCAAATCCCTTATAGAACTTTTTTTTACATTTTTTTTTTGTTAATAAATTAAATCTTATTTATTTTATATGTGAATATTGACTATTTAATAATTTTAGTTTACTTAATTTAATTAACAAGAATACATTCACAACAATTTCAATGTATTTTAATGTAATCGCATTAAATTTCAAGGATAAATCCTGAAAATCTAACGCCAACATGAATAAAATAATAAATGTTGTACAATAATTATTGTTCAATAATAATAGCTTTTTTCTCATATAATGCTCAAACTCAATTTTGCGAATTTCTCTTAAGTGCGAAATAAATGTAATATACAAACAAGGACTCGTGGTCAAGTGGACTAGGTGTTGGACTCTGAATCGGAAGGTCGCAGGTTCGAATCTCATCGAAAGAAAAGTTTTTTCATTTAAGGGGATGCCGATCTTAATATATAATATTGTACATTGTATCATCAATTTAAAATATATTATAATATAATTAAGATATAATTAAACTATAATTAAAATATAATTTAAATCTATATAAAATAAAATTTGAAGTATAAAAATTGTTCATTGAATGTATATGGTCTTTAGGAGTTAAACTTGTACACGGAAAGATTCAAATTCAAATCCGATAATTTT
This sequence comes from Sycophila sp. Sp_5, assembly GCA_018906775.1. Classification (NCBI taxonomy): domain Eukaryota; kingdom Metazoa; phylum Arthropoda; class Insecta; order Hymenoptera; family Eurytomidae; genus Sycophila; species Sycophila sp. Sp_5. The sequence goes on from JACCID010000090.1 coordinate 291,805, forward strand.
TATTTTTTAAATTCAACCAAAGCATTTGAATTTTAATGTTATAAGTGCATTAAATTCAATGTACATTTACATTAATTTCCAAGCATATCTATTTAACAGTGTAACTTGAAAATTAATGTACAAGTAAATGAAATTTAATATTCCGAAAAGAAATTTGCTTCCAGTAATTTTACATTAAATTTCAAGTAGATATTTTTAACAGTGCAGATAAAAGTAAACATTTTTTTTTATGAAATTTTCTTTTTTTTTTAAATTTTTGATTATATTGTTGATATATTAGAGATATATCGCTAATAGAACGTATCATTTAAAACATGTATATTTGTACTATGTTGGTAATATATTGGATATTGTCGTTTGCCACTATAAATCCAACATATTGGACATTGTATTATCAATATATTGGTACTAGAACCTACCAATATATTGCCAACATATTTGCCATAGGTATCATTTCTACGCGGGTAAATTCATTAAATTTAAAATTACAAATTATAATTATGGTTAATATTTACATAAATTTACTAATTACTAATTTATTTACTCTAATCAACTATACACTTTTTACAATGTTAACTACGTTTCGCGCTTGTAATAAACTATATGTATAGTACAGTTGGTTTACAGTGTTGCCACTTCTCACCTTCGCTATAGCTTCCTCCTCCTCCATGTTTTAGAGACTAATTCATAACACATACTTTGAAGTCTAATATTTTAAAAACCGTGAGGCTACACGGAGAAAATAGTTGGGTAAAAATTACCTACACTTTTCACGTAATCTTGGGACGCCTTTATTTTCTGGCGAATTTTATTAAATTTTAAGTAATTTTTACTGCTTTAAATGTAATAAATACGATGCGAAATTTAAATTTTACTATACTGTTTAGTAAATTTCGTGTTTAGTAATATTTATAGAAACTTTATTAAAAATTACAAGAAAATGATTACTTATTGCATAGGAAAATATAAATTTTAATCAGAAATTGGATAATTTTTACCAACCGTATAGTAAAAATTAGCCAAAGCGCGCTGCGGTAGCAGGCGATCGTCATTTGTTCGCGTTTGTTTTGCATCTCGTATTGCTTCTTATTAATATTTACCAACTAGGTTAATAAAATTTGCACCGAGCGTTAGCAAACAGTATCACCGCATGGTGGCGGCGTAGCTTTACTAATCAGTTAGTAATTTTTACCGCTATTTTTAGGGTAATTTTTATGGGATCATTCTCTCCGTGTAGCTTTACTCAGTTTAAAATATATCATTCTCGATATACTTTTAAATAAGTTAGTAGTTTTCGTTAGTAGTTTTTTTAATTAAGTTAGTAGTAAAAATAGACATTTATTAAATTAAACGCCTCTATCATTAGAATAATAAATATTTTCGTTAAATTATTGTAACACGTTTTTATTAAAATAACTTCTATATTTATATTAAAATAAAAATATTGTTTACTAAAACAATAGTACTGAGCTTAATTTAATAAATATTTTAATTAAGTGAATATTACATAATATATTAAAGTAAATATAAAAAAATCTATGCATTTAATAAATAAGTTTTCTGTCCTTCGGCCCCGAAGGCGCAACTTCCCAACCGCTGCGCGAGAGGAAGTTTCGGGGATCGTCGATCAGAAAAATAGTATACGTACCTAGCCCTGTATAATAAAGCCTCAGATCACATGTTTGTCTACCTCGGCTTAGGCTCGGCTGACAATTACATGTGATCTGAGACAATTTCTTATTATACAGAGATAGGTACGTAATATAAGATACTTTCATTGAACAATAATTCTATTAAAAGAAACTATCGCTTAATTGTAATAATGAATTGTTGTTAACCCGCGTAAAAATCGAAACAATGGGCAATGTATGGGCAATATACTGGATATTGCAATTGCCAATATATTGGCGAAACATTGGTTATAAATTTCCCAATATATCGAGGAACGTTCGGCAAATGCACAATATCCAATATAATTCCCATACCTTGCCAATAGTTCATATTATAATTATTTATTTTTACGTTGGCAAAGTTTATATATCGCTAAAAATTTAGCTAGATATATTCCCGTACTTTTTTTCTCTTGATTATGACCGCATAAAAAAAAAATTCATAAAAGAAAAAATTTTTACTTCTGTCTGGATTTGAACCCACGTACTTCTGATATTCTAGGCTAACGTCTACCCGACTGAGCTATTTAATTGTTTTCATTAAATGACTAAATTCCAAATATAACGAAATTTGGAAGGTTAGGTCTAATAATTCTAATGTTTTAACCTGAATCTAACTATTTAACAAAAAGAGTCAAATAGCTCAGTCGGCTAAACGTGAGCCTAGAAAGCAGAAGTGCGTGGGTTCGAATCCAGACAGAAGTAAAAAATTTTTCTTTTATGAAATTTTTTATGCGGGCATAATTAAGAGAAAAAAGTACGGGAATATGTCTAGCTAAAGGTCAAGCGATATATAAATTTTGCCAATGTAAAAATAAATAATTACAATATAAACTTTTGGCAAGGTATGGGAATTATATTGGAATTGGTGCATTTGCCGAACGTTCCTCGATGTATTGGGAAATTTATAACCAATGTTTCGCCAATATATTGGCAATCGCAATATCCAATATATTGCTCATACATTGCCCATTGTTTCGATTTTTACACGGGAAATCAACAAACATTGTTCTTTTATTTTTGCAAATCAACGAAATATTAACAATCGATGTGATAATGAATTAGTTCATTTTATATTGATAATAATCACTGCGCTAATGTGATAATAGCTGCTCGCTTTACAGAATTACTACATCTATTTTTCTTGAAGTAAATAAAATGCTATTCTTACTTTAAGAAATGTTAACTTAATTGATTTGCAAAATATTTTTTACTTTTTCCGTGTAAAATATATCTTACTTTTGCAAAAAAGTAAGAACTACTTTTTTCAATGCAACAAAAGAATACAAATAAATAACGCGAAGTGCATAAGTAGATATTGCTAGTAAGTTTATAAATGATAAACCTATTTTCATTTTTAAATAACGTTTCAAAATTGACCGCTAGAGTTCGGCTATTCCCGCAAGCAGCTTAGAAACGTCCCAGTTAGTATATAAGGACAATTAAGTCGTAACGGTAATTCTAACATTGTATGCGAGCGATGCGTTTAATAATAGGTATTATTTAATAAAATATGCGTGCGATATTAGCTTTAGGTGTATGGCTTACGAAAGATTTAATTATAAAGTATCTGATAACATAAAAATGTAATCCTCTACTTCCACAAAACTTCAGTGTATTTCAGATTCTTCGAAAGTTTCCAGGCCATTCTACGATAACGATATTACACTGAGAAAAAAATTCAGTTGGATCAAAAGACTCGTGCCTATAAATGCGAGCAACAGTATACTCTGTCAATTTGACAAATTTTGATTTTGAATTCAACATCTTCGTTATGTTAAATTAAAACCTTATGCTGTTGATTCAACGCCCCATACCGTTGATTCAAAGTACTTGTAATTGTAGTTTAGAATATTATTTCACTTAAATTAACCATTCTATACATATAATTCAACCAAATTTCCGAATCTTGATAAAAAGAAATTAAAACTTTTTTTTATTTTCAGAACCTTAACGCCTTTTATTTCTGTCGCTGTATTCTAACTGCAACTTATTTGCTGGAAACTGAATGAAATTTATGAAGATTTCTTAAACAACTGCACATTTAAGCGGGAACACATTCGATGTTTTTTCACATTAATATTATATGTCGGGTATCACACACACTTTCTCGCAAGGACGCTTACAAATCTAAATTACGCATCGCAGTTATATGTAGTCGCACGCATAGTTACATATGTACGTTTGAATTATTTTCTTCTTATATACTAAGCAACATGAATGCTGGTCGCTTGCGGGTACAGAAGAACAACAGTCGCCTTCTAGCGGTTTTTAGACGAATTATCACTTTGCGGCTCCGAAGAAAACAAAGCCGAGAAGCCGGTATTAGGAATACCGGCTGGGTAGCCTCATCGGCGTGCGTCGAAACGTGGTTATAAAGACCTACCGTAGACTTAGGCGCATACTCCAAGTAAAACAGCACACTACGCAACAGCGAAGGCACGAGAGGCCTACGTGATTGGAAAAAAGGAGGGAAGCACGATTTGGCCAAGTGATCGACGAGCTCATCTCTCTCACTCAGAAATTCCGTTAATTGAAAAGTTATTGTCTGTCATTTGATGTATTAAACAATTCATTCAACAATAAAATAACTTTCAAATTAACTTACTCAAATTCTTGTGATTTCAAGAATTACCCGCGTAGAAATCGAAAAGATTGGCAAGACATTACCAATGTATTGGACATATTGAATGCGCATATATTGCCAATACATTGGAACAACAATATCCAATTTATTGGCAATACTTCGGCAAAGCTGCATCCGCCAATGCTTTGCCAATATGCTGCCAATAATTAAAAAAAAAATTTATTCAGCTATTCGAACTGTTTTACCAATATATTGGATATACTGATCGCTAATTTTACACATATTATATTTATTGATTTATTATTTACATATTTTAAGTAAATACAAAACATCTCGCGTAAAAAAAAATTTTCCTTCTATCTGGATTTGAACCGACGCACTTCTTGCTTTCTAGGCTAACGTTTAGCCAACTGAGCTATTTGATTGTTTGTATTAAATGACTAAATTCCAAATATAACGAAATTTGGAAGGTTAAGTCTAATAATTCTGTTTTAACCTGAATCTAATTATTTAACGAAAACAATCAAATAGCTCAGTTGGCTAAACGTTAGCCTAGAAAGCAGAAGTGCGTGGGTTCAAATCCAGATAGAAGTAATTTTTTTTTTTACACGGGATGTTTTGTATTTACTTAAAATATGTAAATAATAAATCAATAAATAATATGTGTAAAATTGGCGATCGGTATATCCAATATATTGGTAAAACAGTTCCAATAGCTAAATAAAATTTTTTTTAAATATTGGCAGCATATTGGCAAAGCATTGGCGGATGTAGCTTTGCCGAAGTATTGCCAATAAATTGGATATTGTTGTTCCAATGTATTGGCAATATATGCGCAATCAATATGTCCAATACATTGGTAATGTCTTGCCAATCTTTTCGATTTCTACGCGGGTATACTTTCATTTTAACAAAAATATTATGTTTCATTAGAATGAATGTTGAATCGATAGGCGCGCTTTCAAAACACCGGTCACGCCTTCAAAACAACAGTATATGCCACTGTTCATCGTTCATGGCGCTGAGTCTGTTGAATCAACAGAATATTTTTATGTTTCAACTAGATTTTTTTCTCAGTGTATAAATAACCAAAAATATGAAATCGAGATTCTTTTTTTATTGATTTTCATCAATAGCCTCTAGGTCATTAAATTAACATCTTATTTCTGTTGTTTCAACAACATTTTAGTCTATTCAGTAAACTACCTTTATTCCATTGAATGAACTTCTTATATCTGTTGTTTGAACAATATTGCAGTCTGTTCAATTAACTGCCTCTAGTATGTTGAAAAAACAAAAAAAAGTTAGTCGTTGCTATTTATTGTCCTCGCGGTCTTTCTTCCAACTAAATTGTTTTCTCCGTGTATAAATCCAACATATTGGCCATTGCATTATCAATATATTTCCCATAGAAATCATTTCTACGCGGGTATGTGCTTTCAAAACAATGTCATGTTCAAGTACGACATTTGTGTGTAGAATATAATCGACCAAAAAAAAGTTACAGGCTGCCGTATATCTACCCGCGTAAAAATCGAAACAATGGGCAATGCATGGGCAATATATTGGATATTGCGATTGCCAATATATTGGCGAAACATTGGTTATAAATTTCCCAATATATCGAGGAAAGTGAGGCAAATGCACAATATCCAATATAATTCTCATACCTTGCCAATAGTTCATATTGTAATTATTTATTTTTACGTTGGCAAAGTTTATATATATCGCTTGACCTTTAGCTAGACATTTTCCCGTGCTTTTTTCTATTAATCATGCCCGCATAAAAAAAAATTCATACAAGAAAAAATTTTTACTTCTGTATGGATTTGAACCCCCGCACTTCTGATTTCTAGGCTAACGTTTAGCCGACGGAGCTATTTGATTGTTTTTCTTAAATAGTTAGATTCAGGTTAAAACATTAGAATTATAAGACCTAACCTTCCAAATTTCGTTATATTTGGAATTTAGTCATTTAATAAAAACAATTAAATAGCTCAGTCGGCTAAACGTTAGCCTAGAAATCAGAAGTGCGTGGGTTCAAATCCAGACACAAGTAAACATTTTTTCTTTTATGAATTTTTTTTTATGCGGGCATAATCAAGAGAAAGAAAGTACGGGAAAATGTCTAGCTAAAGGTCAAGCGATATATAAACTTTGCCAACGTAAAAATAAATAATTACAATATGAACTATTGGCAAGGTATGGAAATTATATTGGATATTGTGCATTTGTCGAGTATTTGAAATAATAGCTTTTAAGGTAGGTAGTTTAATACATAGAACCTTATGATAGTGCTGACTTTTACGTCATTTTTCACAAGCTATTTTCTCAAAAACTAGACGGTCAATTAACTATTTTTTGTTTTAATAGCATGGGTAAATATAGTAGAAAATAATCTCAAAGTTAGAACTGTCTAAGTTGGAAAAGTGATTTTTGTACAGGAACCGCTCGTACATCCTTAATAAATCTAAATGTAAGTCGTTGTTAAAAAAAAATATAAAGTATCATTAAAAGAAATAATAAGAAATATTGTATGTTTTATAAATACTAACCTACAGTATTTGTTGCGCCTACGCTGTTCCTTCCGGGAGTTGTTGCCGGTGTAGGGGGACTGGCTTCAAGACCTTGATGTACCCCGTAGAGACTAAAGTCTTGTTCAGTGGAACTTGCACTACTACACTTTCTTTTTTCTTGATTGTGATTATGATTTAAGTGAAACGCTTCGTTTTCCATTAGGTTTACCCCCAGTAAACCAAGATTGGGCCTAAGTTCATCCATGAGTTTATTTTGATTGCAGTTAGCTGCTGCAGCTGCTGAGAAATTCAGTTGTCGACTAAAAATAGCAGGGAAAATATTAAACTGTTGATGTTCAAGGCTTAGAGTAGCCGTTGAAAGTGAAGAAGCTGAAGGACCACTGGTTGTACTTCCAGACCCAGTAGATCCACTACCGCTTGAGCCACTACCCCCGCCGACGGAGCCGTTGACGCCGCCGACTGGGCCCGCACTACCAGATAGATCGTTAGCCAGGATGATGCCGTTTAATCTCTAAACTCAATATTGTAGCAAATAGGTCATGCCCACTGTTGGGCACTTTATAATTTACTTTAATAGATGTGTACAAAATCACTTCAAAAAACTTCAATAAATCACTAAATATACGTTTTTACACTTTATTTTACTTTGTTAATCGATTAGCATTGTTACAAGCATAAAAGAATATTTTTTATAAGATTTAAACCGGTTTTTAAATTTACTGTAATTTGGATGTGTACTTTTTTGTCGGTTCGATTATTTCCAAGCAGTAATGTAAGGATATCACAGGAATTTGTAAAAGGCCATGAAGAAAGAAGTAATAGCAAAAGAGGGCAGGAGAAAATAAGAAAATGAAGGAAAAGGAGAAACAGTGAGCTAGAGAGAGGGGGGAGTGACGAAGAAAATGAGAGTGGAACAGAGAGAGGGTTTCAAGCGCACGCCTTACACCGATGCGTCGTGTACCGGACGCCCTGAGTTCTTGTGGGATTCTGTCTACAAAATGCAGTTATCCTAGTGACTTTGAAGCTGTACTGTAGGGCGGGTGATGAATCGTGCTGACACTCTGTGCTGCCAAGCCATTGGCTTCGAGGACCAAGCGTTACCGGGGTAACTAGCTATCCGCAACCAATAGGAAGCGCCTCCTCTACCACACTCACGGCGCAGTTCTCGTCCAATGAAAATTCTCTTGAAAAATAGCTTGCTTGTATCTTTTTCCTTTTCTCCGCCTACATTACTTCAGTACGCCAGCCTTCATTTTTCTCTTTTTTATCATCTTTCAGAAGATAAAATTTTAATTATTTAATCAACAAATTATTTTAGAAATAATGAAAATTCTTTTTCATATGTGCTCAAATTTTAAATTGCTGCATATTATTTCTTGAATATTGGCAACATATGTAGACTCAAACTACTTTTTAACATGTCAATTTGATACACACATGAAGAAACACAATTGCTATTTCAATAAAAAATCACGTTTTTATTATTACGCTTGCACTTTAACGACTATTTCTCCTTCTCTTTAGATTTAATAATTTCAATTAAATAACGTATGCAACATAAATTACATAAAGCTAACAAATTTGTCGATTTTTTATCTATGTCAAAGACTATATTTGATAAGTATTATTAATGCAGTAGAATCAACATAAAAATATCTGCAATTAATAAAAATGTTATTTGTTCAACTATATTACTTTTTTAGTACTTCGGAAAAATATTGTTATTTTAAAATGTTTATATTCTACCAAATATGTCTTTTTACAATATTTTTATTTTATTAAAGCATCATTTTTTATAAGAATGAATATTTTTAAAAAATTACGTTTTTTATCGACTTCAATAATTGGTCTAATATTAATGGAATATATGCCGTATAAGTAGACCTTATATGCTCTCTAAATCTGAATATGTGAAATTTCACATTTTGGATGTGAATAGTCACATTTTAAAAATGTCAAATCTCGTCCACTGCGAAAAAGTGAATATTCACAGTTTTCTTATGTGATATTCACATAAGAAAAATGTGGAAATTCACACTCAAAAAATTGCTTGAAAATTAATGTAAATATAAATGTACTGTATGTGTAAATGTAAATGTACTGGAAGCAAATTTCATAACTGTACCTGAATTACTTTCCCGCGTAAAAATCGAAACAATGGGCAATGTATGGGCAATATATTGGATATTGCGATTGCCAATATATGCGAAACATTGGTTATAAATTTCCCAATATATCGAGAAACGTTCGGCAAATGCACAATATCAATATAATTCCCATACCTTGCCAATAGTTCATATTGTAATTATTTATTTTTACGTTGGCAAAGTTTTTCTAGGCTAACGTTTAGCCGACTGAGCTATTTAATTGTTTTTATTAAATGACTAAATTCCAAATATAACGAAATTCGGAAGGTTAGGTCTAATACACTTACACTTCTACACTTTTTACAATGTTAACTAAGTTTCGCGCTTGTAATAAACTATATGTATAGTACAGTTGGTTTACAGTGTTGCCACTTCTCAAAAACAATTAAATAGCTCAGTCGGCTAAACATTAGCCTAGTATATCAGAAGTGCGTGGGTTCAAATCCAGACAGAAGTAAAAATTTTTTCTTTTATGAATTTTTTATGCGGGCATAATCAAGAGAAAAAAAGTACGGGAAAATGTCTAGCTAAATTTCAAGCGATATATAAACTTTGCCAACGTAAAAATAAATAATTACAATATGAACTATTGGCAAGGTATGGGAATTATATTGGATATTGTGCATTTGCCGAACGTTCCTCGATATATTGGGAAATTTATAACCAATGTTTCGCCAATATATTGGCAATCGCAATATCCAATATATTGCCCATACATTGCCCTTTGTTTCGATTTTCACGCGGGAATTTTGGAAAATGATATTCATTTTACTAAATTTGAAGTAAATTTGAGATCATAATTTAATTATTGCTAATTTATCGCCAAATTCAACACCATTATATGATTTATCGATAACTCTTAAAATGTAATGAAATATTTCAGAAAGATGCAACCTTATAATAATCTAATAAAATTATTACATTCATTAGATTATTGAAAGGGTAAAATAATGTTAAATCAAATAATTTTAATAACATAAATAATCGTTTTATAAAACTATTTTGATATTGACGAAGGCTGATAAGGATAAATTTAGTTCCCGCGTAAAAATCGAAACAATGTGCAATGTATGGGCAATATATTGGCAAAACATTGGTTATAAATTTCCCAATATATCGAGGAACGTTCGGCAAATGCACAACATCCAATATAATCCCTTACCTTGCCAATAGTTCATATTGTAATTATTTATTTTTACGTTGGCAAAGTTTATATATCGCTTGACCTTTAGCTAGACATTTTCCCGTACTTTTTTTCTCTTGATTATGCCCGCATAAAAAAAATTCATAAAAGAAAAAATGTTTACTTGTGTCTGGATTTGAACCCACGCACTTCTGATTTCTAGGCTAACGTTTAGCCGACTGAGCTATTTGATTGTTTTTGTTAAATGACTAAATTCCAAATATAACGAAATTTGGAAGGTTAGGTCTAATAATTCTAATGTTTTAACCTGAATCTAACAATTTTTTTACTACAAATTTGATTTTATATAGAGATTTAAATTATATTTTTATTGTACTGTAATTTATTTTAAAATAATACAAACACAAATATGTATTAAGATTGGCATGCCCTTAAATGAAAAAACTTTTTCTCCACTCCAACCTCAAATACGCATGTTTGCATGCGATTTGCGACTCTCGTGGAGAAAAATACGGTTTCACACTAGTGCGTAAGTGAATCTTTGCCTCGGGAGACTTTTCGGCCTCGCTTCGCTCGGCCTAAAAACGTCTCCCGACGCAAATAATTCACTTCCGCACCCGTATAAAAATGTACTATTTCTCTATCCCTCGGGCGAAAGTACGAGGTTTCGCCTTTTGTTTACGCTAGCAGAAGGAGCATTTTTAGCCACTGCATGTGCGTCATTTGTTTTAAATTCGATAGCTCTGTCAGGAAGATTTTGAAAGTCTAACCCCTTTAAGTTCGTTTCAATTCTAATAGCTAATAGACATTCATCAAAGAAAGTCTATGTAGATAATTAGCGTCCTTTAAATAATTCATATACCACAAATGTGCAGGTTGTGTTTGTAGTCGTATGATTTTCGATTTATCCCGCTTATAACGCAAATAAAATTCAATCCCCTTGCTAGCTTTTTTAATTATCAAAAAGAATGCTAATCAACCGTACACTTAAATTAGAACATTATATTGAACGTTATTGAAAATGTAGAAATAAACACGAATACAGTAAATTGGTCAAATAATTTGCATTAAATATGAAAATTCTACATTTAAAGGCAATATTGTTAACAATTTTTGTTGTGATATTATAAAAAATGATTGTAAGAAAGTTGAAATAAAATTTGTGTTTTAAAAACAAACAATTACATTTTTATTAATTATTTAATTTACAAATATTACGTTTATTTTGCTTGTTTATGTATTTTCGATGCCCGCCCCCAACCAGCAGCACTTGCTACGCTCGTGCTGCAAATGTTGGGCGGGCATCAAACATATATAAACGCGCGATAGGTACAATAAAAAAATATTAGCAGAATATTCTAAACGAACCCGTGGCGAAAGTAAAAAGATGGCTGCGCAGAACAACTGCCAGTTGAGGTCAGTTTAAAGGTTAGAAATTGATTATTTTACTATTTTCTAATCAATAATATAACCGTACTTTCGCCCGGGGATAGAGAAAAATACTATTTCTTACACGGGAGAGAAGTGGAACTCATGCACGGACGTGTAGTTTGACGGCCTCGGCTTCGCCTTGGCCGTCCTACCACGTCCGTGCGGAAGTTCCATTACTCCCCCTTGTAAGAAAATCTACTATTCTTTCGATGAGATTCGAGAACCTGCGACCTTCCGATTAAGAGTCCAACACCTAGTCCAGTTGACTACGAGTCCTTGTTACTATATTACATTTATTTCGTACTTAAGAAGATGCGAAATTAAGTTAAATATCCTAAGATGAATTGATTTCATACTTAAGACGAATGAAACCAAATTAGGAAAATCTGCCGTATTGGGTTTAAGATTATATGAGAAAAAAAATTCAGTGAAGGCATAAATTACAAAATACTTTTCTTTATCCCTCAATTGAAAGTGCGTATTTCCGGCATCGTTATTGCAGCCGAAAACATCGTTTTGCGGCATCGCTAGGGCGACAAAACAATAACAACATATCGCGGTATCATTCGGTTCATAACCTGTGAATAATAATTTATTATTATTATAAGCATTAAAATGTATTTAAAATGAAAAAAAAATAAATAACGCTATTTCCATAATTTACAATTTATTTAATTATTTTTTACTAATAATGTTTTTTTCGACGGCCGCCCCGACCACATGGCACTCACTTCACTCGTGCATGTCAATTTCGACGGCCGTCGAACATATCATCCATGCTTTCTCTCCGTGCCGAAAGTTGCACCTCTATGCGATTAGGTTAAGTGCGGCCATGTATTTTCGGCATTGCATTAAAAAAAAAAAACAAAAATCACTGAGCGAAAACGGCGTTTTCGTTATTTAGGCAACACACTTTCGATGAGGGATAAAGAAAAATAGTATACACAACAAGGGCAGAAAGTAAAAGTTGCTTAACTGCGTGTACACGAAGCCCTCGGCTTCGCCTCGGGCTCATGTACACGCAGTGCAGCAAACTTCTACTTTCTGCCCTTGTTGTGTAATGTACTATTCTAGGTTATAATCTACAAATTTCAAACCTTTGTTGTAATATAAACATCAAAGGCTTTTCTGAAAACACATTATTTTATACGAATTTTTTATAAAAAATCTATTTCATTAAAAAATTAGACTAGAGTAATACAGAGAGAGAGAGAATTCAAATAATTTTATTTATATATCTTTACATGCTATTGACATGTATCAACAATGGTTTTCACATTTCTCTTTAGTAAAATATGCAATTGACATTCACCAACAGTGGTTTTCATATATTTAGCAGTGAATTGTCACATATTCAGCAGTGAAAAAAATTTCACATATCAAATATGTGAAATTTTCACATACTGTGATTTAGAGAGTGTGTGGCATTTTCTTTAGTATAAATCGATTTGTAATTTCTTGAAAAATTATAGATTTAATTGTTTTACATTAAAAAATGTTGTTTTGATGTATATGAAATTTATATGATATTTAGATTAAGATACAACGATCTTAAAAAAACTCAACACCCTAGTTTTATTTTTTGAGATTTTTACTTTTATTTTGTTTACTTCTGAAAATTATTTAAAGTAGCATGTAAGTAACGCATAAAATTACTTATTTGGGCCATTGCAATGATGCATAAATCTATTATTATAATATATATAAAATAAAATATTTTAAATGAAAATATTATTGTAAACTAAAAAAAAAAGTAAACAATTGTTTACGAGGAAGCAAACTGTTAATCTATTACCCGCAATGAACTTCTCATCATCTTAAAAGCTCTATATTGACGGATGGAAAATGAAATTGGAAACTTATTATTCATCGAGCTACTTTTTTCTCTTTACCTGTTATGCAATTTCGACTCCCTGGTAGAAAAGTTAGTTACCTCGTTAGCTTGTTTAATAACAATAAGCTAATATAGGTAGCTACAAATATACAATTGGCGTTAACGGATCGTAAGTTACTAATAAGCTTACGGAATGCCTAAGTCATTAAACATTTTTTAAGAATGTGTAACACAATATTTTTTGATAATAGAAATTTTATTTACTCCCCCGCGTAAAAATCGAAACAGTGGGCAATGTATGGGCAATGTATGGGCAATACATTGGATATTACGATTGCCAATATATTGGCGAAACATTGGTTATAAATTTCCCAATATATCGAGGAACGTTCGGCAAATGTACAATATCCAATATAATTCCCATACCTTGCCAATAGTTCATATTGTAATTATTTATTTTTACTTTGGCAAAGTTTATATACCGCTTGACCTTTAGCTAGACATTTTCCCGTACTTTTTTTCTCTTGATTATGCCTGCATAAAAAAAAATTCATAAAAGAAAAAATGTTTACTTCTGTCTGGAATTGAACCCATGCACTTCTGATTTCTAGGCTAACGTTTAGCCGCCTGAGCTATTTGTTTGTTTTTGTTAAATAGTTAGATCCAGGTTAAAACATTAGAATTATTAGACCTAACCTTCCAAATTTCGTTATATTTGGAATTTAGTCATTTAATAAAAACAATTAAATAGCTCAGTCGGTTAAACGTTAGTCTAGAAATTAGAAGTACGTAGGTTCAAATTCAGACAGAAGTAAACATTTTTTCTTTTATGAAATTTTTTTTTATGCGGGCATAATCAAGAGAAAAAAAGTACGGGAAAATGTCTAGCTAAAGGTCAAGCGATATATAAACTTTGCCATCGTAAAAATAAATAATTACAATATGAACTATTGGCAAGGTATGGGAATTATATTGGATATTGTGCATTTGCCGAACGTTCCTTGATATATTGGAAAATTTATAACCAATGTTTCGCTAATATATTGGCAATCGCAATATCCAATATATTGCCCATACATTGCCCATTGTTTCGATTTTTACGCGGGCCCGCGTAAAAATGATTCCTATGGGAAATATGTTGGCAATATATTGATACGTTCTAGTACTGATATATTGCCAACATTGTTTTTGTTAAATAATTAGATTCAGGTTGAAACATTAGAATTATTAGACCTAACCTTCAAAATTTTGTTATATTTGGAATTTAGTCACTTACCAACAACAAATAAATAGCTCAGTTGTCTAAACGGTAGTCTATCAAGCAGAAGTTCGTGGGTTCGATTCCTGATACAAGTACACATTTTTTCTTTTATGAAATTTTTTTTTTAAATTTTGTAAAAAAATGTGATATTTTGAAAATGTGAAATTTTACATATTCAGATTTAGAGAGTCAATTCACTAATTCTGCAGTGAATTTCATGTGCCTTTCCAGTGGATTTTTTTCACTGAATTTCCAGTGACTTTTTCACTGAATTTCTAGTGAATTGAGTTTCACTAAGATGTGCAGTGACTATTTAATGATTTCCAGTAACTGAGTTATAGCTTGACGAATTAGTGAATATGCACTCGAAATCAGTGGTTTTTCACTGGAAGGAATTTAGAGAGGGAGTCTTTCAAAGATTAGTGTAGAAAAATAAAATATAAAAAAAAAGTATATAAAAATGTAAAGCTTGTAACGGGGTTGTTGCTTCTTATTTGTCTCGTGGAGGAGACTATTTTCTCAACGAGACAGGTGCACACGAGTGCCCCGCGAGGTCTTACCTCGGGGTGCGCGCGAGCACCCGACGGCGAACACACGTCGCCACGGTCCGTATACAATGCGAGAGTATACCTGCATCCCTCGCGCTCGCGTAGCTGTCGTCCTCCTAGACAGCTGATGCCGGCCGCTCAGCTCTACTGGAGAGTGGCGGTATCCGAGAGGTTAGGCGGTAAGGAACTGGGTGTGTCGAGTAGTCCCGCGGACTACTCGAAGAACAGACACGATTGAGTAAAATATGAATCGGAGGCCTTTATTGCCTCCGTGAAATAAGATACATGGTCCGCGTCCCGAGATGTTAGTTGAGATCGGGCGCATGAGCCGAGTACTCCGAACGCGCCCGAATATTGCCGAGCGGAACCGCGCGCGAACACAAACGCGCTCGTTCTTGTAAATTCTCGGCCGCTCCGAGAATTTGCCGGCTGACCGCGCGACTCGCGATCGATGGTGTTTACACGGAGCAAGGGCTTTGCTCCGCGTAAACAAACTATTGCGTTTGTGAGCAGGCCGCTTGCCTGCTCTGTACGTTGCACGCACGTAAATACAAGAGGGAACGGGCCGCTTGCCCGTTCCACGCAACACACGACTAATTAGTCCTCGAGCTTGTGCTCTCGGTACCAACGTTTCGCTACGTCGCGGCTCGTCCACGAGAGACGCAACTCTCACCGCACGAGAGTCCGCGAACAGGGTCTAACGGAGAGAAAGACAACGAGAGAACCGATCCCGCGCGTACACTGGGCAACGCTATTCCCTGGAGTCGGGGCACCCCTCAACTCCTCGCCGGGTAGTCGCTCGCACTCGTACAAAATAGTTGGGCGGTACTTACAGTTCCGCAAGAAGCGCAGCCGCTCGTAAATCCTGGGCTGCTCGCTCGTACCTCGCTCGTCCTCGCCCTCGGCACCGGTCAAAACGCGTCGTTCGTTTCACCTTTCGCGCACGCGTCCGTCATCGTTAACGGCTCGAGAATCTCTCTCGAGATTGCCCACCTGGCAATCCCTCCCGCGCGGGCCGGCTTAGCCTAACCTAAGCTGCGCTTTTATTTAGCCATTCATTAAATTAGTTTTCAAGAAATACATTTTCCTTAGAATGATATCTTTTTATGAGAAATATGAAGGGTAATAGTAAAAATAACTTTTTTTTAAGTAAAAGGTAGGTAATTTTATGCCCTTTTAACTAATTTTTATTAAAAGTATGTATCCCATCATTCCCATCATTAGAAAAAGTAAAAAATAAATTTTTTGAAAATCGAAAATTAAAAATTAAAATAAAAACTAATTAGTGGATTGAAATGATTATTTTTCCCCAATTCCGATATAAAAAATAAACATAATGAGCTGTGAGAGTTTAAATTCTGATGTGTACTTTTCAAGATATCGCTATAAACACACACACCCACACATATCTATACAAATCTTTTCTATGAACACATTTTTTGTGTTCCGAATTCTATTAAACTTGTTTCCACCAACTTTCAACAAAACTTACAATTTTACTATCACACTTTACGAGGAAGTAAAATTTCCACGTGAATGGTTTTACAAGATGGTAAAGTTTCCGGGTCTTTGATTTCGCCCAATCGTTGAGAATAAGTCTTTGCAAAAATGATATACTTTGAACTTCAAAGTCATACGGATATGTGTAAAATTAAAAATGAAGTACAGTGCACAATGTAATTTAAGCCTTATTAAATTAATAATTATTTATTCACGGTTCCATTACAACATTAATTTTATTGCCCTCAAAGGACGCAATAAAATGACATGTCATTTCGGAAATTTTGGAATTTTCAATTTCTCAGTATTTTCTATAAAAAACGCATAATATGTGTCTCTAATATTGGGAAATACTCATATGTAAAGTGTCTATCCATGGTCGAGCCACTATAGTGTCTTTCCCGTCTTCTACATGTTAAGGGGATGCCTATCTTAATTATTGTGCTCTAATATAACGATAATTCTGTATATTGTCTGCATCTAAAGCAAATTTGATCTATCAAATAATTTTGAAACCGCATTCTTAATGGCATTTCTGATTGCATCAAAATATTATTTATAATTCGTAAAATGTGCGTAGATTCTTTTTTGGCTGAATTCACTTTCTCTGCTAAAAATACCGACTCATTATTCAATTGGAATTAAAATTTTTAAACCCTAGTGATTTGGAAAAATGGCATTGTGGGGCTTAAACCTAAAAATAAAAATAAAAATAATCTTTTGAAAAATGGTTTCTCCTATGTTTTTTGAGTTTATATAAAATTTTTATGCAAATATTTTTATTTAACCCGTTTACGCCCAAACTGGCAAACAATGTTATTATTTTTCTAACTAATACATGTTTCTTGTATTTTTTTCTGTTCTTTTCGAATCCGTTCTCAGATTGACGATATTTGAAGTCATTTTTAATTTAAACCCACCTTATCAGAGTAACTTCTTCAATCAATATTGTCTGATAAGTAGTACGAAAATTGAGTAGAATTTCAAATCTATTTTAGTGTGACCTGATTACATAAGTTTAGAGTGATGTTCCACACTAAAGCTGGTTGTCCGATTCTTTCTATAGCTTAAAGGAAAATTAATTCACTAGTATAGTGTCGATTTCACACTAAAACTTTAAAATAGTTTATAAACAAAGTGTTACGGATAGAAATAAGATAAGCTATTCAGCGAAAAAACCGTTACAAATAAGTAGTGTGTATTGAGAGGCGATATATACAGAATAAAAATTGTTTAGACGATTAAAGAAAAATAGTATAGTCCGACGCCAAAACTATCGCGATAATTTTTACGGGTTCTTATTATTTAAGTCAATAGTATAACATTATACGATTAAATAATACCTAGAAATTTGAATTTATTGTAAGATTTATATTCTTAAATTGAGTTTTCCTAGAGAGATTTTCCCATGGAGTTTGCTCTCTGGGTTTTCCTCAATTTACTCTTTGAGTGCAAATGCAAGAATGTAAATTAATTAGGAAATAGCATTAAGAACAATAGTTGTAAAGTAATAATCGAGGCCGGACTGCCCCATTAAGGGAACTCCGATAGTTCCATCGGGGGTGGACGTGCACGGTGATACTGGCTACGGAGTCCAGTTAGCCGTGGCCGGCATGGTTAACATTTCCTGAACGATGCCTAAAGAAGCGGAGTCAAAGGCCGGAGTGGAGCCTTATCAGTTTTCGAGGAAGGACCGCTGAGGACTTGGCCGTTTGGCGGGGCGAAGTTCTCGGGGGTATTTAAGGCGCCGCACATAATGCGCGTGCTCAATCTTTCTTTGAGTTTTCTCCAATCGATTGGACTAGGCAAGTAATTTTGTATTTTTTAAATAACAAATTTCATTCTAATTTCAAGTGAAAAAGAGAAGCAAATTTATTCCTCATCCCAGTCCCTATAAACAACACAAAGTACATATTAAATTTTTGAAGTGCTTTGTATCAATCTGTACAGACCTGGACTTGAATTGAGGACATCAAATTGCAACTCCGCCGCTCTGTCGACCAAGCCATCGTAGACCTTCCTTCGCGTAAGGATTAGCGAGGTAATTACAATTTAGTACCTTATGATAAGCGTGCGAAATCTATTATTCAATCCCATAATATCGCACGCATCGTTTTTCCTTCACGCGTCATTGCCTCATGTGTTCGGTATACGCTCTCCTTCTATCTCTCCTCTTCCTATGGGTTGTGAGACCTTGACGATGGTGGAAGGGCTTGAGCCTCGTCAGACCATTAGGTCACTTACCTTTGCACCGTCTGAAAGGTATGTGTAAGGGACGGAATCCCCGTAAAAAGGACTCTTAATGTGAATGGTAACTAGTTATGGATGTGTATGTATGAGACGGAAACCCCGTAAAAAGGGCTCTTCACGTGAATGTTCGAATCCCCGTAAAAAGGACTCTTCATGTGGATGAGGAGACTGTATGGTGTATGGTTGTAGGGACACGCCAGGAGGCAGTGCTTTTAGGGCGTGTCCCCGGGACAAGGGTTGGTCGAACCTGCTTGCAGGGCTTAGCATGTGACTGATGAGGACGAGGCGAGCAAGAAACAACCCTTGTGGTGATTGGTTGGGTCCCCACGAAACACATCACACAGACTCACACTTACACGACAGTGGGCTCTTATCTGCGCTAGGATAGGCTGCCGCCGGTCTAGAGGCGGAGGCGTCTTGGCGCGGCGCTGAGGGTACAGGGGTAGAACTAGGTTCGACACGGCTAGGCCGTCAGACAGGACAGAGGCCCATGTTCTGGTGTAGCTGACCGGACCGACTGCCCTATCATCCGGCGAATAATCCCCCTCGGCCTAGTAGTGCCGTGTAGCGTCCGAGCAGGGCCATGCTGTACCGGGGGGGGGGGGTGGCTCCTTTGAGGCCACAGCGCCGGGGCGGGGCGAAGATGCCAAAGGGCGTGGGGGGCGGTTGATGCTCAGTGAGCCCGGGGCTCGTTTTGAGCCGTCACAACATCACTAACACACCGACACTCCATCCAAACCATTCATTCTAAACAACATGGACACACACATACACAAGAAAGCGAGTACACCGTGTCGTCTCGCACTGAGCTCCCTAGCTCAAAGGTACTTCCCAAAGGGACATGGCCCCTAGTACCTGGGACCAGTGAGGAAGGAAGGACGCAGATGGAGGTCTGTGTGACGACAGAGGCTGATTTCAGCTGTCCTTCGGGCTGCGCAATCCCGCTGACGTCGGCTACACGAACTGACTCTGCGCTTCTTAAAAATAAAAAGATCTCGGGCGCAGAGAGGAAGGAACGTCAGAAGAGGCGGGAGCAGGCGGGCCAGAATGTACCGGTAACGGTAGTACCAAGCCCTGCCGGCTCTGCGGTTGACACTCTCGCCCACCTCAAAGCACCGGGGGAATCGGTAAAAAAGAGTCGGGGGGAAAGATCCTCAGGAGAATCTACCCCCCGGCAGGTCAAATAATGAATGAAGGTAGAGGGGCTACTTACAGCCAGGCGACAGCCAACGAACTTAAATTGGCGGTCGTTCCTGAGCTGTATCCGGAAGTGCGTCTGATGTAGGAGCAGGAAAAGATGATCGTCAGAGCGCTAGAAAAGGCGATCGACAACATTACCGATGGCCGATCCCCCTGCTCCAAGAACAACTGGATAATGCGGGGGGCAAGGATCTTTCACTGTGCCACCCCAGCAGACAAGGAGTGGCTGATCCGCAGTGCTCCAAGTTGGACTCCATGGGAGGGAGCCAAGCTCCGTGTGGTGGAGCAAAGCGCCCTCCAAAAAATGGAGAAGGTGACGATGTTTGTTGAAGGTGAGTACACCGTGGAGGTGATCCTGAAACGAATGGGCTAGCAGAACGACACACTTCGGGTCCAGGAGTGGAGGGTGGTCACCTCCTGGCTGCCAAAGCATGAGGTGAAAGGCTCTGTGGAGACGGCGGTGCGCCTGCTCATAAAGGAGTCTGGAGTGGAGGCGCTGAGGGCGCTGGGCTTCAGGCCCTTCTGTGGTGCGGGCAGGGCGCACGCCGTTCTTCACAAAGGCAAAGACGTAGGCGCAGGAACAGAAGAGAAGACGGGGCAGCCCGTCTAGACATCGGCGGCCGGGGGAGCCGTCCCTTAAGTAGGAAAAAAAAAAGGAAAAATGATACCAGCAAGAATTGCGGGGACTAATATTCCTTTTATACAAATTAACTTGCACCACTGCAAAGACGCTTTAGCGGTTCTAGCTAAATGCATGGCGGAGATGCAGACAGGCATCGCCTTGATCCAAGAACCTTGGATCAATGCGTGTGGTAGGATGACACGTTTAGGGGGTTGTGGACGGCTCTTCCGGGCGGCGGGAAAACGGCGAGTGCGTACCTGCATTCTCTTAAAAGGCGTTCAGGGGGAGATCTGGCACCTTCACTGCCATAAGGATCTCACTACAGTAATAGTAAAGAGAAGGACTGAGGAAGGAAATGAGGATGAGATAATACTAGCTTCGGCGTACTTCCCTAGTGACTCAACGGACTCACCACCTCCGGTGAAGAGGAGAGCGTCGGTTGAGGACTGCCACAGGAGTGGCAGGAAAGTTTTAATAGGGTGCGACGCAAACGCGCATCACTTTGTGTGGAGCAGCTCAGAGTGCAACGAACGAGGTGAGAAACTGCTGGAATACCTCTGCATGACGGAACTTGACATCCTCAATAGCGGTAGGGTTCCGACATTCAGAAACGGCAGGAGGGAAGAGGTCATCGATATCACCCTGGCTACGAGAAGGATCGTCCCAAAGGTTCGAGGATGGAGGGTAGCGGATGAGGTCTCCATGTCGGACCATGAGCAGATCCGCTTTGAGCTGGGGAAGATAAAGAAGGATGTGCAGATGAGAAAGAATCCCAGGAAGACAAACTGGGATCTGTACTGTAGCCGTCTGACGGAGGAACTCCCAGACGACGCAGGGAGGATAGTACTACAGAGGATATTGAAAGGTTTTGTGGCAGGATCCAATCTGCCATAATAGGAGCTTTTGAGGACAGCTGCCGACCAATGAAGCGCGGACAGGGCAAAAGTGCACCCTGGTGACCCCTCGGTTGGGTGCCTTGCATGGATGTCGGCAAGCTTGAACACAGATGGAAGAAGAAAAGAGGCTTTGAGGAACTGGCAGCCTATAAGAATACCAGGAGGGAGTATAAAAAGGCTCTCGAGACGGCAAAAAGGGAAGGCTGGACGCGGTTCTGCGAAGAACTGAACCGTATCCCGGATACGGCTAGGCTTAACAGAATCCTGGTCAGGCCGTCTGGGGGCGCGCAGTTACAGATTAGGAAACCCTCAGGGAATGGGCATCTGTAACATCAGGAAATATCATGCAATAGAGTTAAATGAGCCATTGATACTTTCAAACCCAATAAAGCAGCAGGAGCCGACGGCATTTTTCCAGCCCTACTGCAAAAGGAAGTGGATTTACTGTTGGAACCTTTGCTGGGGATCCTCTGCTGGGGATCGCAAGACCTTGACGTTGGTGCAGGGGCTGAATCATGGGATCCATTGGGGGCTCAATGACCGTGGGGGATGTGGTGCGGGTGTCCTATAAAAGGATCTATCCCGCATCATGATGTGGGTGCTCTATAAACGGGTTCTATCCCACATCATTACCATCGCCGACGGTCAGGGAGCCTTCCTACCTCTACAGTGTAAGGGTCCTGTGGTGACCAAGAAGCGGTCCCCCGATGGGCAATGCGAGTAACCCATCGGGTACCCCGCTTCAGGGCCCGTCCTTGGAACTCGCCCCAATCCAAGGCGTTAGACACCGTGCGAGGGATGTGTCGCAAACGGTTCCTTCGGGGGAACAGGTCGAACCCCGTCGTATGAAGACCTTACCCGGGAGGGCAGCCACTACCGGGTGGACCTACACTTCCGCACTACTCGTGGGACTCTCATGGACCATATAGAAGATAATAATAAAAACAATTTAGGGATTGAGGAAGATCGGGCACTTATAACGATCTCTGAAATCCCTATGAACCAGGAAGGGGCTGGCAAACCGGCACCTTCAGCTGGGCAACACAAAGGGACGGGCTTGAACCGAAACCTGAGTGGAGCCCAGAGAAGGAAATTGCTGAAACAGCAGGCAATAGAGGAGGGCAAACCTATACCCAAGTTTGGGGGAGGCAGGAAGGAGAGGGTAAGGAAGGAAGGGCGGGCTAGAACCGCCCAACCAACCACCTCTGCTACTGCACCCACAGGCTTGGCGAAAAGGGGCGCCTCCACCAGCCTTGGCTCAATGACAGGTAAGCCACTGAAGAAGCCAAGGCAGGAAGGTAGCTATGCCTCGGCGGCATCAAACCTTTGCAGGGTAATCGTCACTTGTGGGGATTACCTGGGAGGAGAGATGCCAGACGAGGTCTGCAAAAACATCAAAAAGACTATCGTCAAAGAGGTCATAGACATTGAAGACGGGGGCTTTGTACCCCGTTTCAAGGAATCCTTCCCTAGAAAGGAGACCATGGTCTTCATATGCGAAGACAAGGAGTCGAGCACCTGGTTAGAAGGAAGGGTAAGAGACCACAACCTAGGGCGGGAACTTGGGTTGGGGGTGGTAAATCCGGAGGAGCTTAAGATTACAAAGGTAATCGCTAAGCTCCTTTCGGAAATAGATTCTGCCGAGGATTTCCTGTAGCTGGTCCGAAAGCAGAACGGGGGAGTGGAAACGGCAAAATGGGCGATCCTGCGAGGTACCAGTAATGGCTACCTCGTTTTGGGCCTAGATGAACCATCCGTGGCTACTCTAAAGAGCCGGAACTTCAAACTTGCGGTGGACGTAGGCACAGTAACCCTTAAGATGCTAGGCCGAAACGAAACTGCCGCAAGCGAAGCGAAGGCTCCAGAGGAAACGCAGCGGACAGTGTAGCCAAATAAATGGCTACTACTGGGATACGTTTCTCTCAGATTAATTTGCACCATTGCAAGAGCGCCTCAGCGATTTTAGCGAGGAACATGGCAAGGGTGCAGACAGGCATAGCCCTAATGCAGGAACCTTGGATGTGGAGAGGACGCATAAGAGGACTCAACACAATCGGGGAACTTTTTGCAGGGAACAGTACCGGTAACGATAACGCGCGGGCATGTATCGTTACAAAAGGTATTAATGGCATTTTGTTACAGGAAATAAGCTCCAGGGACATCACCGCCATCAAGATAGATTTGGAAGATAACGAACATCGAGTGAGGACGACTGTACTAGTTGCAGCATATTCCCCACACGAGGAAGAAATACCGACAACAGGAATTAGGAAAGTGGTGGAATACTGCAGACAAAAAAACCTGGATCTAATTGTCGGCCAACGCTCACCATGAAATTTAGGGAAGCACCGACATAAATGACAGGGGAGAGAAGCTGTTAGAATTCATCACAGGAACAAACCTAGACATCGTGAACAGGGGAGTTGAACCGACCTTCGTAACAGCGAATAGAAGGGAGGTTCTTGACCTTACCCTCGCAACGATGGGGATCAAGAATCATATACAGGGATGGAGCGTCAGCAACCAACCATCCCTGTTAGACCATAGGACCATAAATTTTAGGATAGAAATAAAAAAACCTAAAGTGGAACAAAGAAGAAACCCCAAAAATACAAATTGGGCAGCATATAAGGAGGAACTAGGCGAGAGACTGGCCGGCCTTAAAGGACAATATGGTTCAAACCTAAGCCTGGAATGGATGTTAAAACAAATCCAAACGGCGATGGTGAGAACCTATGAAAACAACTGTCCCTTAAAACCCAGAGAGAGCAAAAACAGCACACCTTGGTGGAACGGAAACCTGGAAAAGCTGAGGAAACAGGCAAGAAAACTGTTTAACAAAGCAAAGAAATTAAACGACCAGGAAGGATGGAAAGCGTATAAAAATACTCTGAATACATTCAAAAAGGAAGTTAAGGCAGCTAAAACCGAAAGTTGGAGGAACTACTGCTCGGGCATGGAAAACCTAGCAGACACAGCTAAATTAGCTAGGCTCCTTACTAAGGACAATGACTGTCGATTACAATGTCTAAAAGACGCGGCAGGAAACTACACTGATACAGAGGAGGACACTCTGGAACTCCTACTCAGAGCATGCTATTCTGATTTTATCAGGATAGAGGAGACGTCGCACACGCTGGAATGGTGTGGAGGACCCACAGATCGGAAGCTTGCAGCCAAAGTTATATCTAAGGAAAAGGTTGAATGGGCAATTAATTCCTTTGAACCATATAAAACACCGGGCCCGGATGGCATCTTTCAGAAGATGCTACAGGAACGAGTTGAACACATCTTAAACCTAATCACGGGACTACTCAGAGGATGTATTGCCACAGGATATGTTCCTGAAAAATGGAAAGAAACACGGGTGGCGTTTATCCCAAAATCCGGAAAAAAAGACTACTCCACAGTAAAGGACTTCCGACCAATAAGTCTAACGTCCTTTCTACTGAAAACTTTGGAGAGATTGGTGGACTACTACATAAGGAATGAAATCCTGAGTGAAAATCCACTACATGCAGGACAGCATGCGTACACCGTAGGCAAATCTACGGAAAAGTAAATAGAAAAATCAACGACGGATGCCCACAAGGGGGAGTACTCTCACCCCTACTGTGGCTACTAGTGGTTGACGGATTACTGTGTATGCTAAGCAAAGACAGGATTTTTGCAATTGGCTATGCAGATGATTTCGCCATAATGGTGAAAGGTAAATTTGAAGAAATTCTTCCGGACCTCATCCAAAGGATACTGGAGAAAGTAAAGCAATGGTGTCAGGGGATATCCCTAGGGATAAATCCAAACAAAACGGAAATAGTCCCTTTTACCAGGAAATATAAAAGTAAAATAAATAAGGAAGTAACCTTCTACGGGAAGAAAATACCGTACGCAGAGGGAGTAAGATACCTAGGGATCTACCTAGATAATAAATTACACTGGAACCAACATCTGAGTTCACAGTGCAAGAAAGTACTAAACATTTTCATGCAATGTAGGTCGGCGATTGGGACAGGATGGGGGCTTGAACCCCAAAAAGTCTTGTGGTTGTACGAGGCAATACTGAAACCAAAACTGACCTATGCTGCAGTGATATGGTGGGAAGCAATCCGTAAAAGAACCTCAATCAAAAGCCTGGACCACATACAGGCTGTGGCATTGAGGGGGGCATACGGATTGAGAAGAAGTACACCCACGGCTGCAATCAGAATGTTGCTGGACATAAATGGCCTAGACCTTGAAATCAAGGAGGTGGCGGCCAGGACAGCGTACAGAATGATATGCAGTGGTGAGTGAAAAGACAACGGGATGGGACACACGACCATCCAAAAAGAAATTTTAACAGATGAGATCTTTTGGTCCTCACAGGATCAAACGAAGAGACATATCAACTTCGGAAAACGTTTCAAAACAAGAATACCGAACAGAGAAGAATGGAAAGAAAACCAGTTCCTGGGACATGGAGAAATATGGTTTACAGATGGATCCAAGTCGGAGAAAGGAACTGGTTTCGGCATTTGTGGACCAGGCAGGGAAAACAACTATAACTGCAGGCTCAAAAGCTTTAACACAGTCCTTCAGGCAGAAATCGCTGCAATAAGAGCATGTGCAGATAATCTAGTGAGGAGGGATGTAAAGGGCAGATTTTTACAAATCTGTACCGACAGCCAGGCCTCCATAATGGCCCTGGAAAACCCAATCACCAAATCAATATTAGTCAGGGAAACGAGAGACACTCTCGATAAACTGACTAAGACAAACAAGGTTATCATCAATTGGGTACCAGGCCACTCAGGTTACAAAGGTAACGAGAAGGCAGATAACCTTGCAAGACTAGGTGCGTGCTATGGTAATCAACCAGAATGGGAGGTAGGAGTACCATACCAGGAGGGTTGTAATACCATAAGAACCATAATAAAGAAGGAACGATGGGAAGCCTGGGAGAACTCTGAAGGTTATAGGTGGACCAAGGAGCTACTTGGAAAGCATATTACTGGATGGATCTCAAAGAGCAGGAACCTAGACAAACAAGGGGCCCGAACCCTTATAGGCCTATTAACAGGACATTGTAACCTCCGTTGTTATACGCACAAAACAAAGGGAACGAGTAACCTTTGTAGGTGGTGCCAAGAAGAGGAAGAAACCCCATAACATTTCTTCTGCGAGTGCCCTAACCTCACAGGGGCTCGCGTAAAATGGCTCGGAACAGGGGTTTTGGACTCGGAGCAATTCAGCAAAATGGGGACAAACAACCTAATGGCTTACTCCAAAGCCTTAGGGATGAACCACTTTGCTGAGGAATAGCCAGGGGGATAGGGATACAATGGCGAAAGCTAAGTGTCCCTGAGGTATACCCGGGCAATCTATAATAATAATAATAATAATAAATACTGTTGGAACCGCTGATGAAAGTCTATAAGGCTTGTCTGGCGATTGGCTATGTACCAACCGAATGCAAGAAGGCTAAGGTCATCTTTATACCGAAACCTGGTAAGCAGGCACATGAAAACGTCAAAGACTTTAGACCAATTAGTCTGACGTTGTTCATGTTTAACACCCTCGAGAGACTGCTGGACCGAGGAATCAAGGATGGTGCTCTAACGACTCACCCTCTATACGCCGCGCAGCATGCTTACAGAGAGGGGAAGTCAGTAGAATCAGCACTTGACGAGGCAACCACTAGAATCACGAATGCGTTCCTTGACGTGGACGATGCCTTTAATTTCACGACAGGAAGGAGTATATGCAGGGGTGCGGAGAGGCATGGTATTGGCATTAAGTGACTGTATGGCTCCCTAACTGGGAGAGTGGTGGAGGCTCAGTGGGGGTCGGCGACTGGAGGTGGCCGGGTGTGGAGGGGCTGTCCACAGGGCGATGTTCTCTCACCCACGGAGTGGTCCCTGGTCGTGGATGAACTGCTAGTCACTCTAAATGATGTGGGCATTTATGCTCAAGCAAGCGGAAGTGAGGGCTATCAGGAGCTGCGTAGAGGCTATGCTTGATGAGGAGTGGACAAATCATCGCGGCTCTTAGCAAAGTGACAATAAGCTCATCGGA
Source organism: Sycophila sp. Sp_5 (assembly GCA_018906775.1). Lineage (NCBI taxonomy): Eukaryota > Metazoa > Arthropoda > Insecta > Hymenoptera > Eurytomidae > Sycophila > Sycophila sp. Sp_5. The sequence goes on from JACCID010000090.1 coordinate 319,486, forward strand.
GGTTTTGGCGTGCAGGACATCACTCGACAATTTGGAGAAGAGATGCGCCACCAAATTAAAATAGGTCGGTGGGCATGCAGGCATTTGAGGAAACGAGAAGGCCAACAGATTAGCTAAAAGGGGAGTGGCGGGCCTCAGGGCAATCGCCGTGGAGACGGCTCTACCAGGCTGTGAACTGGATAGCAAAGTTCAGGCCTGGATTAGAAAGGTGCAGATCAACACGCCAGGGTGCAAGCGTTCAGCGGAGCCACGAAAACCAAGAACACCGGCTGAGGATTCATCGGGACCCGAAGAGTTGATTGAGTGAGAGTGCGAATTTATGCGTATTTGTAAAGGGGGAGACCTCCCACCAAGCAAGTTAGATAAAAAGTAACGTTTTCTTAAATTTACATTTTTTCGATTAATGTTAGATACTTTAAGATAACGTCAATTTTATTAATAAACATTTTATTATCTAGATTCTATTTTTATTATTTAATGCGAATCCACGAATCCCTTGAGTAGAGAATCATTACTGTAACGTGGCGCTGTTTCGCCCGTTATTTTGCGTGCCAGTTTTATTGGTAGAAAAACAGCCAGATGGGAAATCCCTCCACCACTGCCTACGACGCGTTTGCGAATTAGTTTTTTTCTGCGGTAGCGCTATGTTTTTTCCAGGCGAAGATACCGATGGCCAAAATTTTCATGCAGATGTGCACCAAAGTGAGCCAGGTACCGATCGCTGTCGTCATCTGAGGTACGCCGTTGCTGGGATAACAGCTAGGAGCAACAGAGTGTCCAGTTCGTCAAAAGATAAGTATTGCCTCCCAATTTTTATTTCCTCAATTCAGCCTATAAAATTTAGCCAGTAGGCAGTGCTACCGAGCCGCTGCAATATAGGAAAAATCCATTGGCGAGTTAATCCGCTGCGGCTTGGAATTTCTTATATTTCCTTGAGCCAGCACCTACCTCCCCTATTTTTCAGGGGGGCAGGCGAGCAATGAGGAGGCAGGAGGCGAGGTGTTTTCACCTTTCCGCTGGCCCTCAAAAATCACCCGATTAACGGCGACCAATCAGCACGGCGGGGGCGCAAACGAGACAACGAGCGTTGGTAACTTGTCCTCGCCGACGGGAGCAGCGCTCTGCGATTTCTCGACTGGCTGGCCTACTGGGAGCGTCTTGAGGAACAACTCCGGTATCCCCGCGCCGAGTCGCTTTATTTTTCAAGTCCATTTTTTTATAATTCTTAATTTGTTCCGTGGCGGACCCACGTATTTTTATTCTTTTCTTATATTTTTATTTCTTAAATTTGCGCCAGGGTGCTCGTGCCTCACCCTTGATTACGCGCTTTTCATAAGGCATTGTTTATTCTTTCTTGCTGCGCCTCTATGCGCCTGTTTAGTAATGATTTAGAGTCTCCGCGTACTTGGTGGAGTTAACTTAAATTTTGAATTGTATTTCTTATTTAAAACCTTGTAAATTTTGATGCTAAAATCTAATCTCAGTTTTGTATTACTTGGTTAAATTTTAAATAGTTGATTTCAATTATGTAAAATTTATTGGATTTCGAATTGGAATTTGTAACTGCCTATTTGGCAGTTACATTCAGGTTAAATCTTTTCGCGAGAAGCACTGCTCGCAGTGATATTATTTTACAGTGCCTGGCGCCCCATCCCGCTTAATAAGCACGAAAGAAACATAAATGCGCCCGTGCAACTTCCACGTGGTATGCTTTGGATAACTCTAATGTCAGTGGTGATTTGGTCATCCATCAAAATTTTTTTCAAAAACTTTGATTTTCTTAAAAACGAATACAATAGTATATTACGTACCTAGCCCTGTATAATAAGAAATTGTCTCAGATCACATGCAATTGTCGACCAAGACGAAGCCGAGGTAGACAAACTATGATCTGAAGCTTTCTTATTATACAGGGCTAGGTACGTAATACACTATTTTTCTGCACGACGATCACCGAAAGTTACAACTTCCTCTCGCGCATCGGCCGGGAAGTTGCACTTTCGGGGTCGGAGGGCAGAAAAATTATTTTTGTAATTCTGTGCGTAAAGTTAATGCGTAAAGTTCTTCTGATGCCTCTGGCTAGGGTGTAAATTTTACTTTACACACGGGATAATTTTACTCACAGCCAAAAGTGTGTAAAGTTTACTTTATACACCATTAAGCGTGCGTAAAAGTTAAATCTGCCACTTTTCACGCTTCCCACATTCGGGTTCAATACGTTTGAATTGACGAGATTCTTGTGATAGATCTTGTAAAAAATAATGTTAATTTATTTGAAATATTTAAAAAGTTGAATAAAAAAATTAATTTTATTTTACTGTCGCTTTTCTTATTACAATTTTTTTTATAAAGACACTTATGTCAGAGGTTTTTTCTAAGAGGGGGGGCTCCGCCCCACCAACCCTCCGACGGGGTCTTTGCTCCCTGCACCCCCACCAGGGGCTCCGCCCCTGGACCCCGGTCCCCGCCCAGAACTAACCACATTATAAATCTTCTGCTTGTGGTTAATTCGACTATTATTTATTTGAGATTTCTTAAGATTTAAAAAGATTCTTTATTAACAAGCGCCTAAAATAGTTTATTACGTAACAAGGGAGGTAAAATAGAAATGGTCCCAGATCGCTCGTAAATTGGCACCCGAGCCGAAGGCGAGGGTGACAAACGTGTGATCTGAGGCATTCTTTTTTACTTCCCATGTTGCGTATACTATTTTTCTGCCTAGCGAGGACGAAATCGTAACCTTTTCGACCCGGCGCCGGGAGGAAAAGTTATGCTTTCGTCCCGCTAGGCTGAAAATCAATTTAACATCTTTTCGAGATCATTGTTTTAATACAATATTAATATTAGTTTAATACATATGAATTAAAAAAAAAAATAAATATAAGATCTTATGTATGGAAAATTGAAAAAATTGAACGTATTAAACTAATATTAATTTTAACTAATATTGTATTAAAATAACGATCTCGAAAAGATCTTAAATTAATATTTAGATATTTACTAAAAGAAAATCTTTATGAATCTTAAAAAATCTTAAATTCGGACATAATAGAGATGAATCTTTTTATCTTCTTATTTTAGTCTGAATTATTTTTACGCAGGTAGTAACAATTACTGCTAACTTTCAGCACAGCAATTGCAAAAAATAGCGTAAACTACACGGGCGTTTCTTCTCTCACTCGTCTTTGCGAATTCGTGCGTTTTAGCGACTTTACATGTTCGTCTTCCGTGTGTCGTGCGTAAAATAAACTTTACACACTAGCACCGGAGACTGGTGTGTAAAGTCGCTAAAACGCACTCATCGCGTTGACTCGTGCGAGAAGTAAACTTTACGCTCTTGTAGCTTAATATACTATTTTCTATTTTTTTTCAAATTTTTTTCAAATTAAAAAAAAAAAAAATTCCCACATTTTGGAAATTTTTTAAAAATTTTTATTAGACTTTTGCATTGTGAATTAATCTTTAAAAAACTTAAAATTGAGTAACAATTAAAAAAAAAGAAATTATTGATTTTAAAAAAAAATAATTTAAGGAACAAAACCCTGTTCCCTTAATTTTTTCGAAATTTCAATCGATCAATCCAGAAAAACCGCTGAACCGATTGATCTAAAAATTTAGGAGGTTCTTCGAGATACATTAGGCTAACGAATTTTTCTACGACCTAAGTTTTCCGCTGAATATTGAGAAACATGCAATCGATTAATCAAAAAGCGGGAAAATGGCATTTTTTTGCTCTTTTTTCACGTTAATGTTACAGGAGGAAAAATTTTTTTATTTAACCATGACAGATTTTTATAGGAAATTTTCTGCAGAAAACGAAACCCTCTGACTTCAAGGAAGGTTTTTGAATTGTCGAGGCTGGGAACGACGTCGACAATTGAGGGGCAACTCTTCTTCCCGTCGCTGTTCGGTTGGGGCTAATAGCACTAATCTGATCTAACCGAGAGCACTAAAAACTACTCCCAAAAACACAAACACCCAAAGGAAAAAAGGCAGAAACACACAAGAATCCGCTCACAAAATTTAACTTAAAATCCACTATATTCAACAAAACTGTGTTTTACACGTGTCTGCGCGTTGTGTGTTACGGTCGCGTTCGCGTCGCGTTGTGTGTCGCGTACCGACTGCTAAATCCGCCACTAAGACCAATATCCCTCCAGGTCAGATTAAGGGGAGGTCGTACCATCCTACATTACCGACCGCGATAGAAATCGCTGTTTCCAACTTTTCTCTGTCTTTTATTAGTGAAATAATGCACAAATTAAATTCCACTCAAAAAATTCATTGAAGAAGAGGTATCAACTAAGATAACTGTAATACGGAGTCAAAAATCGTCGCTACCTTTCTAGCAAATAAGCAATGGCGCTGCGATCGTTCAACTCAACATCGTTTTATGCCAAATTAAAAAATTTATTAATTTTATAATTTTTTACTCCGTATTACAATTATCTTAGTTGAGCCCTCTTCTTCAATGAATTTTTTGAGGGGAATTTAATTTGTGCGTAATTTCACTAATAAATGACAGAAAAAAGTTGGAAACAGCGATTCGTATCGCGGTCGATAATGTAGGATGGTACGACCTCCCCTTAAGAACAGGTACTCCTTCTCCGTCATGGTATAATTCTGATCCGTGGATTTAACACTCGGCTGACGTAAACGATCGGATCCTCTCCGTACTCTCCTTCTCGAGTCAGCACTGCCACCAATGTATAGTTACTTGCGTCGCTATGCACGGTGAAGGGCCGGGAGAAATCGGGTTCTCCTGCTCCCCTTTCCAGACCTAATCTTGACCCTTCTTCAACAACTTCAGTAGGGACACCTTCAGTTCCACATTCTTACATTCGAAAAAACGTCGCAGTTGTTTGAAGTTTTTAAGGACGGTATACTCAACCACTGGAGCTATCTTCTCTGGATCTGTTTAAAATACGTTACGCTGAAGCAACAGAATTCGCACTTCTTGTGATTTACGACCAAACAACACGACAATCAATCGCTGGAACGTCATGAGTGAGTTGGTCAGTCCAAAGGGCATTCTGGTGAATTGCCTTAATCCGGATGGAACCGCAAATGCCGTATCCTTCTTACTCGTTTCCCCCATCAATATCTGATAAAAGTTAATTTTGTATAATATTATATAATATATATTTGTTTTAATATACAGGGTAAGCCATTTTAATTGATCTACTTAAATAATTACCAAAATAAAGGGTAAAACCTAAAATTGTTCTTACAAAAGTTCGGTACAAAGGGGGCCATCAGTCCGTGCAATTAGTTTTGACATTCAACTTTACTTTCAAGGTCATTTTAAGGTCGACGTAATTTTTTTTAAATGGAACCCCCTATCTTTGACAACGGATTCGGAATTTTACGTCCGAATCGGTATTTCAAAATTTTTATGACTCTTAAAAGATCATTTCAAGGTCAAATGTTAAGAAATCTAGTGTTTACCATTTAATTAAATTTTTTGATAGAGTAATCAATAACCGCATAACCCCAATGTGACAATGGCTATGAAAATATTGGCCTTGAAAAGGTTTACCTTACTTTTAGCGTTACCCAGAAATAACGACGTGAATATAATAAGTTCTGTTTCCTTTGTGGTACAATGCCATATCAGGTTCCACATCAGACCGAATTTCAGGTCCAAAATCAGGGTCGATAGTAAGTCAGCGTGCCGCAGCGGCCTGCTATTTTTAATAGGGCCCTACTTATTACTAGAATATGTTGAAAGAAAGCTTAAGGTTATATTAAACTTTAAGTTACATTCTGTGAAGCATTTTTCATAGTTATTAAACAAAGAGAGTGTTGTCGACGTTTACAGGAATAATTTTTTTCTTATGTTAATTTCATTGTAATTAAAATGAAAATCCATACTAAAAAAGTAAAGAAAAACATAAATGAACCAAAATTTGATCATGGCTGCTTATCCCCCTAATCAGATTGTTGATATAATAATGGATCTACGAGAGTGTCACAAAAATTTCCGTACAGTAATTCTACAGTACGCTGAACGGTTTCCATTGAGGATACATCCTAATCACAATATAATACGAAGATTTAATAGAGGAAGGATCGATCGCAAGCGGCGGTTGCTTTGCGCAACCGCCCCAGCACAGCTCACACTCCGCCGCAAATCATACGCTCGTACTAACCGCTTCGAGAGTTGGAAGTTCGCAGCAATGCTCAGGGTGTTTGACACTTGGTCCTCATGGACATTCACTAGCAGTTCAACAAAGGTTCACTTTCATCTGGCCTACTCATCGAGTGTCACACGCAGATCCAAGATCTTCTCGACAAGTCCACGTGAGAGCAGGAGATAATCGAGATGCGCTGGAGCTCAGGTGCGACTGATCTTCCGTATTTCAAGCAAAATCATTTCGCTCTTATTGTTAATCTTGCTTATAAGCTGCTCAGAAAGATATCTGACATACTCTCATCATTTACAGCTCAATCTGAAACATCATCCAGCTCAGCCCATCAGCGTTTTAAGCTGCCAAACATCAGCCTGCCCCACTTCAGCGGAGAGTATTCGGAATGGCCTCATTTCAGAGTCCTATTCAAGAGCTTAATACTCGATAACCAGGATTTTTCTCCCGTGGAGAAATTCTATTACCTCAGCATCTGCTTGTCTGGTGAGTCAACCCAAGTCATCTCGGGATACCCAATTGATGACAAGTCTCTTAATTCAGCTAGGACTCAACTAATTTATCGCTATGAGAACACATGACTAGCCATATTCTCACTCCTAAACCATTTGTTGGATCAACGACCGTTCACGTCCAAATCATTTCAAGGACTCAGCGAGCTTGAAATGAGCCTCAACAAGGTTACTAAGGGTCTAGCAGGGCTCAATGTTTCAGATCATCTCGGAGACATGGTATTAGCTCAATGCACTGTTAGAAACATGGACAGGCCTACCAAGGAGAGTTGGGAGCGCTCAATCGGTATGTCTCAAGAGTTCCCTACTTCAGCTCAGATGCAGACGTTCCTGAAGTCCGTGCTAGCTTTTGAGCGTATCGAAGAGGACTCGGGGGAAATCAGGCAACAGACGGTAACAAAGAAACTTCTCAACGTGGCTTCTCCATTAGCTCAGCCACCCGCTTTCATATTTTAGTCTGGTTTATCTCATTCACTAACTCAGTCCAAGACGGTGACATACAATTTAGTTACACCGCTCATCCATACAATCACTGCTATCAACCTCATTTTATAGTAATGTGCCCAACAAACTGCGCTGTCTCAATTGTTTGGGACGTCACGATTTCAATGTGTGTACGAGCAGCTCAAGGTGCATGCTGCAACCAACAGACTCGGCCAATACTAATTGATGAATCAGTGCAGTTGTTATCACGACGCTCAACTCATCCTCAAACTTGTCCGTCGATAAGCTGCTCAACTCAAGGACAATTGCCTGCTCTCAAAACTACTGGCTAACTTTAGTTGGGATGATCCACTCCCAAGTTAAGCATGCTCAAGAAACTCAGCGTCAGTGAAGATCTCACGTTACTGGCCAGTATCTCGTTTCCGGAGTGGTTAGTTCTTGGAACTTGTCCACCATGAAAGGTCACGGCTTCACTGATGCTTGTCAGGACTCTACGGTAGCCATGGACTCTCCAGTTGTCCACTCACCATCCACAGGCTCAACAACGTCGCTTACTTACTCAAGATCAACTTTACTCAACTCACGGGACTTACTTCCCCTCGGTTAGGACTCCCTGCCGCGTTGCTAGTCGTTGTACTTCTCAAACCGCTCAAGAGTCTCTTTCAATAAAGATTGACAAACTCATCTGTGGATGGATTCTAAAATCACGCTCATGTAGATCAACTGACCAGCAAGTCATGGAAGGATTTGCCAGAAGCAAGTTCATTCAATTCCAAAATTGTGTATACATAATATCACCTGGCGACATGATCCTGGCATCGATCATTCAGTGGTTTGCGGCTCAGGATGTACCTCAACCGCTCAGCGGTTGCAAACCGCTACGTGCAGATTTACAACCCGACTGAACCGTTCTACACCAGCTTCTGAAGTTTCGACCCCGTTTCCTGCTCAGCAATTTTTGCTCATCTAGCTGGATTTACTACCCAGCTGCACTCATCAAACTTCAAGTGGCTTTACGACCCACTTCTTGCATCACGCTGCTCTAGGAAGTGGCCTTACCATCCACTTCCACGCTCACTGTACTCTAGAAGCAGGAGCATTTACGCTTTATTGCTCAACTATTTTACTCAGCCTCAACTGCTCAAACTCAATCAGATCATTACGAGATGGATTTACCACCGAGCCAGAAGCTTTTCAACTGCTCATCGCTCTGAATTCAACTATGAACGACGTTAATAATGCGGGTCGAATGTTCGCGATTTATCATTTGAATCACGCCCCCCCCCCCGCGCGGTTATTGGTTAAGCTCATGCGAGCGTCGCTCCTCTGCCACGCCGACTTTGTGCGCCTAAGGTAGTGTCCCGGTTTAAACTCCGTTTCTTCCTGCTCGCATCTTGTCTGAAAAAGACGTCTACATATGTAACTTTCGGGATATTGCCAATTCTCTGTTCCAGATAAACTTATGTTTAGTAATATATGTATATATTTGGTCGGTCAAGTGTATGCAGCGTACTCCTATATAAGTTAGAAATTAGGTATGGTATCCCCTTAATAAGGTAAACGTTTAATTAGGTACCCCTTATTAAATTAAATCTCTTAATATGGTACCTCTTAATGCATGGTGTATTTTTAATTGGCAACTCCCCTTCCTCCCCGTATCTGGCAACCACTTCCCTCATCAGGAAGGAGTGGGATGATTCTTGAAATGACGTCGGTGGCCATGTCTTGCCGGCGATATATTTTTATAGTATAGAAAGATATAATATTTGTAATGTGGTGCTTTTCCGCCCGTTAACTCGCATGTCATTTTTTCCACCTTGCGTTTACTTCGCGCCTACGAAATAGATTTTTCCGCGGAAGCGTTCATTATTTTTAGTATTTGAATGTATTCACAGTGGCCAAATTTCTGCGCAGTATTACTCCCCCTGTGGGCTGTGAGACCTTGACGATGGTGGAGGGGCTTAATACCTGATGAACTGGGCTGCTCAACCTTGCACCGTCTGACAGGAGTGTGTATGAGGATCCCCCTAAAGAGGGCTCTCCGAATGAATGTGCGAGAAGGAAGGGTTATGAAGTGTGGAGTCTGCGATTACGCGCAGAAGGCCATGCCCCATTTCCCCGGGACAAGGTGACCCCAGCCTCCCTGAGAGGGCAGGAGGAGGTAGAGGCTATGTTCATCAGGCAAACTAAGGAACAACCCTCGTGGTAGCACCCGGGGTAGGCTCCACGATTCACTTACACCACATCACCACAGACCTACACAGACGTTGTAACCCTTTTTGGCGCAGCTGGGTCCTCCTGCCGTTCGTCTCGGGGGGTGAACATTGACGCGGCTGTACAGGGTACAGGGGTAAAACTAGAACAGACACGGCTAGGACGCCGGGTAGGACAGGGGCCCGGTTACGGACTAGCCATTCGGACTGGCTGCCCTATCAACCGGCGAAAAATCACCTTCGGCCTAGTGTAGCTGGGTGGCGCCCGAACAGGGCTTCGCTGGGCCCGGGGGGGGGGGGCACCTCCGAGGCCACTACAACATTGCGGAGCGAGCTTGCTGCGAATTGGGCGGCGGAGGACTGATGGTTCGCCACGGGGTCACTTCTGTCACATGCACATACACTACTCTCACCCCAAGTCAATTCATTCACGATGTCGGAAAAAATAGTAAGCGAGTACACTGTGTCCACTCGCGACGAGCTCCCTATCTTAAAAGGCAACCTCGAACGGGAAACAGGAGCTAGTCTCTGGTTTACTGACGGGTCCAAAAGTGAAAAGGAAACAGAAGCCGCGGCGTGGCTTAAAGGAGCTATCACAGAGCTGGTACTCTCCCTGGAAGACCACACAACGGTCTTCCAATCGGAAATTAAAGCCATCAGGAGCTGCGTAGAGCACATGCAAGAGAAGGAATGGAGAGACCGCAAGGTCACCATACACTCGGACAGCAGAGCAGCTCTCCTAAGTGTTAGTAAAGTAGAGGTAGCCTTGCTAAAAGTGAAAAGGTGCCATAATGATTTAGATAGACTTGCAAAAAGGTGTGATGTAGAATTAATGTGGGTCCCGGGACACTCGGGTGTCCTGCGCAATAAAAAGGCAGATAGACTCGCGAAAAGAGGAGCGGCGGGAATTAGAGCAACCGATTCCAAGGTTGCCATACCGCTTTGACACCTAGAAAGAAAAATTCAGAAATGGGTGGAAACGGAACAATGCAAAAGATGGCACGACAGCCGGGGGTGCAGACACATCAAAAGCATCATTGATGGAATAGTACCGCGAAGCTGGAAAGCAGAGCTGATCAAATTCGAAAGAAGGGAGATCAGGCTAGTGGTGAGCTGGCTCACGGATCACCGTGACTTGGAGTACCACAAATATAAGATAAGAAAAACGAGCAGGAAACTCTGTAGGCTCTGCGGTGAGGCAAATGAAACCCCCGCGCACCTTTTGTGTAACTGCCCCAGACATATGGGAGTTAGGCGGAAGGTGTGTGGGAACTTCACACTAGAGCCCAGAGATGTTAGGAATTTTAGTGTACCGGGCCTTATAGGCCTAATAAAAAGGATCAGATCCAGCTTATAGGCAGGAGAAGGTAAGAGGATACCGGGTTTATCGTTTTACGAATCCGGGGATATAGGTACATTTGAATGGGTAGCGAATTTCGGAATGATGACACAAGGAGACAAAGCGCAATGAGCCTTTGGCCTACGCGTGAGTCGGCACGTTATCGAGCAGGGGCAGCCGGTGTGTCCCCACCTTTGACCGTCTATCGACTATCGACTATATTACTCTTTGATCGCTTTTGCACCAAAGCGACCCAGATACCGATCGCTGTCGTCGTTTGAAGCACGCCGTTGCTCCGTCCGTAGGCGGTCTTTATTTCCTTGGTATAAGCCTGCATTATTACAGGCTTTTATTATTGCTGCAAGACAGTGCTTCTGAGCTGCTTAAGAATAGGAAATTTTCATGATCGCTGCAGCTAGCATTTGCTCTTGTTTACTTTCGTGCCAGCACTTATCTCCCCTAATTTTCAGGAAGATAGGCGAGAGTTGAGGAGGCAAGAGACGATGTGTTTTTCGCCTCTCTACTGGCTCTTCGAAATCGCCTGATCAACAAGGACCGATAAACGAGAGTGGGGCGCTGATAAGACGACGAGTGCCTGGTCTATAAGGAAAACATCCGGGGAATCAACTTCTACACCGAATCGGACGTATTTTTACTGTGAGTCCACGTAGTTAATTTTGTAATTTATTATATTCTATAATTTTGTTCACGTGGCGTATCTACATTTTTCATTCTATTCGTGGTTCGCGTGTTTTCTTTTAGGCCTCGTGGTTAGGCAACATCGCTCTATTCACTTGGTTGCTTCAAACCGTTCAAGTTTAATTTATTAAATTGTCCAAAGTTGATAATTGAAATATTGTTATCCAACGCCCTCTGTCACGTATAGTACTTTGTAACCTACGAGGTACAGTTGTATTAACAAGCAGAGGAAACGCGGGTACCAGCGTAACACAGCAATGTTTTAATTATCATGCCAATGGACACATTGCGCGAAATTGCTCGCTACCAAAACGTTCAAGACCAAATCACTTCGATATGTGATCACTACCACACAAGTAGATAAGGCTATCATGGAGAATGGACCTTTTATTGGCTAAAAAAAAAGGACAATCAATGCTCTCCAGACAAAAATATTTTATTTCAGGCTAGTGAAGAGTTTGATGTATCTCCGTGCTTGGTGCAGATAGTGGACGTCATACTGGAAAAAACGACGTTGAACGTTTACTCAGAACCCCTACGGATAGAACAAGGCCCAATCTTTGCAGGTGTTCTACAAATCAATCACCGCTGCAGATGTCAACCTAGGCGAGGAACAGCCCCCGAAAGTAGTCCTCCTTAATAAGTAACGGGACTGCTCGTAGAAAAGGCAAGTTGTACGCCAGACTAACGTAAAGCGTATCGTACGAGTCAATTAGAGCAAGAAAGCATCCTTCAGATTCTGGCGGAGCCAGTTTTGTTAGTTCGTTAGAAATATGGCGATCGGCATCTCGTCATAAATTATCGTAGATTGGATAAGCAAACGGTCAGGTTACCTTTTCCGCTTAGCGATCTCAAAGAAAATACGGAAAATTCTCAGGATGAAACGGCCGGGCGCAACATTTTAATGTTTGGCCTTACCAACGCTCCAGCGAATATCTCAAATATTATGAGGAAGTATTTAGCACCATTGAGGAATCATTACATCTTTTTAAGAAAAGGAAAATTTAATCATGGTACTAAAATTATTGAAATATCAATTCTTACAGACGCGAATAACTTATCTAGGACATGAGATTTTGAGCAACGTTATAAAACCCGGGGCGCAGAAGGTCTTGGCTATACGTGATTTTCCGTATCCCGTCAACGTAACGAGATTAGATCTTTTCTCGGATTAACTGGGGGTTTCCACCGATTTGTGCCTGGATATTTCTTGCTAGCGGCGTTGTTAACAACAGGCGTCTGAAAAGCTGAAGCTGACGCTAATATGTGAATCTGTGTTTCAATCGTTCAACCCCGCGAATCACACAAAATTACACATCGGTACAAGTTGTAACAAAGGTATTGCTCGGCAAGCGCGAGCAATCGTTTTGTTACACGTAGGTCGGTATGCAACGCGCTTATATATAATATATACTTGCATTAGCGCGACCGCGACGGCTGGAGAGCAAGTGCACACCCGAGTGTCCCCACCAAAGACAGATGAGCATTGACGTGCGTACGAGTTTACGGAACAGCAAATCATCCAAGGGTTCTTACAGTTATTAAGAGGAGAAGCTCTTCTATGGTTCCGGAACGTTTCTCAAGATATCACCTCATGGCCGGATTTATAGCAGGCCATACGCGACTTCTATTTACCACCGGAAGAAACGAGAAATTTATACGCACAGATAAGAGAAAGAAAGCAAGCGGCAAACGAATCGGTACATGCGTATGTAACAGCATTGTCAACAATGATGCGGAGGCATGGAAAGATTGATGTGGACGAGCAGCTCGACAATCATTACTATAATATGAAACCGTAGTTACGACTGTACATTAATCGAGATAACGTGAACTCGTCGGTAGATTTGTTAAAGAAAGTTGAGCGGATTAAGCAAACGCTCAAATTAGTAAAAATTGAAGATAAAAAACCGCGTATTGAAACAACGAATAAGATAAATGCAGTAAACGATGCGCCGTACGATATGTCAAAAGCATGCTGGAAATGTAAACAGCAAGTTGTTTCGCGACAAAATTGTAAGAACAAATGGAAAAAACTTTGTTCATTCTTTGGTAAAGATAATATCTTTACGAAAGATTGTGCATGTGATTCGGCACAACCAACGGGAAACGGAGCGCAGGCCGAGATGAAGCCAGCGACAGAACCTCGGCCGAATTAGTTGATTCGCGCTTGTATGTAAATGTAAATATCGGGAAATTTAAATGTGATGCTCTGATCGGTACCGGTGCAAATTTTTCGTTTATTAACCAAGTGACGATTGATAAAATTAAAAAAATTAATGGTAGAATCAAGAAAGTTGCAAAAATAGCAGCCGTTGCAAATGGAAAATTAGTGAAAATTAATTATTGTTGGACGGGAAAAATAAAGGTTTTTAATAAAGTTTGTTTTGCAAAATTTTTATTATGCCGGAATTGTCTCAGAGAATGCTATTTGGTATAGATTTAATAAATTAGAACTTGTTTTTTCTTTAAACAATAAACAGTTATTACCGACAATTACAATTCAGGAAATATGTAATGTAGACGATAACGTAGGAATAAAGGCACTCACAGAAAAATAGAAGATAAGTTTAGATGCATCGATTAAACAAGAAAAATGAGAGATGCAGCATATCTAAGGATGCACACCGGTAATCCAACATAAAATCAAGTTAATTGACGAAACACCGATACAAAAGAAGTACCGACCGAGAAATCCAGTGATCCGGAAAATGATCCATGACGAAGTCAAAGAGAAGTTGGAAGCTAAGATTATAAGAAGATCAACAAGTCCTTGGAGTTCTCCAATAGTACTGGTGAAGAAGAAAGGTGGGAAAATGAGTTTTTGCGTGGATTTCCAAAAAGTGAATTCGGTGACGGCTAAAAATGCATATCCGTTGCCGTTCTTGAATTCGATGCTTGATCATTTACAAGGCGCTCGTATACTATCATCCATTGATTAAAAAAATGGATATTGGCTGGTAGCGTTAGACGAAGAAAGCAGAGAAATAACCGCATTCACATTACCCGGCTTGGATCTGTTTGAATTTAACTTGATGCCATTTGGATTGCATTCTTCAGGTGCAACGTTCCAACGGCTCATGAACACGATTATCACTCCAGATATGGCTGAAAATGTATTTGTATATCTGGATCATATTATTATAATTTCCGAAACTTTCGAAGAGCATATGAAATGGCTGAAGATTGTTTTTGAGAGATTAAAGAATGCAAATTTGAAACCGAACTGGGAAAAATGCAATTTTGCGCGTAAAAAATTGAAATACTTGGGTCACGTTGTGGATGAATTTGGAGTACGAACGGAGCCAGCAAAAGTGGCCGCTGCGCAAAAACTTCCTGTACCAACAAATCCTAAAGAATTAAAAAGATTTTTGGGGATGATTTCTTGGTATCGGCTTTTTATACCGAACGTTGCCACAATGACAACGCCGTTACAAGATCTCTTAAAGAAAAAGTACAGTGGCAATGGAAAGATGCACAACAACATGCATTTTTAGAAATAAAAAGATGTCTGACGAATGCACCAATCCTCGCATATCCGGATTGGAATTTACCATTCACATTGCAAACCGATGCAAGTTTAGAAGGTCTAGGTGCAGTTTTAACTCAAAACGATGGAGAAAACGAAAGAGTTATTGCTTAAGCTAGTCGTTCTTTAAGCAAAGCAGAAAAAAATTATTCGGTAACGGAACTTGAATGTTTAGCCGTTAAATGGGCAATCCGTACATTTAGAGGTTTTGTAAAGCTGTAGATTTATAGAATATTGATTTTATTGATTACAAATTTGTTAGAACTTATTATTATTTCGCATTCGCCGTATTGATAACTTAAGTTTACAATGTAGACACTATATTACATATTAAACGCATATCAATAGATATATTTTCGCTTCGCTCGCATTTCACGCTTGGCAGACATGCTTGTTTGGCTTCTTATATAGTAATCTGCGAAGAAGCCGTGCATTTGCGCGAAAACTTCAAGCAGCAGGATCCCTCTAGCGGCTATTACGGATCAGCTTCGACTCCTACTCGGCCTGGTGCAAAGCCGAAGCTGCCCAACAAACAAAATGACGGCATGTGAGGGCACGATGCAGGCACGCGTGCCGACACATACGGTCGGTAAACGGCACGTTAGTTGTGTTTGTTGGGTTACTAGAGGCTTAAGTACTTTTAAACATGCCGTAATATATTGAAAAAACTTGTTACATATAAAATCCTTCTTCGCTCTGCGACTAATTAGTTGCTATGCTATGCATGCACTAACTCGCACTCCCGCAAAAAAAAAATCGCGATGGCGCAGCGTGGTAAGGGGCAGCACGACGCCGCGACGACTTTCACGGTGCGATGTTATAATATCGACGCAGATGTCACGTCGTACCCTAATTTTCCCGATTTTAGCCCCGCATTTCTAGTTTGAGAAATTCTCCCAAACTAATATTTTTTATGCTTATTGGTAAGGAAATGAAGAACATCTCGGGGCGTCACTTACCCACAGAATAGAAAAAATAGGCCCGCTCGGTCAACCTGCAATTCAGGGTTGGCCCTCGCTTTGTTTTTTCTTTTACTGTACTTGCCAGCGCTGCCAGTGTAATGTGACAGGCACCCTAAATCGCTCTGGGAAATCCACTTTAACCGTCATAAAAAAAGTCGCAAAATTGCCGCTTCTTACTAAGCTAATCCTAAACAGGCGCGAGTTAGTTGTTTTTGTTTCCTCCTTTCTAGAAAGTCGCCACCGCACACGTGCACCGCAGCTGGCCATGCACGCATTTATGCTAGAACAATATTTGTTTCTTCTACTCTTATATTTAAACAAACTGTCATAATTCAATTAAAAGCAATCTAAACCTTTTACTTCGAAACTATGTCTGTTTCTCGAATATTTCAATAGTGTAAGATAAATTCCATAACTAAATAAAAAAATAAAACGAAAACTTTTCCTAATTAACTTTTAATAAAATTAAGTTAAGATAAAATTTAATGTTATCTTTAAGATTTCGCACAATATATAAGGAACATTTTTCTTCTAAGGAACATTAGTTAGTGAAAATTTAGTTTTAATAATAATTTAGTAGAAATTATGTAACTATAAAAAGAACAAATTGGTTATTGCTGTGCATAGAAAGGAGAGCATTATTGATTAAATCCTTTTGTTGTTTCTTTTTCCCTAATTAAAAGTTATTTTTATGAAAATTATAGCTATCACTCTGTTTTTTTTTGCATATCTATTTATTTACATAATAAACCTTAAAATAACGAGGATTATAATTGAAAATTATTAATAATAATAGTTATTAAGGAACTAAATAATAAATGTAAATTTACTGTAATGGGGAAGTTGTTCTCCCTCTTTCTGGACACTCTCTCTCTCTGCCAAGGCCCACCCCTGCAAGGACCGCCTCTGTCCTATGCCTAAGCATTGGAAGGGTGACCCACTGACCCCAAGGAAAACCCCGAAAAATTTTCCTCCAATTAGGGAAATTTCAGATTTTCGTCACCCTCTCCACTCTCTCAGACAATCGGCCAATTAGACAACATGTCCATAAGACGCTTGCCCTAGCTTTTTGTATAAAAAGCCCTGCAATTGCTCCAAAAACCAGTTCTTCAACCATCTCCAAGAGTTTTTCTTCAAATTCATCCACCTTCTTCGAGATCAACGCTTTTGCCCGCTGCTGCCGCCGACACCGACGCTGCTCGCTCCTGCTGCCGCTGACGCCGACGCTGCTCGTTCCTGCTGGCGCTTCCGCTGCCGCTGCCGCTGACGCTGCTCGCTCCTGCTGGCGCTCGTGCTGTTGCCTCTTCCTAGTGATTACTAGGGTCTGAGAGAGAGAGAGTCAGAGAGAGAAAGAGAGAGAAACGTCCCCCTAGGAGAGTTTTTCGACAAAATAAAAGTAAGCATTATAGAAAAATTATATTTATCTTCTTTTCTTTATTTTTTTTCCTTATTTCTTGCTTTTCTCCTTCTAATAAACCTAAAAAAAAACACAATTCAGGATTTTAGTGCGCCTTTTTAAAGGATAGTGCCTCCGAATTGTTTTTAGGTTTATCATTTACTAACAAATAAAACGATGAAACTGGGGAAGTAAGACCCATTTTACGAACATATTACTACGACGTAACACAGACAAGCATTGCTTGAACGGCAGAGGTCACTCCTTTGAACGCATCCACGTTGAATCAACGCCAATAGCGTTAACTTAACTACAATTTGAGGTCGCTGCTATTTAACTAGAAATCTGTGGTAAAAGTAACAACAGCGCCGTTGAATTGACTATGTCACCATTAAAATGACGACAATTTGGTCAAAACAACGGTTTGGCGGTTGAATTGATTGCATGGTAGTTAAATTGATTGCGAGGGTGTTTGATTTGACGATGGATTTTTCTCAGTGTATTATAATTAAATGACTCACCCTGTATAGCAAAACACAACGTATTTTAATAAGCAGATTATCTAAAATCTACACTAGCTAGTAGTTTTCAACTTATTTTAACTTCATACATTACTAACTATTTTTCAGTGTTTGCAAGACTACACTACAATTGAATTGACTACAACAACTGAATTATTACATTAATAATTTTTTGCATTCATTTTCTTATATAAGGTTGTGCAAATTTGTACACGAAAATTTGACGTACATGCGGAGCTTGTTCTTGAATGTTCCACCTCTATCGAATATGAATCAAAAAGATTCTCAGTATATAATTAACTCTCCCTTTAAAATAGTTTTTATAACCACCATAATGATATGAATTATTTAGATTGAGGCTAGTCCCATAAAAATTAATTGTAGCGTTGAAAGTGAAAGTTATACACGGACTGAAAATATTTAAAAATATACTTACAAAAGTGGAATCTTAATTTTAGACTAATCATCTAAATAATAGAGGAAATTCTTTTACTTTAATTTTTAAGATTTTGTCATCTAAAAATAAGATTAAAATCCTCAAAGATATTATAATCTACTAAGATATAAATGATTTCTTCTTAGGCTTAGAGAATATTCATTTTGGTGTAATAAATGTATTTAAAATATTTTATATGAAAATTACAATGTTTTTTTTTTTTGTCAAATTTGAAATATTTAGTTTTTTGCGAGAAATGTCAATTTTTTGCTATTAAACTATTTTTAAAGAAATAGTTCTACTTTTATTTAAAAAATTATGCGTTCTTGATAGTAGCTATTAACAAAATTAATTTTGCTACCTCTTATTCTCTAAAGCAGCTGAAGAACTTTTTAGATATTACGCTCTCAAAAAACGGAATGTGATTATAAATAGATGTTCTTCTATTTTATTCAGCGTATAAGTCTTTATAGTTTACAGTACCCTGGTAGAAAATAAACCAACCAGATTGGCCTACTCATCCATGGTTGGTAAACGACTTTGGGCAACAAATACCGTTGTAATTGAGCAGCGGTTTGCCATTGACTGCTCTCTATTATTTATTTAAATAATTTTTGAAATTGCAGTTTTTTGATACATGCATAAGTAAACGCGTGATAAATAATTAATCTCGAAATAAAAAAAATAATTTAGGTATTGAGTTTCATACATTTTAAAATTAAATTAAATATTATTTTAGAGGTTATAAGTGCTCATGTTGATACACGTACACACGTATATGTGTAGTACGCCTGTGTATGTGTTCTACACATGTGCAGACCTTGTATACGATGCATCTTACAACTTAACCTCAAATTTTAATCAAATACCAGACTTTATTTTCCATTTTCCAGAAAAAATAGAAATCCTTTCTGACCTATTCTAATTTTTTATTAATAATGTAACATATTATTACACCTTAAACAGTTTGTGTAACCAGTCTTTAGTGACCTAATATATTATTGAATCTCAATTTTTCAACATTCACTGGCCATCGGCAATTTGAAAAGCGTAACGATTTAAGCAGGTTCGTTGGGCATTGGCGAGTGAAATAGTTGACCAAACTTTGTATAATTGGCCCGTCGATGTTGAATGGCTGCTGAACGTTTCTACCAGGGTAATAATATAAGTTATAAAACAATGCTTAAAATATAAAAAAAAACTGTGATAATTTTTTCACGAATTTATATAATTTGAGGCAGAGCACAGTTTTCAAGTAAAATCAGCTGAATTGAAATTGACTGAAAATTACCTCTATTGGAGCCAAATTTTCACTCTAATGTTATAATGAATTTAATTCCGTTGATGGAGTGAAATAGAGGGATTTTTTGAGTCTTAAGTAGAGTAAACTATAGGGACTTGACTTGTAATATGCTATTCTACCTTGTAATAAATATTACTCTACTTTAAAGTGCCCGCCTAAAAATCGAAACAAGGGGCAATGTATGGGCAATATATTGGATATTGCGATTGACAATATATTGGCGAAACATTCGATGTATTGGGTATGTATTGGGAAATTTATAACCAATGTTTCGTCAATATATTGGCAATCGCAATATCCAATATATTGCCCATACATTGCTCATTGTTTCGATTTTTACGCAGGTGAATTTTAATCACTCTATTCATGTAGAGTCAAATTTGGTTCCAATAAAATCAAATTGAACTCTATGAGTGTTTCACTATTAACTAATTGTGAAAACCGTGTATCGTGAACTTGGGAGTTAGTTGACGAAGATGACGACATGGATGATAATGTGCATGATTTGAAGCTCAGATAAGTTGAAAAATATATAAATGTACATTCGTTAATTTTATAAGAAATCTTTATCTTGAAATGTGTATTTATTAGAATTTTATTTATTAAATATATTGTTATATTTATAAGTGTGTATGCATGAGCGTCAGCATGTACGTTCATTCATTCTTATTTTCTTACTTCTATTTACTTGATTCTTCACTCTACTGGTCTTTTTAATTTATTATTATGCGTATGACTTCCTAATCTTATTATATTTCTAGTGGTCTTCTCTTTTGTATATCATGTTACATTTAATTTGATAAATATAATATTTCGATTTTTTTATAACAGATGTTTTTGTAAGGTGTATTACATTAGATACAAATAATAAAAATAAAATGAGTCATATGATTTAAAATATTGCAACAGGATTTGTTTTCGTCGATATCGTATTAAAAGTTAAAAAGAAACTAAAGTTACTGTTAATTAGAAAGAATTAAAGAAAGAATTAATTATTTTAATATTTATAAATAATTTTTATAAATATTTATACATTTTTTTTCTGAAATTGAGTCATGTTTATAAGGGATTGTCCATATTTTTGCCAACATTAGGATGGGACCTTCTAACAACGCGAAACATTTAATGGTGTACATTGTTTGCGGCTTGCAATCAATAAAAGCATAGCTTTAGGCTATACTCTGTGTCGCTATGGTAACAGAGTAAGAGCGACTGTGTGAGAAAGTGAGCAAGCTCGTGAACGAACGTGCAAGCGAATGAGAGTAGCTTCCGCTTTCAAAAGTTTGGACCGCCTACTACGCTCATAGGAAGATAGAGAAAGAGAGGGAGGGCAAGTGAAAGAGATAGATAGTGATGCTGAAAGAGAGACAGGCTCAGAGAGAGAGAGAGAGAGAGAGAGAGAGAGAGAGAGAGAGAGAGAGAGAGGAAGATATATCTTCTGTATGGAACTACGCATCATCGAAAAGATCATGCTTTCTCTCAATCTTGTTTCTAATGATATTTTCTCATGTTAGGTAAATTAAGTATTTGTAAAGTAACTTTAAACTTATTGCCGCTTATAATATCAAATATATAGCCAGGTTCCGAATCAATGATATTTAATTTTATAAAACTCATTTCTTAGAGCTTTAGTAACCTTATTTTTGAATAATTTTATATAAAATTATAAATAAACAAGTTAATCTTTAAAACTCAATAATTCAATTGCTGCACTCAAATCACGTGGAAAATAACTTATAACAGGCTAAAAAGAATATATAAAAGAAAAAGGTTTTTTATATTCTAATAGTTCTTTTTTTGAAAATCAAAAAGCTCTTTATTAACTAAAACTATTTAAAAATTTAAATTAAAGTTTCTAGAACTATGCAGATAATGAATCAGAAAAAATGCATTTTATGGAAGGATCTAAGTTTTCAAAATTATTTATTTTTAATCAGATTACTAAATTAGTTATTTAAAAATAAGCACTTATTGTTCAATATTTCTTTTTCATTCTTTTTATTCAGTGCATTTTTGCGTACAATTTTATTTATTGAAGTTATAAACCATTATATACCATTTGAAATTTATAAACCATTCGCGGAGAGAACATTCAAATCAAAATTATCATGAACACGCCTACAAAAATTACAGTGGCATAAAATACACGGCAATTATTTAGCAGTAGTTTTATGGATTACATAACAATTATTACAGATAGCGTCGTATGTCTTGAAGAGACTGCGATAAATTTTACCGTAATGCCACAGTAAATTTTATGGTGAATTCTATAAAAATAAAATAGTAAGCAAGTAGTTTGTTTGCCAAGCAGTTATAGTAGCTGCAATTGAAAGCTAATTCTACTGCACACTCTCAAAGCCATTCATGCTTGGCATCAAACGATTTCATCTAGCGTTTCGGAGATGTTTGTAAGGTAAAATTTATGGACAGTTTATGATAAGTTTATGATTGCCAACAATGAAAATGAAAATAAATAGGTAATTTAATAATGTTATTGATTACGTAATAAATTTGAACACTGTATTGCGTAATTCAACTACGTAATTTGACGATGTAACACAAAGAAATTAAAAAAAAAATTGATACACGGAGAAAAATAGTGTTGTAAATATTACTAAAAATATAGAAAATATTACTAAAAAGTACTGTAATCCTGTCACAGGCTGTAAAAAGTGTCCTATTTACATCATACATAACTATTTTTGTAGTATCGTTTAAACAAATTTATTGTATTGTATACAAAAATTACAGTTAAGTACAGTAAAATTTAAGTATCTGTAAATTTTTACGGTGACAGTATAGTAATTTTGTATGGAAAATAGAACAATTTTCATATAAACTCTACAAGCGCTCGTCTTTTCGTCGGAGCGCATGCGCATTGAAGCATTCGCGGCGCCTCGTGCCACGTATCTCTGCAACGTCGTGGTACCTTCTAGAAAACGAAGTGTTATATTATATTTGTAATACCGCTTGCAATAGAATGCAGTACACATCTCTCCTAGATGGCGCAATGAAATTTGTCACTCGCAAGTGACTGGGTTTGACTTCGATTAATATATAAGGCCGTTTAGTCAATTCAGAAATCAATTGCGAGCGTCATAGCGTTCTTTGCGAAACTGCGATCTTTGCGAAACTACGATCTTTGTAATAAAGCGTTATTTGTTAGGAAATTAATTTGTATAGCTTAGGGCCCTTCACTACTACTAATAGCGACAAAAAATTCCTGTATTCTACAAAATCGATTAACTTACTAGTAACCTGACAATTTTACATAAGATGTTTCCTCTAATCTCTCCTCTAATGTTTCCTTTAAGCAGGCAGTAAAAAAGCAAATTTTATTCTTTTTTTTTTGTATTGTTTACTCAATTTTAGTCAGAGTAAATTTTATTATACAGTATAGTAAAATTTATAAGATTAGAAATTTTACTGTACTGGACTGTAAAATTTATAAGATTAGAAATTTTACTGTACTGGAGTGTAAAAATTATAAGATTAGAAATTTTACTGTACTGGACTGTAAAAATTATATAGACTGCAAGTCTGTGATCAGATTACTATACTGTTCAGCAAAATTTAGTTTAAAAAATCATAAAATTTCCTGCACTATTTCTCTCCGTGTAGCCTTAAACAATTTCCGTGTCATAAAACCAGGTTGAGTTTTATCGTCCACATAGTATTCGCGTCGATATTAAGAATATTATTTCTCTTTCTCTTTCTTCTCTACGGTGCAAATATGTTCACGAGTTTTTCTGCAATTCCAAAGCAGAGATGACACGTATATAGGAGTTTGAATTTCTCGTTTGAAAATTACCACAAACTCGTGACGCTAATTCTTACCAGGGTAGCAGTAATATTTATTGGAAATTTTTCTCCATATAGAAATATAACGGCATTATTCTTTATTATTATTGTTTATAAAAAATTTGAGCAATACTTTTATTTCGAAAAAATATAAAACCTGTTGATATCAATACTACCAAAGGTAATAGGTTAACTTTTATAAGATATTCTAATTTTAATAAAAAAAGTAAAGTAGATCAAACCTTTTTGAGAATCAGCCATAATTAATATATTAAATATTATTCCGTGAATCAATTATGGGTGATTGTCACGAAAATGGTGGTTTTGATGTCTCTTCTTAAACACTCTCTTTTTAAAAGCTTTCCAATCAACCGGGTGAAAAAATACTTTTTCTCGACATATTTTAAATAATACACTGAGAAAATTTTTTTATACAATTTATTAAAAATAAAGTAAAAATATAGTAAAAATTGCTATAAAATATTGTAACGCGGCGACATACTCAGTTTTAATAAAAATTACTATATTATATTGTAAAATTTGTAGCATTCAAATTTTACAATACAATGCTTGTAAATTTTACAATCCGATATTGTAAATTTCTCAACTTCGTGTTATAATTTTTACAACAAGATTTTATAAATTTTCAATATTGCATTTATTGTAGAAAAAGTAATTTAACTACTTCCTTCTGAAGACCTTATTTGTCCGTCACTTTTGAATCACAATTTACCGACGTCTTAAAGATATTTTTATTCCGCTCACATTTATCGCATAACTAACCTAATTACAAACGCTGTATTATAATAATTCGCTCGTTTATGAACACGCACGCATGTACATATTATTTTGCTTACGGAGTTTCAGTGCATTTGCTCTTATATACTAACCGGAGAGATGCCTGTCCGCTTGCGAGTGAAAAAAATCAGTGATCGCCACCTACATGTATACTTGTACTTTTTGGATACAACTTGACGGCATATTTGAAATAAGCCTATGAATTATTACACTGAGAATACAATACAATAGCATACATCACTCAATCATTCAAATATTCATTTAACTTTTAACTTTTAAAATATTGATAAACGTATACTTACTTTTCGTTAATAAGTTAATGATTAACTAAAATCGATGCATTCCCCGAAACAGTAAAAACGTGGCCGAGTAACACAGAGCGAGTTTTGCTCTCTTAAGTTCAACCAGTGAAAATTTCGCTGATCGTGGTAGTGAACCTATTTTTCACTGATGAAATAGCGAAATTATCACTTAACAATTAGTGAAAACAATATTTCACTAATATAATTCAGTGGTTATTCACTATTTAAAATAGTGTATTTCAGAAAAAATGCTAGCAACTATTTCTCATAGTGAATATTCACTATTTCAGAATCAGGACACTGTTTTATGCCTTCACTATAATGTTAGTGGCTGTCAACTATTTGAAAAAGTTGTCTTTGTTCACTGTACCTTTAGTGAATTTTCGCTATTTAAAAAGTGACTTTTGAGAAACTTAGAAATTTTGAATATCCAAACGACGTCCACTGTGCAATCTAGTGACTTTTCGCTATTTAAATAAGGACTTTTTCGGAACTTATAAATTATGAGAATCCAAGTGTTCACTGTGTCTACAGTGAATTTTTGCTATTCAAATAGTGGCTTTTGAGGAACTTAAAAATTTTTAAATTCCAAAAGATGTTCACTGCGTCTGTATAGTGAATCATCTTAACTGCATAGAGAGCAGCTTTTGAAGAGCATAGACATTTTAATAATCCAAATGGATCTTTACTTAATTTTGAGTGAACCTACGTTAAGAAAAATCTCAAAGAAAAATAATAAATAACAAATTTATTAATATTAAATAATTTTATGTATATATTAATATTAATATATACATACATAAAATTATTTAATATTAATAAATTTGTTATTTATTATTTTTCTTTAAGATTTTTCTATATAAATATGTATATATATATATATATATACTAGGGGGGGGTCCCCCCCTACTCGCTCCGCTCGTCCACCCCCCATTTTGGGATACAGGCGAATTCTAGAAAATAATTGTTGCATTTTTCTCATTTTTTTACCTGTATACGATATGAAACTTCATTTACCCAATTGATTTAGCGATATTATTGAATAGATTTATTTTTTCAGTCAAATTCCAGAAGATAATTTTTTATAACCATTATTTTATTTTAAAACTATTATTTCAATTTAAAATTTTCAGCAACACGAGAATTGCGTCATTTTTTGTATCGTTATACGATTTTGAAGTTAAAATTACACTTTCATAAAAATGTCGATTTTTCATATCTTTAAGTATCCAAAAATTTCATCTATAATATTTTCGTTTGTATAATTGATTTTAGGATTTTTGTTACTTTACTTTATCGATCATAGTTTGATAAAAAATTGCCATTGGCTACATTTAAAAGCCAAAATTTAAATTCGATATCATTTTCCGAAATTATTTTATTTTTCTTTAATAACATACATTTAAAATTTTGTCGCAGTATACCTATTTTTCATAATTATTTTAATATTGAGGAGGGGTTGAGGAGGGGTTCAATATTGAGGATGTTCCTGAGGAGGGGTTGAGGAATATCACTGAGGAGGGGGGAGGAGGGGGGAGGATAGTTAAAGAGGAGCAGGAATATTTTTTAAATATATAAAGAAATATCATTAAAATGATAAATATAACATAAATTAATGAAAAAAATGAGGAGAGGAAATGTTGAATGAGGAGGGGTGGAGGAGCGGGGAGGAGAGGGGAGGAGGGGGGAGGAGGGGGGAGGAGGGTGATAATCTTTGGTTTTGACCTTATAACTATATAATATAGGAAGATATTATAATATATTATATATATATCAATAACAATCCGACATTTAATATAGCCTCTAAAATAAAATCATATTTTATTTGTAGAACGGCGAAAACGTTGAATCGTTTATTGCTGAGAAAAGAGCTAATTCAAAAAGCTCAATTCAGCCATACATCATATGCATACGCTCGGAGTCGAAAATTAATTACTTCATTCAAGGTGATGAAAAAATTTGTAGTAGGAAAGACATAACAAATATAATTCCTACATTTGACCTGTTGTTCAAAATTTATTATGTATTTAATTTAGAGTATCCGGTTAAATTCCAAAATTTGTTTCGTTTGGGAACATTTATTTATGAAATAGCAAGTACTGCCTCAGCAACTACGACTTCCCTGCACATTAATTTGCAGAATTTCGGAAAAAAAAAATGAATTCTATACAAATTAACAAGTATTCTGAGACTGAATCAGACTCCTAAATATTTTTTATGCATAGTAAATGTGCCATAAAAAATTATATTATATTATAATAAAAATATGTTATACTGTTTATTCTAATTTAGTATTTTGCCCCTTCCTTTTGATAAAACAGTGTATTTACACTATTAAAACAGTGTACTGACACTATTAAAAAGTGTATTTACACTATTAAAACAGTGTATTTACACTATTTTTGAAAGTGCATATACACTATTTCATTCAGTGTATTTTTTTCACTATTTCAAATAGTTAATATTAACTATTTCGGAGTTGCATAGTTTGCAGTATTCAGAATAGTGCATATACACTATTTCGTAGTGAATGTTCACTGGTTGACATTGAGAGTAGTGAATAAATTAAGTAATCGAGACAAGCGCTGTAGAAGAAAAGAAAATAAAGAAGCTCAGAGATTATGTAGACAACGTAAAAGAAATCTAGTCATTAGTAAAAATAACTTATTAAGTAATGTTTCAATTGAATCTAAGCAGTATAGTGCAAGGAAGAAAAGAATAAAAAAAATAGTCGTAGATGCTATGCCGTAAACAACGAGCTTCGAAATAATAATAAAATATTAAATTTAAAATTAAAGGCATTCGAAAAAAAGTGAATAATAATTCACCCATTTATAAAGTGAATGAATTTTTAAAAAAATATTAATGCTACAGTTCCCCCGAAAGTGAAGGAGCAATTGGTAATTTTTTAAATTATTTATAAGAAACATTTTTATACTAAATATTTTTATAGTATATTTTTATACTAACATTTTTTACAGGTTTTCAATGAGATAATTAAGAAGAGCCAATTGAAAACTTCTTACAAAAAAATTACTGATACGACGTACAAACGAATCATCATAAAAAAAATGTTAAGTGGATCTATAATTAAAAAATATCGATTGTTAGATAAAGTAAGAAGGTCAATAATTCCAATTTCACTTAAAAAAGCTTAACTTAAACAAACAAATGTTAAAAGGCTTATCAATGAGGATATAAACAAATTTTTTCCTGAAAATTCTAAAACAGATCCCATCAAGAAAAGTTATATTAAAATGAATGAGAAAAAATGCAAATTCAATACTGAACTGTGTCTTTAATAGATTTACATAAACAGTTCTGCTTAGAAAGTAATTTTACAGTATCATATGAAACCTTCAACAGGTATCGTCGTGGATTTTGGATAGCTCTTAAGATCATTGAAAGAAATACTTGTGCTTGCTTCGTACATGAACACTTTTCGTTATTAATGCAATTATTTTACGCAAATAAAATAATTAAAAAGAACACTGTTTCAAAAGTAATAAATACTATGATTTGTAATAGCTGATCTGAAGAATGTTTTAAAGGAACTTACTAAGAATGTCAAAATAAATGCAATAATATTTAACTCGGACGTTGATTTTGTCAAAATTGTTGTTTTATCTAAATGGATGTTTAGGTTAAGTAGAAGAATTGTAAACTTAGGGAACATCTATATTTTTGTTAAAAAGGCGTCGCTCAAGCTTGTACATCTGTCTACCCTTTTTTATATAATACGTCATTTATTTCAGTTAAATTATGATAAATAGCCTTTGTAAAATCCTCACGCGGCTACGCTCCGCTTTTTTATTGTTTTAAGCTTTTGCAAGCCGTGTCCATATGTAAGCAACATGGCAAAACTGAGAAAAGAACTCTCGGCCAGAAAAGGGGACCAAGCCCACGCACCTAAGGCCATAAATGACCTTTCGACGGTCGGCGGCGACGCCGCTGAAGAAACCGTGGCCTTGCATCCCTATCTGGTCGCACGGACAAAATCATTCTCCGGTACGCACTCGTAGCTATCGGACCGTCTCTGACATAAAGTCAGCGCACTTACAATTTCACTTGTATTTATCCATATTATTTCATTTTGTTGTTTATCAAATGTTATTATAAATATATTGTTTTAAAAGCACTTAACACGGCGTTGAGTTATTACATTTACTTCAATGCAAAACATGGTCCTTTGAGCCGGATAAAATAACAAGTGCATAATTATGAACATTCTGAAGGAACAATAATACAACTTCGGCATTGCGTATTGTGAAGTGACAATAATTATAAGAACAGTTAACAGTAGTGATTGGTGAATTGTGATTTTGAACATTGGCAGTACCTTATTAATTACACCAAGGGATCTACATTGAACTTGACGTCTAAGGAGTGAGATATTTGATCTACGGAATCACTCAGGCTGCCATTGGAAGCTGAGGACCACCTCCACAGGTGTGATTCGTACCTGCACTTCAACTGCGCATCAGCACATTTTTCGACGCTAGCACCTGAATCTACTTCAGTGCGTTACGAAGAGTAAGTCTCCAAATTCCTGTATTACCCTGTACCTCCATAAGCATATTTACTTGCGTTATTAATTGTACAAAATGAAGGAGTTGAAAAGAAAACGCGCAACTATTAAGGGGAGGTCGTACCATCCTACATTACCGACCGCGATACGAATCGCTGTTTCCAACTTTTCTCTGTCATTTAGTAGTGAAATAATGCACAAATTAAATTCCACTCATAAAATTCATTGAAGAAGAGGGCTCAACTAAGATAATAGTAATACGGAGTCAAAAATTATAAAATTAATAAATTTTTTAATTTGACATAAAATGATGTTGAGTTGAACGATCGCAGCGCCATTGCTTATTTGCTAGTAAAGTAGCGACGATTGCTGACTTCGTATTACAATTATCTTAGTTGAGCCCTCTTCTTCAATGAATTTTTTGAGTGGAATTTAATTTGTGCATTATTCCACTAATAAATGACAGAGAAAAGTTGGAAACAGCGATTCGTATCGCGGTCGGTAATGTAGGATGGTACGACCTGCCCTTAAGGCCGGACTAACGCGTTTTTCAAACTACCTTGAAGCAAATGGAAAAACTGACGGTGCCACCGTTATAGAATCGTGGATAGCCAGCAAGGAACCATTGTTGGACAAATATGATCACGTTCAATCGCAAATTGAGCAGATAGCCACGGCTGATACGACGGATAGGTATAATATTGAATCCGAAGAAAATGATCGCGAACAATTTGAAATTAATTATTTTTCTATCATGAGTAAAGCTAAGGCATTAGTTGAAAAATCCAGAGGAGAAAATTCCGAAAATACTAGCAATACGAGCGGCCAACATAGCAGTAACAATGCCTTGCCGAATCCATCTCCGCATATGATAGGCATTAATCTGCCAAAAATAGATTTAGCGAACTTTGATGGAGATTATGGAAATTGGATTAAATTTCGCGATATGTTTAAAACAGCCATTCACGATAATAAGATGCTGAGTAACGTTAGCAAATTCAACTATTTGAATTCGGTTCTGAAAGGCGAAGCTGCAAACGTAATTGCCGAGGTTAGCATATCAGAAGAGGATTATGAAGAAGCATGGAAAACTTTATGCGATCGCTACGATGATAAGCGAGCTTTACTTCTTCACTACACAGAAGCGCTGCATAATGCGCCGGCAATGACACATGACTCGCCTGCAGATCTAAGACAATTAATAGACAGCACAAAAAATCATTTGAAGGCGCTAAAAAAGCTAGGACAAAACGTAGAACATTGGGAACATTGGTCTTAGTTATTTACATACTGTGTACCAAATTGAATTCAACAATAAAACGCGAATGGGAACGTGAGCGCATGCATTTAAAGGATGATCCGTCATTGCAAAATATGGTTGATTTTCTAGAGGAATATTGTAAATTCATAAAAAATACTACGTCCAGTGTGCAAGAAAGGGGAGGATCCAAGAACAACTCTAATAAATTCAATAATTCTCAGCGCAGCGGACAAGCAAAATTATTTGCTGTTACTACGAAGACTTATCCGCTCTGTACTAAAGCACACGAACTGTATGCGTGCCCGCAGTTTAGGGAATTAGCGGTTCCCGAACGGAAAAAAAGGTATCCGAATTAAAACTATGCTTTAACTGCCTAGCCACCGGTCATCAAAATAGAAATTGCAAATTTGGCCCATGCCGAGTATGCAATAAAAGGCATAACTGCCTCCTACACTTGGACGCCCCGCGCTCTCAATCCTCCACTGCGATAAAGGAAGAGGCTCTAAAGGTGACCTCGCAAAGCGAACAGCAACGAGTTCAAAACTCTTACCTGGCTTCACGAGGTCCTGTTTATGACACCTCTTATGTACTGTTAGGTACAGCAACAGTATACCTGCTAGATCGCCACGGTAAGCGCCATCAGTGTAGAGCATTACTTGACGCAGGCTCGCAGGCGCACATTATTAGCAAGGATTGTTGTGCCCGTTTAAAACTTCGCTGTGAAGAGGCTGAAATTACGCTTAGCGGAATAGAGCAGGGAGGCCAAATTCTAAGCCACAAAACAATTGTTAAAATTGAGTCTATTACTACTAAATACGCAAGAACATTCACCTGCGTAGTAATGGATAAGATTAGCGATAATTTACCGAGCATAGGTTTACAATCTGTAGATATACAAGTACCAAAAGGGATCGAGCTCGCCGATCCAGATTACGACAAATCATCAGGACCTGTGGACCTATTAATAGGCGCAGGCATATTTTACGAATTATTATGCGTCGGTCAAATTAAAATGAACAATAAGCAGCCTATTTTACAAAAAACGCTACTCGGATGGATTGTTGCCGGTGATGTACATTTTTCTCAGATGAATCCAAACGTCAGATGTAACTTGATACAAAACAATGAACTGCACGATCAATTTGAACGGTTTTGGAAAATAGAGAATTGCTTCTCTGAATCAAAATCGTCACTCCAATTAAAGAAAGATTATTGTGAGCACCATTTTATTAGCACCACAAAATGGGATCAAGAAGGACACTTTGTAGTAAACATTCCCTTCAAGCATGAAGTCACGCAATTGGGAAGCTCTAAGAAAATGGCTGTCAAGCGATTCCATCATTTAGAAAAGAAGCTCACAAAAAACGATGAACTGCGAATTCAGTACTATCATGAGAGTTAGATTACATCGATACGCCTTATCAGCCGATGTAGCTAAAATGTATCGACAAGTTAAAGTGCAAAGACAACAAAGACGCCTACAACGTATCGTATGGCGCGAGGATCCTTCGTTGCCTATTAGGCACTTAGAACTAAATACGGTAACGTATGGCACTGCATCGGCAGCTTACCTTGCTACACGCAATCTACAGGAAATCGGCAATGTAAATAACGCAAAGTATCCGCACACAAGCCTTGTAATCTGTCGGGATTTTTATGTCGATGATCTTTTTACTGGAGTAGATACAAAGGAAGAAGCAATTAAGCTAAAAAACGAGCTAGCTGCATTACTTGCTAGTGCAGGTATGGAACTCGGAAAATGGGCCTGCAGTGATCCAAAGATTATTGCTAATAGTGAACAAAATTCTCACAAGGAAATTCCTCTGCAAGGAGACACGGAGTCCAAAACACTAGGATTACTATGGAATCCTACTAATGATGCATTAAGGTACTGTGTAAATAATACTGGAAACGAAAAGATAACTAAAAGGACAATATTATCAATTATTGCGTAAACTTTTGATCTCTTAACATTATGGTCATTGAATGTTACCTGGGACGAATCTTTGCCTCAAGACATATATGAGTTATGGTTGCAGATTCATGATCAATTAATTGAAATAAATAAAATTTCAGTGCTTAGAAGGGTAAAATTAGACGATTCCATTAGGACAGAAGCACATGGATTTTGCGATGCATCTGAAAGGGCGTATGGCGCATGTATATACATATATGCACGCAAAATCAAGGGGGGAGGCGCACAGTACAATTGCTATGCGCAAAGTCACGTATAGCACCGCTAAAAGCATTAACTCTTCCCAGACTTGAACTCTTAGGAGTAGTATTACTTGCTCAACTAGCAAATAAAATAATAAGATCAAGCGATTTGCCTATTAATTTATGGAATTTTTGGACTGACTCGACGGTAGTTTTAGCCTGGATTAAAGCTCCGCCGCTCAAATGGAAGACATTCGTCGCTAATCGAACAGCTGAGATTCAAGAACTTACGAACTCCAACTGGCGATATGTTCAATCAGAATCAAACCTAGCAGATTTAATATCACGAGGCATGAATGCACGCAAGTTAAAAGAATCAAACTTATGGTGGCATGGACCGTCCTGGCTAATGCAGGATAAAAAAAGTTGGCCATCATCGCAACAAGTGGATTCTAACTTGGTTCCTGAACAAAGAAAGATTATCCACACCCTTATTTCACAAAAAATCAATGATACCGCAAGGCCTAAAATCAAAAAAAGCAAGGAATTTAATAGGACATTATTTGAGCCTTTCTCATCTTATACACGCATAGTTAGAACCATGGCATTTGTATTTCGATTTATTAATAATTGCAAAATAAAATCTATGGCAAAAAAGGACGGATTGTCGCAGGTAAAAATGGTACCGAACACAAAACCCCTCGTCGCACTGCAGAACGAAGAACTTAGACGCTCCGCGCAACGCAATATCATTCTTGCTCAAGAGGAGATGTTTTTCGAGGACATCTGTAATTTAAAAAAGGGTGCTAGCATATGCATAACTAGCCAATTAAAGCAGCTCAATCCATTCTTAGATAAGGATGGAATACTAAGAGTAGGCGGAAGATTAGACAATGCAGGTATTTCATATGCACAGAAGCATCCAATATTAATTGCACCACAGCATAAATTAGCACGGCTACTAATTCAACATGAGCACCTCCGTTTATTGCACGCAAGGAGTCAAACTGTGCTTTTGTCCTTAAGAACAAAATACTGGCTGTTAACCGGCAAAAGGGGCGTTAAAAATGTAATATCAAAGTGCATTTCATGTTTCCGCTCCAATCCAACTGACGTACAGGCTATAATGGGTGACCTACCTGCCGCCCGAGTAAACCCCTCACGCCCATTTTACAACAGCGGAGTAGATTACGCTGGCCCCTTTTTACTAAAAGAAAAATCGCGCTCTCGTACATCAATAAAGGCGTATATATGTATTTTTGTATGTTTGTGACAAAGGCTACACATATTGAATTAGCAGTTGATCTATCTACAGAAGCATTCTTAAATTGCTTAAAGCGTTTCATTTCGCGGCGAGGTAGATGCTGTAATATACAGGGTGTTCGAAATGTTCCGGACCCCCCACTTATAACATAAAGTAAGCATTTTGGAAAAAAATGTTAAATACAAAAGTTGTTAAGTTTTGAAGGTTGAACTAAATGATGACCTTGGATTTGTTATTGGTTATCATTTTCAAGGTCATTTAAAGGTCATCTTCAGTTTTTTAAATAGGGACCCCTATTTTTTATTTCAGATTCTGAAAGAGCACAAAATTTTACATCTGGATATGTATCCACGTTATGGCTCAAAATGACCTACAGAGGTCATTTAGTGGTTAAATGATTATTTAGTAGCAGAAAGCCAAGAAATCCCGATTATTAAGAACTTTGAGCGTATCTGACCAATACTAAAGTAATTTGATTTTGCAAGACAAACTTTATGGTGGCGTTAAATTGACATTGCCCTTGATTTTCAAGGTCATTTGAAGGTTAACTTTAGTTTTCCAAATTAAGCCTCCTAGTTGTAATTCTCCATTTTGCACCAGCGCTAAATTCTGCATTAGGATTGTAGAAGGTGTAATTGACACTGGCGTAAAATAAGCCTTAGGCCAGACAACCACATAACTCGGGCGAGAAAATGATAAATAAAAAAATGTCTAATCAAAATAAGCCTTAGGCCCAACAACTGCATACCTCGGGGGGGGGGGGGGGGGAAATGATAAATAAAAAAATGTCTAATCAAAATAAGCCTTAGGCCCAACAACTACATACCTCGGGGGAGAAAATGATAAATAAAAAAATGTCTAATCAAAATAAGCCTTAGGCCCAACAACTACATACCTCGGGGGAGAAAATGATAAATAAAAAAATGTCTAATCAAAATGAGCCTTATTGCTCAGGCACGGGAGGTACAACTAATTAAGGTAACATCATGGGTGATCCAGCCAACTAAGGCAAGACCATCGGCGGCCCAGCCTACTAAGACAAGAACACTAGCGGCCCAGTCAGCTAAGGCAGGACTATCGGCGGCCCAGCTAACTAAATCAAGACAGTGGACTATTCGCCCAAACTGAATTTTTTTAAAATGTCGTTGACAGGAACTTTTTACAACAACTGTTCAAATTGTTGCCCATTAACAGTTTGGCAATGTGCTAACCGATTGTAAAAGGCTGCAACAACATTTCGCAAGATTTGCTGAGGTATCAAGTCTATTTCATCAGTGATTCTTTGGCGTAATTCATCCAAGTCACGTGGTTTTATAACATAAACTTTATCGTTCAAGTATCCCCAAAGGAAGTAATCAACGAAATTTACTTCTAACAGGATGGTGCTCCTGCACACTACGGTATTCATGTTTGCCGATATTTAGATGCAACATTTCATGATAGATGGATTGGGCGGAGAGGTACAATTGAATGGCCACCTCGGTCCCCAGACCTAACGCCTCTTGAGGCCAGATTTCCACCCTTAAATTCCGTATAGCAGGTATAATTTGGTCTCGAAGCATGTTTTCATACATTGCAGCATTTAAATTACCTTCAATAAAGAAAGGGCCAAGTACTCTTCCAATAAATATGCCAGCCCAAACATTTACTTTTTCAGGATGTTGCGTGTGGTCCGCTCTCATCCGATGTGGATTGATGTTACTCCAGTATCGACAATTATGTCTGTTCACTGTTCCGCTTAACTCAAACGTGGCTTCATCAGAGAAAACAATGTTATTGAGGAGCAAAGGATCATCAGATATCATTTGCATCATTACATCACAAAACTCTACCCTTCTATCAAAATCATCTTCAGATAATTCCTGTACCAACTTTAATTTGAAAGGATGCCATTTGTTGAGTTTCAAAATTTTGTGCACAGATGCAGCTCCCATTTCATGCTGTTGTGCACAACGTCTGATGCTGCAATTTGGCTTAATTTGGAAAACTAAAGTTAACCTTCAAATGACCTTGAAAATCAAGGGCAATGTCAATTTAACGCCACCATAAAGTTTGTCTTGCAAAATCAAATTACTTTAGTATTGGTCAGATACGCTCAAAGTTCTTAATAATCGGGATTTCTTGGCTTTCTGCTACTAAATAATCATTTAACCACTAAATGACCTCTGTAGGTCATTTTGAGCCATAACGTGGATACATATCCAGATGTAAAATTTTGTGCTCTTTCAGAATCTGAAATAAAAAATAGGGGTCCCTATTTAAAAAACTGAAGATGACCTTTAAATGACCTTGAAAATGATAACCAATAACAAATCCAAGGTCATCATTTAGTTCAACCTTCAAAACTTAACAACTTTTGTATTTAACATTTTTTTCCAAAATGCTTACTTTATGTTATAAGTGGGGGGTCCGGAACATTTCGAACACCCTGTATACTCCGATAATAGAACAAATTTTGTAGGCGCGAGTAGTCAAGAAATTAAAGGGCCTTCTAAAGGATGCTAATTTTCAAGAGCAAATTGTAGAATTCGCCAAATGTGAAAATATAAATTGGCATTTTATTCCTTCTCGCTCACCTCATTTCGGAGGATTACGGGAGGGCGCGGTAAAATCGGCTTAATACCATTTAAGGCTCGTGATAGGAGAAACTCGCCTCACTTACGAGGAATTTTGTACAGTTATAACGCAGGTTGAAGCATGTTTAAATTCCAGGCCCTTGTACCCTCTCTCCAATGATCCCAATGACCTCACTCCCTTAACTCCCTCTCATTTCCTAATTGGAGATTTACTAACTGCACTACTTAAAGGTGACGTACGGGAGATTAAGGAATCTCGACTGAATCGCTATCAGTATATGCAGCAAATGGTGCAGCATTTCTGGCAGTGTTGGCAACGAGAATATTTGCCTCAATTGCAAGAAAGGCAAAAATGGACCAAAAATACGCAAAATCAAATTAAACTGGACACCATGGTCCTAATAAAGGAATACGCCACCTATGCAATGGCCACTGGATCGAATAGTCGAATTGCACCCAGGTAAAGATGGAGTCATTCGCGTGGTCTCAATAAGGACATCCAAAGGCATCATCAAGAGACCCTTGGTAAAAATCTGCCCGTTAGCCATTGAAGATATGCCAAACGACGAATGAATTTAATAGACTAAGTACTTATATTTTAGATTGTATGTGTATCAAGTTAACCATTTAAATATTTTACATTCCACATATATACACGGTGTTCAAAAATAAACTGGCACGACCATTATATCCGTGTTCAGAGTAACATTCTAAGCACTTTTTCACTTTTGGCATTTTTCAGAATTTGGGATAATTATGGAGTTATTGTTAATTAAAATCTACAATAATTATCCAATCAGCGGTCGATTTGACGATGATCTCCGCATGACTCTCCCCGCGCGGCCCATGTTGCTCGAGTAAACCCGCCTACCAGCGTCAGCTAGAGCGCTGATTGGCAAATTAGCGAAGTTTTTGATTGACCATAACTCGATAATTAGCCACAATTACGAAAAATGCCAAAAGGGAAAAAGTGCTTATAATGTTATTCTGAACACGGGTATACTGGTCGTGCCAGTTCATTTTTGAACACCCTGTATATATATATTAGTACATTAAGCTTGAAATCTACAGAAAAAATAATTATAGTTCATAAGTTTACAGCTTATAAATATTCCCTATTCTCTCTTATACTTGATTATTATATCCTATCTCTATTCATACTTGCTAATGATTTATAAAGTTGCGCTAAATGTATCTGTAAGATATTTCATGTTTTATATAAAATTAAATGTTATCCAGTTGAAAGAAATTCTTTCAAGGCGGGCGGAATGTTTAACTGCAGAAGAATTGTAAACTTAGGGAACATCTATATTTTTGTTAAAAAGGCATCGCTCAATCTTGTACATCTGTCTACCCTTTTTTTATATAATACGTCATATATTTCAGTTAAATTATGATAAATAGCCTTTGTAAAATCCTCATGCGGCTACGCCGCGCTTTTTTATTGTTTTAAGCTTTTGCAAGCCGTGACCATATGTAAGCAACATGGCAAAACCGAAAAAAGAACTCTCGGCCAGAAAAGGGAACCAAGCCCACGCACCTAAGGCCATAAATGACCTTTCGAAGGTCGGCGGCGCCGCCGCTGAGGAAACCGTGGCCGTGCACCCCTATCTGGTCGCACGGACAAAATCATACTCCGGTACGCACTCGTAGCTTTCGGACCGTCTCTGACATGTAGTCAGCGCACTTACAATTTCACTTGTATTTATCCCTATTATTCCATTTTGTTGTTTATCAAATGTTATTACAAATATGTAGTTTTAAAAGCACTTAACACGGCGTTGGGTTATTACATTTAGCTCAATGAAAAACAATGGATAACTGAAAAAGAAGAAAGATTAAGTGAAATAACCATACCTTTAAATAAAGAACTGACTCGTAAGTATTTATTAATGATCTTTGATATAAACTGAGAAAAAATCTAATTTGAACAGAGGAAATTCTGTTGATTCAACAGGCGCAGCTCGATCAACGGTGAATAGTAGTATATACTGTTGTTTTAAATGCGCGATCTTTGCTTTAAAAGCGCGCCTGTCAATTCAACATTCATTCTAATGAAAAACAAAATTTTTGACAAATTAAAATTATAATTCTCGGAATCACAAGAATTCGAGTAAGTTATTTTATTGTTGAATGAACGGTTTAATACATCAAATTGCAGAAACTAACTTTTAAATTAACATAATTTCTGATTGAGAGAGATGAGCTCGTCTATGATCGCTGTGCTCTGTCGGTAATGTACCATAACAGAAAATTGCAGCATCGTCACTTGGATAAATCGCGCTTCCTCCCTTTTTTCACTCACGTGGGCCTCTCGTGTCTTCCCTGTTGCGTAGTGTAGCTAAGTTTTGCTTGGAGTATACGTCTATGTCTATGGTGGCTCTTATTCCGATGTACCGAAATTCCTATGTGCACCTGCAATGAAGTGTAAAATGAAATAAGAATACAAATTAAGGTAATAACAGCCCGCGTAAAAAATTGAAACAATGGGCAATGTATGGGCAATATATTGGATATTGCGATTGTCAATATATTCTGCTTCTACTACTTCTGCTTTGTAGACTAAAGTTTAGCCAACTGAGCTATTTAATTGTTTTTATTAAGTGACTAAATTCCAAATATAACGAAATTTGGAAAGTTAGGTCTAATAATTCTATTGTTTTAACGTGAATCTAATTAACTAAACGTTAGCCTAGAAAGCAGAAGTGCGTAGGTTCGAATCCAGATAGAAGTAAAAATTTTTTCTTTTATGAAATTTTTTTTACGCGGGCATAATCAAGAGAAGAAGTACGGGAAAATGTCTAGCTAAAGGTCAAGCAATATATAAACTTTACCAATATATTGCCGACGTAAAAACAAATAATTACAATATGAACTATTGGCAAGGTATAGGAATTTTATTGGATAGTGTGCATTTGCCGAACGTTCCTCGATGTATTGGGAAATTAACCAATGTTTCGCCAATATATTGGCAATCGCAATATCCAATATATTGCCCAAACATTGCCCATTGTTTCGACTTTTATGCGGGAGAGATGAGGTAGATCAAGCAATAAGACGCCGATATATTAAAGAAATATTTAGATGCAATTTGTAAACGGATGCAGACAAACGCAACGGAGCGCAGTTGCTTTTCCTTATGGAGTGGACAACACCTCTAGTATATAGTATATATAAATACTAGGGGGGGACCAGGTTTAAAATACTCTTCATTACCTGCACTTCAGATGTATCGGATCACTTTTCTTAAAAAAATTACATAAAAAGTTATTCTGACACTTTTTGTCCAAAATATTAGGCAACTACTGATATTTTGCACTATATATATACTATGGGGTACCCCCTACTCGCTCCGCTCGCCCACCCCCCATTTTGTGATACAGACGAATTCTAGAAAATAATTGTTGCACTTTTTTCCTTTTTTTACCTGTATACGATATGAAACTTCTTTTACCCAATTGCTTTAGCGATATAATTGAATATATTTATTTTTTCAGTCAATTTCCAGAAAATAATTTTTTATAACCATTATTTTATTTTAAAACTATTATTTAAATTTAAAATTTTCAGCAATACGATAATTGCGCCATTTTTTAAATTTTAATTTGCTTTGATGTAAACCATTCGGAGTTAACGAGTTTAAAAATTCTGTTGAAATTATAATTACTAAATGCTCATTATTATTTTGAAGCTAAACTTACACTTTCATAAAAATGTCGATTTTTCATGTCTTTAAGTATCCAAAAATTTCATCTATAATATTTTCGTTTGTATAATTGTTTTTGGAATTTTTGTTGCTTTACTTTATCGATCATAGTTTCGTAAAAAATTGCCATTGGCTACATTTAAAAGCCAAAATTTAAATTCTATATCATTTTCCGTAATTTTTTTATTTTGCTTTAATAAGATACATTTAAAATTTTGTCGCAGTACACCTATTTTTTATAATTCTCAATAACTCCCAGTAATTCGATTCCCAGACGGAACAATTAGACACATATGTCGAAAATCTCTTGATCCCGCGTAGAAATCGAAGAGATTGGCAAGATATTGCCAATGTATTGGACATATTGATTCCGCATATATTGCCAATACATTGGAACAACAATATCCAATTTATTGGCAATACTACGGCAAAGCTACATCCGCCAATGCTGCCAATATTTAAAAAAAAAAAAAAAAATTTATTTAGCTATTGGAACTGTTTTACCAATATATTGGATATACCGATCGCCAATTTTACACATATTATTTATTGATTTATTATTTATATATTTTAAGTAAATACAAAACATCCCGTGTAAAAAAAAAAATTTAATTATATCTGGATTTGAACCCACGCACTTCGGCTTTCTAGGTTAACGTTTAGTCAGCTGAGCTATTTGATTGTTTTCGTTTATGATAAGGCTGTCACACTAGAGCCCGTGAGAGGAAGCGAGACTGCGCGGAGTGGAGTCGCTGCGTGAGCGCGCGAGAGAGAGAGAGAAGATATAGTGGAGCCGGAGGTGGGAGTCGGCGGCCGAGGCGGCCGAGCTCGCTCGCTGCCTGGCCGCCGGGCG
The DNA here is from genome assembly GCA_018906775.1 of Sycophila sp. Sp_5. Lineage (NCBI taxonomy): Eukaryota > Metazoa > Arthropoda > Insecta > Hymenoptera > Eurytomidae > Sycophila > Sycophila sp. Sp_5. The sequence goes on from JACCID010000090.1 coordinate 360,232, forward strand.
ACGTCGCTGGCCGGGCCTGATTGCCCCCCCCCCCCCATCGGACGATGGCCCGGCCGAGCAGCGGAGCCGGCTGGCGCCTTGCGCGCGGGCAGTTCGGTTTTACCAGCCTATGCGAGCAGACGTGTGTAGAACCAGAGCGACCTAGAGCGAGTGTGCCCTATGAGAGAGCAAGTTGGGTGAGGTCGAGAGGATTCTCCGCTACCTCCTCGATGTCACCGTCTCGGAGCCATCAGTCACCGCCGTCTCCCTGAGCGTCGCGAGCCGTCAGCCGGGAGTCAGCGTGTTTGAAGGGCCTTCCCAAGATCTCCAAGGAGTGTGGAGCCAGGTTGTGTCGTCTGAGAGGAAAGATGGGTGAGTTCAATCGCATCATTGCTTTTAGCGAAAGCGTGCGATTAGAGGCCGCGGCGTCGAGATTTATCTCCGCCGCGACTCTTCACTAGAGTAAGCGTGTGTGTGTGTGTGTGTGTGCGAGAGATTGAGAGGGAGTGTACGTGGTGCCATTAGGACTTTTAGCGCGGTCCGAGAGCCAGAAGGAGTTAGGGAACGTTAGATAAGCGCTCGTGTGTGTTAGTGGTGTCAGCGGTGCAGAAAGGGAATCTAGCAGCATTCGCGAGGCGCAAAAGGTCCGGATTTCGGTCCCGGGTACCTGCGACCCGAGTTGCGCTAGCCGGGAAGAACATGGTCAATCGAACGCGAAATTAATTTTTGTGCGCGGCTGTCGCCTCTCAGCGTCGTCGGATTGCAGGAGAACGGCCGTGTTACACGTTAAATAATTAGATTCAGGTTAAAACAGAATTATTAGACTTAACCTTCCAAATTTCGTTATATTTGGAATTTAGTCATTTAATAAAAGCAATCAAATAGCTCAGTTGGCTAAACGTTAGCCTAGAAAGCAGAAGTGCGTGGGTTCAAATCCAGATTGAAGTAAATTTTTTTTTTTACACGGGATGTTTTGTATTTACTTAAAATATATAAATAATAAATCAATAAATAATATATGTAAAATTAACGATCGGTATATCCAATGTATTGGTAAAACAGTTCCAATAGCTAAATAAATTTTTTTATTTTAAATATTGGCAGCACATTGGCAAAGCATTGGCGGATGTAGCTTTACCGAAGTATTGCCAATAAATTGGATATTGTTGTTCCAATGTATTGTCAATATATGCGCAATCAATATGTCCAATACATTGGCAATATCTTGCCAATCTTTTCGATTTCTACGCGTAATGCAAGAACTTCTTTTGCTCCAAATATTTTATTATAATCAGATAAATCAATTAAACATTTTTCTACAGCATTTAAAATTTTTTTATAATTTTTATTATTATGTTATTAAAATTTCCTTTTTTTATTTTTTCCCCCTTTGTTTATACACCTTTGCTTTAGCGATACAATTAAATCTGTTTACTTTTTGAGTCATTTTTCAATTTTCACTTTTTTCCTATTAATCTACTCTTTTAGTTTACCGATATCATTGACTTTATTTATTTTTGAGTCGATTTCTAGAAAATAATTTTTCACCTTTTCTTTACCTGTATGTACGATACAAAACTTCATTTAGCCATTTGCTTTAGTGATATAATTGATTTTATTTTCATTATTATCTTTTTTTGCTATGTCAATGATTCATTATACCGTAGACTGTATCGCTATACGATTCAGAAATTTATTGTAAATTTTTTATCCACATTTTTTGGAGCTAAAATTACATTTCTATAAAAATTGAGGAGGAGCTGAGGAATATCACCGACGAGGGGGGAGGAGGGGGCAGGAGGGATGAAAAGGAGGAGGAATATTTTTTAAATATATCGAAACAAATCATTAAAATGATAAATATAATATAAATATAATGAAAAAAAAGAGGAGAGGAAAATAAAGAAGAGGAAGGGATAACTATATAATATAGGAAGATATATCGTATAACGATACAATCCTCAGAGATTAGGAAGAGATTGCCGATGCCGTGTTGAAAAAGCGTGGCGGTTTCGACAACGGCGCTCCTCGCGGTGCGTATGAACCAGACGCATCTAGCTCGAGTTCCCCCACTCTGCTCGCCGTGGGGTGTATAACTCCTTGCTTCTTGATTTGGGAAGGGGAGTGCAAACAAAAAGCGCTGGAGGAGACTTTTAAACAAACTGATATTATTAGCCTCCATTATTTTTAGTTTGTAATAATTAAAATTTATAATTTTTATAACTTTGGAAAAATAAAATGTATGTTGAGAATAACAAAATATTTCACAACTTCTGTTATTTCTGTTCTTTCCCGTGGAAACAATCTTATAAATTACTATAAAAATATGCAAATTTTATAAAATACGTATCATTTATCCGGTTTTATGCGGTTTTTGCACCATTTTATGGAGTTTTATAAGACCCTTTCAATAGGGTTGTTTTATTTACTATTATTATTGCCATTATCATTATTGATACTAAATTTTATTATTATTGTTATTAAAAAAAATTAACCTACTTGTTTCTGTCGTTTTTGTTACAATTATTGCTATTATTATCATTAACATATTCACGTTATATTACGTAGATGAACATATGTAATTTCTTAGTAGTATCTTACAAGTGAACTAATAGCACAATGGATAAGCTCCTTGGCTAGTAAGCCTAGATACGAAGGTTCAATTCTAATCGATAAATTTTTTTTACTATTATTGTATTATATATTGTATATATTGTACTATTATTATTGCCATTATCATTATTGATATTAAATTTTATTATTATTGTTATTGAAAAAAATTAACATAATTGTTTCTGTCGTTTTTGTTACAATTATTGCTATTATTATCATTAACATATTCATGTTATATTAGGTAGATGAACATATATAATTTCTTAGCAGTATCTTAAAAGTGACTTAATAGCACAATGGATAAGCTCCTTGGCTAGTAAGCGTAAGCACGAAGGTTCAATTCTCATCAATAAATTTTTTTTACTATTATTGTATTATTCATTTTTAAATAAAATAATTAATTATTTAATATTCGCCCATCTCTTTTTTTTAAATGATTTATTATTTGTATTGACAGCGTCCCGTAATGCTGTTGTCCAGCGAGACGCGCAAAAAAGAAAACACTATCATTTGTTTACAATCGCATCTGCCGCCAGTTTTCCTTGACAGCCGATGCGTTCGCACGTGAAGCTTGATTTTTATACATTTATTTTTTTCAAAAAATATTATTCTTTATTTTTACCATTTATTTCAATTTAATTAATGAATAGCTTATTACGCACCAATAAAAATTACGTTTATAAAAAAAAATCTGCAAGATTTGAACCCGATTTAAAAATTTGTAGTATCGCCTTATCCACTCTACTAATATTTGAATTGAAATTATAAATCAGGAAGTCGCATATGCTTATCTACCTACTCACTAATAATTATTGTTTACATACATACAATACCTATTAATAATTTTTTAAATATTGTCGAATTAGATAACAATTAACTAGCATGTAAATGCAAATATGACATATGTAAGAACATATATAAAAAAACAAAATTAGTAAAATCTAAATTTCCAGATACATGTATTATCTACAATAATTATTTGAAATATATGCAACAATGTATACTTTACATTTGCAAATAGCATATAATATATATATATATAGGGCTCTCAAAATTAATCACCTGCCGGCATAAAAATTTGTTCGCCTCCCCGTAAACAAAATGCTAAAAGCGTATAGAAGTCGGTCGGTAAACAGCATGCCGCGTTTGTCGAACTTCCCCTCCACCGCTCTAGACGGGTTCGGTATACCTCATCGGCAATCTCTCCCTAATCTCTGCAATCGTATACTGATACAGTCTATAAAATATTGAAAAATAATTAAAAAATGACGCAATTATCGTGTTGCTGAAAATTTTAAATTTAAATAATAGTTTTAAAATAAAATAATGGTTATAAAAAATTATTTTCTGGAATTTGATTGAAAAAATAAATAAATTCAATTATATCGCTAAAGCAATTGGGTAAATGAAGTTTCATATCGTATACAGGTAAAAAAAATGAGAAAAATGCCATAATTATTTCCTAGAATTCGTCTGTATCGCAGAATAGGGGGTGGACGAGCGGAGCGAGTAGGGGGTACCCCATAGTATATATATAGTGCAAAATATCAGTAGTTGCCTAATATTTTGGACAAAAAGTGTCAGAATAACTTTTTATGTAATTTTTTTAAGAAAAGTGATCCGATACATCTGAAGTGCAGGTAATGAAGAGTATTTTAAACCTGGTCCGGTGACATATAAGTTACTTTATTGATAAAAAAGCTATGGCAAGTGGAGAAATAAATAAAAATTGTAAATGTGTTTGATGAAACAATACTAGAGGTAAAAAACACTGTTTGGATTTTAATAAAGAATAAATAGCTTAAAGAGTGCGAGTAGTTAAAGTGTAAAAAGTTCCAACAATCAAAAGTGATGAATACAATTGTTATACCCATTGTACCGGAAAGTGTATTTTTTTTCGATTTAACCCAGGCTGGCCCCCATATAAAAGCGTTCATTAATTACGTCTAGTTTTCAGCAAATAGATTGCCGTCAGATACATCGGCCGCAATGAAAGGCGTTAAAAAGTTTCGAGAATGAAAAAAAGTTTTAATTTCTTTTAGCGAGATTCGGAAATACGGTTGAATTACATATATATATATAATTACAAGTAAACTGAATCAACGTTATGAGTTGTTGGAATCTACGGCATACGATTTAATTTAACAGAACGTGGCTGTTCAATTCAAAATCAAAGTTTGTCAAATTGATAGAATATTCTGTTCCTCGCATTTATGGCCACGAATCTTTTGATCCGACTAACTATACTTTTTTTTAAGTTTTTAAATGTTTTAAATTTGTTTTAAATTTCTCAATATATTCCGTATACAACTCAACAGCTGTCATTACCGTATTAACAAATTTACGTATTATACATTCCATGCCATTACCATGGTACCACCAAACGGATAATTTGCGTACTAAATAAATATAAAACGATCTACGATATGTTCGACCACGCGGCGGCTCGTCCACGAGAGCCGCGACCCTCGCCGCACGAGAGTCCGCGATCACGATCTGCCACATAGAGAGAGATAGAACGGAGGAAATCGTTTCCACGCGTTCGCCGAACGATGTTCTGATTTGGAGTCGAGGCGCTCCTCGACTCCTCGCCGCGTACACGCCCGCACTTGCACGATTGTCGGGTGGTACTTACAGATACGGCAGACACGGTCAGTTTTTGGGCTGCTCCTGCTTCCTCGTACACTCGCTTGTCGTCCTCGATGACGCCCTCTCCCTCGGGTCTCGCTCATGCCGGGTTCGCACATACGCACGCGTCCTTCCTCGATGAAGACTCGAGAGAATCTCTCGAGATTGTCCACCTGGCAATCTCTCACGCGCGCGCCGACTTAGCCTAACCTAAGCCGCACTCGCGCCCACTCGCGCCAGCTCGCAACAACGGTTGGGCACTCCCGCCAAAGTGCAGTGACCCCGGGATGCATTGTGTACCCGGCTCCGAGACTTCGCGCCGGCATACACAACGATCAGTATTCTCTCCGATCACTTCTTAGAGGGTGGTCTCCTGGTCACTCGCTAGACGGTGGGCAGCCGCGCTGCTCATCATGTCGTGGTGAACGACCTCCTGGTCGCTCAGTGGGTTGCCAGCATGCTTGCTGGGTGGTGGTTGGGCCTCGCCCCAGCCTCCTCAACCTCGTCGGGGATCCCCTCCAGGGTGCCCCCTTCTGGCTGTTCCGGCGGCGGTTGCACGCCGAACACTTTGGAAAACGCCTTGTCCTCGGCGCTCTCCGGGAAAGAGTCCTACGACTCGTTCCTCCAACTCTAACTGCTCCATTTGGGAAAAGGATGGAAAGAAGAAAGGAATTATAAGGAATGGCTCTGTAAGTCAATCCTGTCTGTAGTACCGGGTAGACGTCCCGGTCCTCGCTTTCCCGTCGCGCTTTTCGTCTGCATGACGGTTTATGACGTCTTTCGCGGTCTTCTGCATTGTCGCTTTACATTTCCTTCTCCAGAATGGGCGCTCCCAGTCTGAGACGCTTGCCCGTTGGCAACGCTCTTCTCTTCATTAGCTCCTGTGCTCAACAAAGCACTGGTGACCTTGCAGCTCTAAGGCCCACCATGCTAATCGACTTGTTGGACCACTCAGTGTGCGCAGCCATCGCAAACAACTGTGCTCCAAGACTACTCGGAAAGTGTAGCCTTTGATATATGGGCGAAACCTTATCACCCATACTACAGCAAGACACTCTTGTTCTGTCACGCTGTAGGTCCGGTCGACAGGTGAGAGGACGCGGCTCAAACTTACGCTCGTTCTCCGTAAGTTGCGTAAGCGGATCGGCCATCGTGGCGCGGTTGTTCAGGGACCTCCTATACCACGATGCCTTGCCTAGGAAACGTGTTAGCTGCTTCACGTTCTTCGGCGCCGGGTACTCCAGTACCGGCCTTATTTTCTCTAGATCGGGGCGGAACACTTCTTGGTTCAGCACCTCCTCCAGGTACTTTACTTCACATTGGCAGAAGTGGCTTTTCTGCCGGTTGATAGTTAGGCCCGCTTCTCCTAGACGGGGTAATATCTTGCGAAGGTTTTCGAGATGCTCCTCGAACGTTTTCGACCTCGTGTCGATGTATATCCGGTATCCTCCACCGGATTGCTTTATCATCGCGACCGAGCTTGGCCACGAGCTCGTGGATGGTGTAATGATGCCAGCGTCCTGTACCTTTCGGACCTGCGCTTGCATCTCAGCCTCTATTTCCGGCGAGTCCGGGTAATAGCGCTTTTCGATGGGACGAGCATCTCCCACATCAATCATATGGGTCACCCTCGTGGTGCACCCAAATGTGGTCGGCTCCTCACCGACCAGCTCCTCCACAAGTGCCTCCACTTGTGCCGGCTGTTCAGCTGTGAACTTAACGTTCCAACGGCTAACAATGCGGCTGAGGTCGTTGTAAGATCTGCCTGCACGATTCATATCGCTGTTGGGTGGGCCAATCTGATCTCTATTGGTTCTCCCGTTGGTGAAATCCGACCACGTCCTTGTCTCACGTGGCGGAAATCTCTGTGTGTTCTGGACGGCCGGCGTGCCGTCCAAATTGCAGCTTAATGTGGGATAGTTCCTCGTGAATGTATTCTGGGATTCAACCCTTGGCGATGACTGCGTTGGGTATGTACATTCCCATTGTCAGTCGTTTTGCCGAATGTCGAACCTTCGGAGACCTCAGCTGCTCGATCTCTCGAGTCAGCTGGTCTACCACTACCCTGCTCGTCTGGGTCGCGATGGTCTTCGCCTGGGTCGTCACCGTGTACGTAAGATCTCTGTATCTGACGTTGTGTTCTTCGACTGCCCGCTGTATCTTCTCCAGCAGCGTTTGAAGGTCTGCGACCTGTTCCTCTGTAACATCCCTTACTACAGAGTTTGCGTACAAGGACGATCTCCTGTCGTCTTGTTCGACAGTCGGGATCGCCAGCAGCAATTGCTGGACGTCCCATTCCGTAGGTTCCGCTCTTTACTCCATCTTCATCTGATAGTGTACAGGTCTGCCCTCTGTCCCAAAAACGCGAAACAATTTATGGGACGGCCCTTTCGGGTGGGAGATTCTCTCGGTGAAACACGTTTTAGAGAATTTCTCTACGACTTATTTTTACGCGACTCTATCTGATATTCTCGCTACCACGAGAAAACGAATTTTCCTCGAAAACTTTCGTTTTTCGAGGTCAATTTGACCGGGAAAAATTCTATCTAGAATTTTCTCCCAAACGTGTTTCCGGTTTTAATAAATTACAACTTTTGTAAATTACAATTGTCTTTGCCTAGAATTTAATGAAATCTCGAGTATTAATTCAACAACTGCCTGAAACAGAAGCAGGTCACGGCTGCGACTGCATGCTATTAAATGAGTATGAATACCCCGTGTGTTCAGTGATTAAAAGCCTCTTGAACGTGTTACGTCGTAAAAAGAAATTAAGTGTAGAATAATAATAAGTAGAGAAATGAGAAAAAAGGTGCAGAATAAAAAGAAGCCTATAATGAATAAAAATAGTAAACATGATTCTTTTTACGACATAACTAAATTTCTATGTACACCTGTAAGGAAGTGTGAAATGTAGAAAGGATACAAATTAAGGCAATAAAAGAGATGAGGAAGGTTACCCAACGATACGACGATATATTAGAGAAAATATTTGAGGATAATTCGTAAACGAAAGCTAATTAATATTCAGAACAGAAGATGGAAACGCACAGAGCACACTCGCTTTTCTCACGAAATAGACCTTAGAAATAAATCACGAAGGAATTTTATTACTAAAATAAGACACCGAATAATTAAGTTTTCGGCCCATAAAAATGATTTATATTCGAATGCTAATCAATATTCAAGACATGAAATAAGAAAACATTGCGCACAGACACCATTCCTAGGCAATGAGCCCTAAGAATAGATCACATACCAGCGCAAAATCACATTATTATTCATGTCCAAATTTCTGACAGGAAATGATCATTTGAATTAAGTAGCCGAATTTTTCCAAGATTGAGCAAAGGAATGCATCCCACTGGAAATCAATGGAGGGGATTAAAGAGTATAAAAACCCTAGTCAAAGGGCAAGCATCGTTCAGTCGCATCGGGTCTATACAACGAGTAATTGTCGTCTACGCCAGTCATATCTACGAAGCTACCAGTCTGCACAGGGACGAGCCTCTCCGAGCATCGTCAAGAGTAGAAGAGACCGCCCGCTGTGGACTTGCAATCTGGAACGCCGATCACCCTGCCGGGAAAACGCAGAGCAAGGGCAACGGACTATTCTATAACATTAGAGGGACAAAGATAGCAGCAGAGACTCCAACACCGGGCTAGGCGACTGATCGCCCGACGCAACCAAGGGAAGCTGCTGTCTAACGTCAACTCAGAGAGAGAGAGAGAGAGACAGCGCGGAAGCGAGCGAGCATCGACACCTTCGGACCGGAGCAACGAGTGACAGCGGGAGCGCCGCTACCTGCCGTGACCAGCCGACCCGACCCGCCGCATCCAAGAATCTACGCATCTCTTTTATTGCCAGGTACATGACTTAATTTTTAAAAGAGTAAACTTTAGAATATCGCTTCTTGCGTTTAAAAATTGTATAATCATTGTAATTCCACTTAAAGTTTTTAACCATTAAAATTTATAACCTTTGAAATTGTGTGAATCATGTTTATTTATTTTTCCGAATAAATTTAGCCTATATTCCTTGTCCTGGACGTAACAAACGGAAGCAGGGCACGGCTGCGACCGTTCGCTTATTTAATCAGAATCTGGAACTCCTCGTGAGTTCCAGTATCGCAAAGCCTCCGAACGGGAGCAGGGCACGGCTGCAACTGTTCGCTTTGCGGAATCTACTCCAGAAATTTTAACCAGAAAAAAAAATTTGGACAGGAGCGGGGTACGGGTGCAACTGTATGTTCGAATTATTGCTCCGAACACGAAAAAAAAATCAAAAAAATTTATTTTCCGAATAAATCCGATGGCAAAGACAACCGAATTCACTTTTTCGAACGCTTCTTCCGTTTGAAGAAGCGTTCGCCACCACGCGCGATTCTCTCTCTTCACCTAATTCTACTAGTGGAAAAATCCCCTGATTTTTCCCTTTCCCGTTACCTAAAGAAAAATTTAATTTTTCGCCGTAATTGCGCGCACACACGAACTCCAGAATTTAAATCAAATTCAAAATTCGCGGCTTTTTCATTCCCTGTGAAAAAGCGCGTCGCCACCTAGTGGCCGATTCGCGAAGCTTCTGCTGCTTCTGGTTAGCCGACACGGTCGATAACCCGATCTGTAAATTCAAATTCGACAGAGCAAAAATCTGAGTTTCGTCGCGCTGCGGTCCTTTTCTCCGATGCACACGTTGTTGGGCGCCAGTGTAACGGGGTTCTCTGCTTTAATTTCGTCTCGCAGAGGAAACTTTTCTCCACGACATGGGTGCAATGGGGCACACACGAGTGCCCCGCGAGGTCCTTACGTCGGGGTGCGCGCGAGCACCCGACGGCGAACACACGTCGCCGCGGCCCGTATACAACGCGAGAGTACGCCAGTACTCTTGCTTCTTGTACTCGCGTGCTAGATGCGTGCGCGTCCCTCGCGCTTGCGTAGCTGTCCGTCCCTTGGAGAGGTGATGCCGGCCGCCCAGCTCTACGATAGAGTGGCGGTATACGGGAGGTTAGGAATAGGTATGGTGTGTCGAGTAGTCCCGCGGACTACTCGAAAGAATGACGCGAATAAGTAAAATATAAGTCGGAGGCCTTTATAGCCTCCGTAAATGAAATTACAAATGCTCTCGTCCGGGGAAGTTAGCAGAAGTCGGGCGAGCGAGCCGAATGCTCCGAACGCGCCCGAGTATAGCCGAGCGGAGCCGCGCGCGAACGCAAATCCGCGCGCTCCTATAAATTCTCGGCCGCGCCGAGAATTCGCCGGCTGATCGCGCGATCCGCGATCGGTGGTGTACGCGGAACGGCGACTTTAAACTTTAAACAAACAGAGGTGTTTAGGAGCAGGCCGCTTACTTGCTCGGTACGTACACACACATACACACACGAGGGAACGTGCCGCTTGCCCGTTCCACGCGATACGCGATGAATCTGACCTCGAGCTCATGCTCGTGCCACGGTCAATTCTCGGGCTGCTCCTGTTTCCTCGCACACTCGCTCGTCGTCCTCGATGACGTCCTCTCCCTCGGGTCTCGCTCGGCCATATTTTGTACTTAAACATGCATTTAATCAGTAAATAAAATGAAATATAAAATGTTATCGTTTTAATGTTAAATATTGTAATTGTATAACAATTGTATAATTTATGTTTTTTGGGTTTTATTAAATTTTATTTGTAATAACTGTGTACTACATTTGCTCCCTCATTTATATTAATCAAATAATTATTTTTGGCAATAAATTGATCTATCCTCTTTTTGCTTAATGTTATTCAAAATTTTGTTTTCCAATCGGAAAAAATAAAGAAATACTGGGAGTATATGCGCGCGTATGTATTTATCACTCCACTAAGCGATGGAATAAATATCTAAATTTTTAGAATCTATGATTCAAACATCGATTTTTTGTTTTAACATTTTAAAACTGGCGTTTTAATGGCACATTTTCTTTAAAACATTCATAAATTTTCTTTCTAACAAACGATGTACTTATCAAAAAATTTTGCAAGAGTAACAAGTTCTTAGAATCAACCAAAGAATACGTCTGACTTTTTTCGAAGCATTTTGAGCAATTCTGTTTTTAAATTTTGCATATAAACAATTTACTCAAAACGCTTCAAAAAATGTCTGGCATTGTTACGGATTCTTGTAATCCTTGCATTCGCGGGGGTTCGTTGGTGTCGCTCCGAAAGTACCGAAATACGCGAGATTATTGAGTATGGGACTAAGGCTGTTAAATAAATACTTATGGTTATACTTCTTATCGCTACCTCCTTAAATACCCCCTTAATTACCCAGAGTAGGGGAAGTGAGTCACTTCCGCGTCCAGAGGTTTCGCCAGGTTCTTGCGAAACGCAAGAATTCCTCTGCGTTAGCGTTCCGGTTTCCGAAAATGCATTGTACCGAATTGCGCTTCATCAGGATCCGTTCCAGGCATGTTCCTTGGCTAGTTCTAAAAACTTTTTACCCTTGACAATTTTTTTGACAAGTACATCGTATATTGTAAAAAAAAATCATGAATGTTTCAAAAAGCATTTACCATTAAAGCGCCAATTTTATACTACTAATGTACTTACATTATGTAATTTGCCTTTTGAATGCCCATTTATACCAGATCAATATATTTATGTAACTATGATTATTAAAGCTGTCAATGCATGGTTTAAGATATTTAACATAAATGAACATTAGTTAAAAGTAAGAGTACATTTATTTGTTAAATGTGCATTCCTTAATGTGTCATTTTGCTGCTCTGTGATATATTTAACAATAACAATTTTAAATTTCTTAAATAGTACCCTGCATTACTAGGAACGAACGTGGATTATTCTTCACGGCGGAATGATGGCAATCCGCTGGGTAATGATGTTTCACATTCGTCCTCAGTAATGTGCACTATTTTTCTTCTTTTCGCGATCCTTGTTCCATTTTTAGTTGAAAACGTGCAAGGCGCGAAGAGTTCGTCTGCTTCCCAGCCACCGTCATGATTTTTTTCCGTCCTTACACGTTAATATGTTTACTTACTGCATTTGCTTTACTCTATATGATCATATGAAAGCATTAACCCTTTCGTACCGTATGGGTCCTGTAGGACCCACTTTATTTACGTTGCTGTAGAAAACTGAAATTAAATAATTTCTTAAATCTAACGATTTAGTCGTGTTCTTTCATTCAAGAAGAAGCCCTCTGGCCATTAAAATTAAATTTTTTTGTTTTTTGTCCGTTTCGTTTAGTACGTTAAAAAAGCGGTCGGTGATGAAAATTGGGACTTCACAAAAATTCAAATCGTTAATGGTTTATTTTTCAATAAAAAAAGGGTTAATGGAGATTTTTCTTTATTCTGAGGAGTGGATCTTGTTGATAAGGCAACGTACTAAAAATTTATCACTTTCCAAGTTCAAAAACATAATGCTGGTGACGGGGCATCTTACGTAAAGGTAGTGGATCCTACAGGACCCAGTCGGTCGTACCGACAAGAAAATATAACGATTCGATAAGATATACGTACAAGAAAGTAGAGTCTGCATGGAAAATCTTTGGCACTATGTCGCATGGTGTTTACATTCTTTTCACCGCGTGACAGTACACAGGTAGACCTCCGCTGGCTATCTAAAACAGCTAGCCGTGTTATGAAGAACTGTATCAGTATTATTTTTGAATATACATAACATTCACTTGCCGCGTATTGGGCTTTCTTAATTATGTTTTTTTGAGATTTATTATTAAGTAATGTATAAATATAATGTATAAATTTATAATGTACAAATTTCTGTTAAATATATAATTTGTTTAAATATAAAAAATGTTTGATTAAAAAAAAAATTCCCTTACGACCGTATGGGTCCTCCAGGACCCATTTGAAAAATAGTACTGAACAATAGTTTTGAAAAAAAAAACGGCTGATTGACCTTCGTTGAAGCCTTTACGAATAAAATATTAAAAAAAAAAGTCACTTTTTGCCTGGGAAAAGAGTCTCGGTATGAAAGGGTTAAAGAACCTATATTCAATATGAATTATGGTTGTAACAAAGATATTGCTTGGCAAGCGCGACCATAGCTTTGTTACGCGCAATTATATCTAATATACTCGCGTTAGCGCGACCACAACGGCCCGAGAGCGAGTGCGTTCCCCAGCGTCCCCACCTCGCGGTGCTCTCCCATCGCGGGACAACTCTCCCACCGCTACAGTCTCGCCCACCGTGCGCGGTTCGTATCGAGCGGCTCGTAGCAAGCGGGAGCTGTCTGTCAACGTCAGCCTAGTATGCGTTTTTTTAGGTAATAAGTTATTTTGTATTTTTGTTATTTTAAATCCATTTTCTTTTATAGTTAATAAATCTTAAATTTATTTTAAAGCCAAATGAAATAGTGTATAGTGTCTTATTTAGCGCCGATACTTTAAGGTAACGTAATTTATTTGAATGCTGCGTAAAGGGTTGCGAGCGTACAGAGCTCGACTCGTTCAGGGCTGCGAGCGAATTGAGTGTGGCAGCATGGGGTTGCAACGGGCGTTTTGAGTCCAGAGGCAACGGGAATACCTCCTCCTACCCCATATAAAAACAAGAACGTTACATGGTGCCCGAACAGACTATAGTGGTTTAGGAGGTAGGTTATTAGGTTTTTTTGTTTGTGTTTTGTCATCGTACTGAAGTGTTTAGGACCGGTTAAGTAAATAAATATAACGTGTGTGTTTGCCCGAGCTGATTTTCTTTTCTTATTAGAGAGTGAAAGTAATTCGGATGAAATAATGCCGGATTTTTTTGAGGAGTTCGGCTCCGAATTTTGTTTATGCGGTCGCTTTAACGAAAGTAGGAGGGGGGAAGTTTTTCCAGACACCTGTAGGCGTAGTTGTCTGGGAGCTTTATCAGTGCTCGGGCGGAGATTTTTACCGCGGGTTCGGTCGGCGGGCGCGTGGCGGGCGCGTCGCGGCGCGAGGAGGCCCGGGGGATGTGGAAGGTGGGGTGTAGGAGGTGAGGTCGTGGGTGGCATTGTTAATAATAATTATTAACAAATAATGCAACAAATTATGTTTTTTTCGATGGTATTAGACGCGGGGGTGAGTAGATGCGGGTCGAGACGGGATGTGGGAAGGTGGGAGGTGGGAGCTGGGAGGTGGATGGTGGGTGGTATTGTTAATAATAATTATTAACAAATTTTACAACAAGTTTTTTTTTGAAAATTTGGTACTGGGCGCATAGATGCGAGTCAAGGCAGGATGTGAGAAGTGGGAGGTGGGAGGTGGGAGGTGGGATGTGAGAAGTAGGAGGTGGGTGGTGGGTGGTTGCCGCGGCCGGGGCCCCCCTTCCGGCGCTCCCCGCGCCACCAAGCTAAGGCGTATTGCCAGGGCTTGCACCGCGCACGTGGTTCCCGCGTCATCAAGCAAATCTCGCCAAGCTAGTACCTGCGCCGCGCAAGCGCTCTCTCTCCCCGGCGCTCCCCGCGCCACCGAGCTAGGGCCGCCTAGCCAGAGCCTGCACTGTGCAAGCGGTCCCCCTCCCCGCGCCACCGAGCTAGAACCCCGCACGTGGTCCTTCTCCTCCCCCCTGCGCCTTCAATTAAGAGAGCGCGAGGAGATTCGTGCTAGCAATGTCACGAGTGCATGTGCTACAGGTGCAACCAATAAAAATCTCTAAATGGGGCCTCATCATCTTTTTTCCCCTCGGTATTGCTTAATGCTACAATTTTTAATTCTAATCAGAATTAGCAAGCGCTAAAAATTTTTAACTTTTCAATTCAAATGTTAACGTTTTTTTCACGATTTCGAGTAACTAAAACGTTAGAGCATATGCAGGTTGAATATAAAGAAAAACTATTTTGCCCCGGTGATAGTACCGAGCTAGCTTGTACCGCTGCAGGGTGCAGTGCATGTGAAATTTTTACCGAGGTGTACAACTGTCGAAAAGCAAAGATTCGCCTTATCCCAAAAACAACGAAAAAATTAGTCGGTGGTGGTGGTGAATTCGTTAGAAAACTTGTATCACTCGAGGAAAACCCTAATTCTGAAAAAATTTCGCAGAAAGTCTAGTTCTTGTTGCTCCGTGTGATTTTTAATTAGCTAAATTTTCAATCTTTTATTGTTGCTTCGTTTGCTCGATGAGTTGCGATTAAAAAAATCTTGCGATTCGTGTCACAGTGATTTTGTGATGTTGTGATTATCTAGCTGTGCGAGTTATCAAGTTTTGAAAAAGTATTGTTAATGTTTTGTGCATTGAAAAAAATGGATGTGTCGCAAAAGAAGTTGTTTGCCGCCTTTCTGCGATCCTGCGCTATACAGGATGGACCATTTTAATCGCCCCACCCAAATATGTCGGAAAGTAAGGGAGATAGAAAAAAACGTTAAAGACAAAAGTTTGTAATGGTCAATGCCGGTGACGGAATAAATAATAAATATCATGGACGAGTAAAACAAATACAGACGCAAGCAAATAGGATAAATAAATAAGTAATACGTTGTAGTTTAAAATTAAAAATACTCTTATTTCGCTAAGTCGGCTTATCACATAAATGGCGCGCAAAACTAACATTAAAATACACACATCGCGACGATAACTGACATGCTGGCGTCAATACTAAAATATACGCTTAAAGATAATTTTCTTAAACTAATTACGCGAGAGGCCTCATACACACACTCACCCACACAGCGCGCTCTTCGCCCTGGAGTCGGGTGCTGGTCTCCTGGTCCGGTCGTTGGCAAAATTTCTGCGACAGGCGATTTTCCCAATTCGGCGAGTTGTATCGCCTGTGAATTTTCCCGGCGCCGGATTTCAGAAAGGGGCCAGTCCTCCTCGCTGGGGTTCCCCGATGACGGGATGGCGGAATCTCCGCGTTGAGGGTCGCCTGGTACGTCAGCGCCGGCGGAGGCCTTTTCACGGAATTTATTTCCGTTATCGTTGCGGACGGCTCGTCGTCGTGCAGGAAGGTCGACGCTCTTTCCCTTCGTGCTGTCGTCTTCAATATTGTTCTTATTGTTCAATGTTTTTCAGTGTTCTGACCTCCGACTCGCGCGATCGTGTCTTATAGCCCGCCGAAATCACTCCCTTCCCTCTTTCCAGAGTCAACGAGCTCCGTCTTGCGGGCGTCCCGTGGGACCCTCAATACGCGATCATTACATCATTCCCCTTTTTACTTTGAAGATTGATTAATTTGTTTTATTTATTTGTCTTCAACGGAAAAATCGCCTCAAGCCTTTATCCATCCTGCTATGTAGCCTCTTCTTTCTTCATAACATTCACCCACACAGACATACTTACAAATTTGATTATAAAATATTTATAAAACGCCAAGTTATCCATAAAATAGTCATCATTATTTATAGTACATTTTTTTTTTTCTTAAAGTTACCAGAACAGGAAATGGTTAAGAAATTAATCACCAGGATCGGA
The DNA here is from genome assembly GCA_018906775.1 of Sycophila sp. Sp_5. NCBI lineage: Eukaryota > Metazoa > Arthropoda > Insecta > Hymenoptera > Eurytomidae > Sycophila > Sycophila sp. Sp_5. Next base: position 376,821 of record JACCID010000090.1, read on the forward strand.
ATGGTATAACCGCAAGTCGGCTCTATTGTAGCGTCCCACAAGCTTCTCGGGATCATCCCTTTCTACCAATTCATAGGCGTTTTCATTAAAAGCACGATTAACCCGATATGGTCCGAAGTATAAATGAAAAAATTTCGAGATTTGTTTTTCGATCAGATTCGATTGTTTTGGAACGCGCAACAACACCAAGTCACCGACTTTTATGGGGGTTTTGCTACACGATGCTTGCCTTTCCTTCTGGCGTTTATGAAGCTTGTTCGTTCTTTCATTAGCGATCTCTATTTTCACCTCGTGTGGCTCCACATGCTCACGCGGAAATTTAATCAACTCTTTTATTTTACTAAAAGGTTCCTCACCAAAGTGCAACTCGTGCGGAGTGTAACCCGTTGTCGAGTGCGTGGTAAAATTAAGCCATAAATTTATTTGTTTAACGTGCCGAGCCCACGCAGCATGTTTATCACCACAATATGTTCGAAAAAATCTCCCCAGTTCTCGCATTATTCTTTCCGACGGATTGCTCTGCGGGTGACGAATCGAACAATGAACGACTTCCACGCCTAATCCCGTTAAATATTCACGCCACGCGCGGGACATAAATTGAGTTCCATGATCACTCAAAACTCTTTTGGGTTTCCCTACATTATCGATGTAATCGCGCATGCATTTAACGGTAGCCGTAGTCGTTGCTCGCCGGAGGGGATAAAGACTCACATATCGCGAAAAAACGTCGAGAACAACGAAAATATATTCGACGCCGCCCGTCGATCTAGGTAGCGGGCCATAGTAATCGACTGCAGCCAACTCGTTCGGTTTTTCCGCCTTGACCTGTAAAAATCGTCCAGACATAGTACGATTCAAATACTTCGTTCGTTGGCATATATCGCATTTCTTTATAACTCGCTTCACCTCCCTTCGCAAACCCTTAAACCAAAAAAATTTAAGCAACTCCGCAGTTGTTTTAAAGACACCTCCATGACCAATTCGTTCGTGAATTTCCCGTATGAGCTTATTCTTTAAGATTTGTGGCACCACTATTTTATATTCAGAGTTACCGCTAATTCGCCGAAACACTATCTCCTCCTTCACAATAAAATCAACTGCTTTCCCGGATTTAAGTAAGCCCCGAATTTTTTCAATCTCCGCATCTTTAAGTTGCATTTCTTTTAACCGATTTAATTCCGAAAACCAAACGTCGGTAATTAGTATTGAGACGCTTTGACCAATATTACTTATACTGATTTCCGCTTTAATAGGCCGATTACGACTAAAATAATCCGCGATAACGTTGTCGCTTCCCCTGCAGTACTCGATATCGTAGGTATACTGCTGCAAGACAAGAGTCCAACGCATTAATCGCGACGTATGAAAGGAAGTTTTTAGTAAAAAAATTAAAGCTTTATGATCGGTCTTTATTACAAATTTTTTTCCGATTAAATAATACTTTAATTTTACTACCGCGTAGACTATCGCCAAAAGCTCCATTTCACACGCAGAATAATTAGATTCATAAGCCGTCAGGCACCGACTTATCAACGCTATTATTCGCGGATCATTGTTTTCATCATATTGATATAAAACGGCACTTATTCCGCGACTACTCGCGTCGGTTTGCAAATAAAACGGTCTGTCGATTTCATAATAATTTAAAAGAACATGCTGCGCGAATTGGTTTTTTAATTCTTGAAAGGCGATTTTATGCTCGTTCTCCCACTCAAATTTATTTTTTTCGCATAGCAATTTCCGAAAAGGATTGATATACGAAGCGTAACGTATTGCAAAAATTCTATAGTAATTGCACATTCCGATGCAACTTTGCAATTCTTTCCTATTCCGCGGTTCTGGCATATCCATTATTGTTTTTATCCTTTCCGGATCCGGGCTCACTCCGTTTGCATTTAATATAAATCCCAGAAAGGGCACACTTTCGCGACAAAATATTGTTTTGTTAAGATTTAATGTAAGACCCGCCATACGCAGCTTATTAAAAAAATAGCGTAAATGCGCTACGTGCGCTTCAAAAGTTCGCGATCGTATGAAGGCATCATCGACATACAGAGTCAAAAATTCCCGATCCTCATGCGAAAATAATGTATTTAACGCACGTATAAATGCCGAGCCCGCCGTACTCAAGCCAAACGGCACGACACAATATACGTATGTTTTTCCCTCGAAAATAAACGCGGTGTACTTGCGCGACTCTTTGCTCAGCGGAACTTGATGGTAACCTTCCGGCATATCCGTCGTTGTGAATACCCTTCGTCCCTCATTATTTTGTATTATTTCGTCGGTTCGCGGAGGGCACTCGACATCCGGTTCAATGTATTTGTTCAATTGCCGAGCGTCCAAACATAATCGGATTTTCCCGTTTTTCTTCGGCACGACACGTAAGGGGTTTTGATAAGGACTTGACGCCGGTTCAATTATTCCATTTTCTACTAATCTTTCTAATTCTTTCCGAACTGCGTCCTTATACGCCAATGGGACTGGATATGACTTATTAATATTGGGGTTTTCAGATGTTAGTTTCAAACCATATTCGTAATTTTTTATGCGACCGGGCTTGTCCGAAAAAACATCTCTAAATTCATAAATTAAATTTTTTAGTATCCGCTTCTGCTCGTCCGACAGACTTGAAATTTCGTCCGTGATTTTATCAATTGAGTTATCAAAATCCTTTGGCGGAGATGAAGAGCGATCGCTATTCCCCGCCTCAAGAAAAAAATGACTGGTTTCGTTTTTTTCTTGAGCCGGGTCATAGTTAATCTCCCCCGACAACCCTGAATACTCAACCGAACATTCAACGTATGCCGATTGATAAGAGCTCGGAATTTCTTGAGTATAACTAATAAACGCTTCCTCTAATACGACGTCTCTTATGCTAATCGTTTGATTGGTACCATCTATTATTACTTTATTTTTTATTATCCAATCAATTCCGAAGATGACATCGTAAAGCGGATTTCCAACAACTAATAACATTGTCTCTAATTCTAAATTTTGTATTTTTACTCGAACATAAATTTGTTTTTTAATTTTACTTGAGCTCTTACCAAAAGCTCCGATTAACACGGTATTCGCGACAGGCAGCGTTAAAATACCCGGTTCTTCTTTTAAAAGCTCGTAAGCCGCCTGCGAAATTAACGTCGCGTTACTTCCCGTATCTATTAGGCCTTCTAATTGTAAGCCACCGATCGTCGCGATTATTCGGGGACAACGAAATTTTGTTTCTCGTTTCATTTTTTCGTTCTGTGGTTCGAGGACATCGAAGGCTAGGTCCTTCATAATACCGCAGCTCTCGACCGGACCGTTTCGTCTCGAGCTGTCGACTCGTTTCCCGAGTTCTCGATTTCGTTTTCGGGAATTTCTTCGCTCTCGGCAGTCGCGTCCCTTTCCTCGTCAATTTCAACCTCCGCGCATGCCACGCTATTGTATCTATTTCGCGTCCCATCATTGCGCTCCCATCCGCGGTTATTTCTTTCAAAATGGTTACGGCGATGATCGTTTAGGGCTCGTCTGTCTTCAAAATCCCGTGGATTCGCGTTTTCATTTCTCGGTAAGTTAAATCGCTCGTTAAGACGCCTGTTGTTCTCTCGCAGCTGACTTGGGCCGCGATAATCCGCGTGTTGTTGATTTATCGGCGGCCGCGGATAAATATTTTGTTTTGGGGCTGGTTCACGCCCGGGTGCCGGCTCGCTTGTATATCTTTTTTCGGCTGCCTCGTCGGCTCGGTTCAATGACCTTATTACGTCGCGTGTAGATGCTAAATCAATGCCGATCATCGCTATCTGTATTTCTCGAGGAAATTGACCGATTATTATGCGGTTTCTTTGATACTCTTCGAAGGGCGGGTTGAAGCGATTTGCTTCACCAACACGAAGGTAAAAATAATCCGTGTAACTCCCCCCACGGTATCTTTCCGCCTTCCACAACTCTTTCGCGCGATCTTGGAGTTCATTAGACATAAACTCTTCTCTAAATAGATAAATAAAATCACCGAAATTATTCAATTGCGATCTTATTGCCTCGAACCATATCAATGCTCGCTTTTTTAATGAGCTTTTTATTATACTTGGCTGAAACGGCTCCGGGACTCTTTTCGCCATAAGATACCGTTCCAGATCACTCAAAAATTCACCAGCATTTTCATATGGATCCCCCGAGAAGCTAGGTAAACAAATGTCGTTTACGATTATACGCGCCCAGTCATTCTCGCGATTTCGCTCGAAATTTCCTCCCATTTCGCGGCATTGTCTAGTTAATTCCCGGACTTGTAATTCCAATCCTTCTATTTTTATATTAAGGCGATTAATTTCGAAATCTATCCCATGTTCTGCTGGTACGCCCCATACTTCCGGAAGCGAACCAGGACGTGCACGATGCATTTTTATTAATAAATAATAAATAAATAATAAATAATAAATAATAATAAATATAGTAAATAAATAACTTAATTAGATGTTCGCAAACTTAACTAGCTGATCGTAAGAAATTAATAATAATTAGTCGATTGAGTCAATAAATGAAACTAAATTTAATTCTTAGTCGCGTATTTGTGCTCGCAGTTGAGTCGTCAAACGTCTTGAACCCAACTATTGCTTACTAATAAATAAATACAATAAATAAATAAATAAAAATAAATAAATAAATACAATAAATAAATTTAAATTAATTAGCAAGCTACTCTTCAGGCGTAGGTTGCCCGCAGTTGGGACGCCAATTGTAATGGTCAATGCCGGTGACGGAATAAATAATAAATATCATGGACGAGTAAAACAAATACAGACGCAAGCAAATAGGATAAATAAATAAGTAATACGTTGTAGTTTAAAATTAAAAATACTCTTATTTCGCTAAGTCGGCTTATCACATAAATGGCGCGCAAAACTAACATTAAAATACACACATCGCGACGATAACTGACATGCTGGCGTCAATACTAAAATATACGCTTAAAGATAATTTTCTTAAACTAATTACGCGAGAGGCCTCATACACACACTCACCCACACAGCGCGCTCTTCGCCCTGGAGTCGGGTGCTGGTCTCCTGGTCCGGTCGTTGGCAAAATTTCTGCGACAGGCGATTTTCCCAATTCGGCGAGTTGTATCGCCTGTGAATTTTCCCGGCGCCGGATTTCAGAAAGGGGCCAGTCCTCCTCGCTGGGGTTCCCCGATGACGGGATGGCGGAATCTCCGCGTTGAGGGTCGCCTGGTACGTCAGCGCCGGCGGAGGCCTTTTCACGGAATTTATTTCCGTTATCGTTGCGGACGGCTCGTCGTCGTGCAGGAAGGTCGACGCTCTTTCCCTTCGTGCTGTCGTCTTCAATATTGTTCTTATTGTTCAATGTTTTTCAGTGTTCTGACCTCCGACTCGCGCGATCGTGTCTTATAGCCCGCCGAAATCACTCCCTTCCCTCTTTCCAGAGTCAACGAGCTCCGTCTTGCGGGCGTCCCGTGGGACCCTCAATACGCGATCATTACAAGTTGTAGGGTTAGGAGGGGGACAAATGATGGTGACCTTGACCATGACCTTGAGGTCAAAGGTCAAGGTCATTTAAAGGTCAAACCGATTTTTTCAAATAGGAACCCCTATTTTTGACCTTGGAAATGGAAAGAGCGGAAAATTTTACGTTCAGATATGATTTTTTAAGGTCATGGGTGGAGGTCATTTGAAGGTCAAATCGATTTTTCAACTAGGAAACCCCACTTTTGATCTCGGAAATGGAGAGATCGGAGAATTCTACGTTCAGGTACGACCATGGTCAAGGTCATGGGTCAAGGGTCAAGGTCATGGGTCGAGGTCATGGGTCAAGCTGATGGACGCCATTTCGAACATTAACTTCGAGGTTAATTAAATAATATTTAGAATAGTGAATGTTAAAAATGGTTCACGACAAAGGCGGTCAGCTGAATGATCTTCAAGAATCAATTGTCAAGGTCCTTTGAAGATCAGAGGATTGGTTAAATGGGAACCCCTATTTATGCTTGATTAACGTGAGTCCCCTTGCCTCTCACGGTCGGGGTGCTTGATTAACGTGAGTCCCCTTGCCTCTTACGGTGGTCAATTAACCTAAATGTTCGAAATGGCGTCCATTAGCTTGAAGACATAAATTCAAACGCCTCTGGAAATGGCGAACGGTGTTGAGCAATATCTGTCTTGGTATAGCTGCGCATGCTCGACGAATACGTTCTTGCATGTCTGCTCTAGTCGTGGGTCGTTCTTTAAAAACAACATTTTTTAAATACCCCCATAAATAAAAGTCAGGAGATGTGAAGTCGGGTGAACAAGCAGGCCAGTTAACTGGACCTCCTCGTCCAATCCATCTACCATTATAATAATGATTTAAAAAATTTCGTACGATTACAGCGAAATGTGCTGGTGCACCATCGTGCTGGAACCACATTCTTCGACGCGTTTCTAGATCAACATCTTCTATCAATTCATGAAACTGATCTCTTATTAAATGTAAATAGGAGTTCCCAGCAACATTGCCCTCGAAAAAATAAGGACCGATCAAATAACCGTTTACGATCCCACACCATACCATAATGCTCCAACGCCTTTGATGATTGACCGTTCTGTACCAATGAGGATTCTCATCCGACCAATAATGACAATTGTGCCTATTGAGTTCTCCGTCACTCTGAAATTTAGCCTCATCGGAAAAAAAGACATACCTAAAGAAATCTGGATCATTCTCTATCATACGTAAAGCCCATTAGCAAAACTCAATTCGCTGTTGAAAGTGATTATCTTGAAGCTCTTTAACCAACGTAATGTGGTAAGCATGATACTTAAGGGATTTAAGAATTCTCAAAAAAGTTGATTTTGTTATACCGATTTCTCTGTGAACTCGTCGAGAGCTGGTATGAGGATCAAGATAAATGGCAGCAAGAACAGTAATAACATTTCGATCATTCTCATCATATTCGTGGTTCCTACGTTGGCGAACCATATGACCCTCACGAGCTCTTTGAGTCAAGCGACTTATTGCTCTATGATCTGGGTGTCGTCTGTCAGGAAAGAGTGCAGTGTAAAGTCTTGCTGCAGCTCGATAATTATTATGACTTTCCCCTAAAATCATTATCATATCCACAATCTCATTCGGTTGATAGTCAGCCATTTTTAAGGGTGTTTTTTTAATTGTACTGGTTTAACAAAACTTCAAAAATTTTAATAATAAAATATCGATTAGAATCTACAAAGCTTATGAGAAGAGTAAATTTTATGCTAGGATAAGCACCTCTGCATGGTATACCTTTACTCGGCATATCAGTCCCTTATTATGTGCCATGGACCGCTAGTTCGTGTACGAGCTACTCAGTTACCACATACTCCTGCTCGTATAGCCGCGTAGCGGATTCGCGACGAACTAAGAACGTGGCTTATTTCTCCCGAAATAAGTATGCCACGTGAACATATCGGAGTAACATACATATTTCTCACGAAACTTGTACCTTCGGGGTTAATAGGGTCGAAAATAAGGTTTCCAGCTTAAAAAACCCTCTGACCTATCAATGACCTTGACCATGGTCGTACCTGAACGTAGAATTCTCCGATCTCTCCATTTCCGAGATCAAAAGTGGGGTTTCCTAGTTGAAAAATCGATTTGACCTTCAAATGACCTCCACCCATGACCTTAAAAAATCATATCTGAACGTAAAATTTTCTGCTCTTTCCATTTCCGAGGTCAAAAATAGGGGTTCCTATTTGAAAAAATCGGTTTGACCTTCAAATGACCTTGACCTTTGACTCAAGGTCATGGTCAAGGTCACCATCATTTGTCCCCCTCCTAACCCTACAACTTTTGTCTTTAAAGTTTTTTTCTATCTCCCTTACTTTCCGACATATTTGGGTGGGGCGATTAAAATGGTCCAACCTGTATATTTGCGCGATATAAACAGGTGGGCGGCGATACGCTACAGCGATCAGTTCTTGAAAAATCTCGAGAACATGACGGACGAAGAGCTTGTCCTCGAGCTTACCGCTATGGTGGAGCAAAGCTCTTGTGAGGAAACCGCGCACCTGTACAATATAGGGTTGCAGCTATCGAGAGCGTCAGTTTTGATCGCCGGGGATATCGTCGCGGCGAGAGGTCACGCTGAAGAAGCCTGCGTCGACTCGTTGATGGTGGCATTTAAACCCATCTGTAAGTATTAAATTTTTTTTGTCTTCTATTAAATTTAATTTTTTTTTGTTTTATTAAATTATAATTTTTTTTGTATTAAATCTTAATTTTTTTTTTTGTGTTTAATTTTTTTCTTATGTTTAATTTTTTTTCTTGTGTTAAATTTTAATTTTTTTATTAAATTTTGATTTATTTGTTTTAAAAGTTTTATATTTTTTTTTGTATTTTATTAAATTTTAATTTTGTTTGAAGAGTTGTTTAGGAACGACCCAGCAAGCGGACCTCAGTGGGTGGAGTGTCTGTAATCGCGACGAGCTGACAGAAATTTTGAGAGGACTCGACGACATGCACGGTGTTGTAAATTAAAAAAATTCGGATAATTTATGTTTACCACGTGCCATAGTTTGTGGGCTCGTTTACGCAGAAAAAACAGCGACGAACGCGTGGAAAAAATCCTGGCGCGAGATTTTAAAACCCACTGTGCAAACCGTAAGTGCAAATAAATTATTAAAAAATGCACGCGTTGTTTTGGCCGATGACGAGGGGTGCGGATTACCCGAAATGAACGCGTTTCAAGGATATCTGGCGCGCGAAAAAAATACCATTCTTCGCGGATTTATTTACGAAAGTTTCGATACGGATACACCGCTTTTATGTAATGGCAGCGTAGAATATCCGAGCGAAAATTATAAAACTATAAATATAATGTATTACAGTCGGGCTAAGCATGATAATTTTGTGAGAGGGAGAAAGATGGACGTATCCGTCCGTGTTAGGTCGGCCGGGGTTTGCATCTCTCTCTCTCTCTCTCTCCAAGGGGATGGTTTTTGTCGTTTGGGGTATGTGTGTATTTGCTCCTGTGGCCTACACGCACTACTACACTTTCCGCTTGGCTGCTTCGCTGCAATTTCCGCTCCACTGCTTCCTACCATGAAATGACTTAATCGCTTTACCTACTACTCCTATTAATTTGTTGAACGCCAGATGCCTTGTAGACGCCGCCGGATCGCGAACTTCTCGCTCCGATTGAGATATCTTTTCCCAGGGTAGGGGGTCCTCCCGAAACTACCACATACACGTGGCACTGGCTGCACGCTCCTTCAACGACGCCGACTCAGCTACTCACTTGATGTAGCCGGTGCACTCGCAATTTGCTGAGAATCAGCCTCACCCACCACCTTACAACACACCCAACACTTAGAAATCAAACACAAAACACTTGCGAATTTCTATCAAAGATATATTGCCTCCTGGCTTAGGGAAATACACTTGTCGTTTGGTATGTATGCGTTAATTCGGAAATAAATCCCTTGAGAGGGTGCACGCGTGGCTCACCGTCTCTAAAGCACTCTTCCGTCTCTAACCACGAAATCTCTTTCCAACTACTACTACTCCTCACGATAATTCGAATCTCAGAAAAACTTTGAAGTCTTCTTCGTCGCGACGCTAGCCGTTATTCTCTCTCATTCGCTCTCATTGTTTATATTCGCGCTTTTCCCTCTCGAAGGGAGTTCTCCGCGGTCCGCATCTTTCCGCGCCGATCGACTTCCGCCCGCACCGACGATACGCGAGTCTATTGGCTGAGCGAAGTCAACGCACCCACTCGCCGAGCTCGTCGAGCAGCGCCAGTGACGTCACACATGCAGTCGGCCGCTCTCTTTCTCTCCACGCTTCACCGCGCTTCCCTCTCTCTCGCACGCCAACTTTCTCTCTCGCACTGCGTCGTTCGTCTTCGTACGCGCTCGGCTGCACTCGGTCCTCGTGCGCTCTTTCTCTCTATCCTATACGCGCGCGCCGCCTCGACTCACGCGCCAACTCGCATACGCGCGCTGTCTCTCTCGCACTCGTACGCATGGTCCACGCTCGACCACGTGTTGCGCGCGGGCCGAGTATGTATTTCTCCAGGTACGCGGCGCACACTGGGGGCGCGTCGTCGTTCTCGTGGGTGTTGTGTGTGTCTGTGTGCGTGTCTGTGTTGTGCGGGGATGGTCGTCAGGGCGGCGTTGACGTCGCCGGTGGTCGCCATCATGACGGCGCCGAGCAGCTGGCCTTCTTCGCCTCGCCTTGTCGCCAAGCCGTCTCCGTCGCCTCGTCGCCAGCCGTCGTGTTGTCTCCCGGCGGCGCGGCTTCGACGACATCCCGGCGGTCTGCGTACGCTCGGGCGGCATCCTTGCATGTGCTCTCTCTCTCTCTCGCACGCATGGCTGGCAGGTGCGGTGGCACGTCGTCCGCTCCACACCTGTCACTTTGGTGGGTCTAAGGAGTCCAGAGAAGCTCGACGTTAAATAATTTATTTAACGTCGACGCCTTCTCAGTCTTGAGACCCTCCGAGAGAGAGAGCCGAATCACTCGTGCGGCAAGACGTACAAATGCAACGTCACAATTTAATAACCAATTTACTAGCGGTTAAAGTAAAGTCTTATTTTTGTAAATCATGCAATACCTGCTATCGTCAGTCGCTTAAACACGCGTGCAAAAACGTGTGCGGGAGATGCAACGCCGTTCCCAATTGCGAGTCCTTACCGTTGGATGGGGAGCGGTCGTGCATTGACTGCCGGCGCACTTTTCTCAACTCCGATTTTTAAATCATAAAAAAGTAGGAAGCTATTCTAGTAGGCGTAATTGAAAAATGCATCGCGTTCGATAGGCGACCTTGTAAAAATATGCACGAATTGTAATAAATTATACGATTTAAATAAAAAACAGCACGAATGTGGTGTAACGTATTGTAAACTGCTTAGGTCTAGGCATCATGTCAACAAGCTATGCTATATCATGCCTATTAACACTATTCCTACCAGGACCGGTCAAATGACCGTTTTTAAATTTTCATTTGGAATTTCCTACATTCAACGTATGTGAATCGCCTTTAAACTTTACGACTTTTCCTCATATGATATATTTTTCAATATTCACTTATTTTTCTATTGTTTATTTTCCGAGAAAAATTTGTAGTCTGTCTTACCTACCACGACCGGTCATTTGACCGGTAGTACGATTTATACATTTTTGTAAGAGTTTCTCTCTAAGACTCAATGTCAAAACTATAAAGTCATTACAAACGAAAGGTAATGTAGTTATGACACGATTTTATCCGATATGTGCCTTCCAGAAATTGGTTTACGGCACTTCCAAGTGTTTACAGTTCTCGCTCGACTATCGGGCTAGCGGTGTTTATTTGCTTGATTGATATCCGATACGGTCAAGATCCTCGAATGTTCTACGCCATCTCATCTACTATGACGTAAAATAAATAAACTTGTAACTGAAGGAAATGTATAGACGTCTTCTCACGAATTCAAATCAGTATAGTTTTGCGACACGAACAGAGTGCATCGAACGTGAAAGTCACAAAGAGCATACTTGGCAATCTTTTATTATTACTTTGTAATATTTTATATCGTATTACGTGTTATAAGTTCCATTTTCAAAATAGTGAACAAGACTAACAATACGTCGCAGTAAGTTTCACATTTTATCTTTTATTCTTTTTTTTATCTATTTTGATTTACATTTTCATATTTTAGTTTTTATTTTTGTAGAATATTTGTCCCCAAAATGTCAAGACGTTTGAGGAGTGCGAATGTATTATTAGAGAGAATAAATGATATCGATGCAGAATGTTCTGAAGATGATCAGGAAATTCTGGATATGGAAAATAACAATGCGGAAAATTATGATCCACTTGAGAATGAGGAAGAAGTAAGCGAAATTGCGATGGACGGAACTGTTTGGCAGGAAGTAAAAATAGGGTCTAATCCTGGAAGAGCACCTGGTCATAATATTTTTAGGGAAACATCAGGCCCGACTGGGTACAGTAAACGTAATATTATGAAAGGCGAAGTTAGGACGGCATTTTCTGTGATAATTGATAAGAATATAATCAAACTTATAAGAAAGTGCACAGAGGCAGAGGCATTTAGAGTGTTGGGATATAAATGGGAACTGTCTACTGCAAAGTTATATGCATTTTTTGCAATTCTGTATGCACGCGGCGCATATGAGGCTAAGAATATAGATATAGCACTTCTATGGAATAAAAAGTGGGGCCCGCCTTTTTTCTCAAATACTATGAGAAATCAACGAAGCCAACGGTTACAAACCGATAAATTTGCTATGATTTCCGAAGTTTGGTACAAGTTTATTGACAACAGTCAAAATTGTTATAAACCAGGACTATATATTACTATTGACGAACAATTGTTTCCAACGAAAGCAAGGTGTAGATTTACTCAATAGTGTAGATTGCCCAGTGAATGACCACGTACCAGAGAATGACCGTTTTGTATAAATATTATTTTTTTAAATATAAATAATACTTAAATATTTTTGAAACAATTCTATTAGATTTTACAGTAATTAATATATTTAATTAAATTTATTTTATACAAAAGCATATTAAATAATGTATGTAAAAAAATAGTTAAGATAGCATGATAGCTAACTTCTGAAATATCGTAAAATTTTTAGTTATTAACCTCAAAACACTATATTTCCAAAACTAGATTTTAATTAAAATTTTGTAAAAAAAAATTGGTAAAAACGCTATTAAATTATATTATAGAAACATCTGAGCCTTAAAAAAAGACTTTCATGATTTTTAAAATTAAATACATATTAAATAATTGTAAATTTGTTACGGTCATTAACTGGTATTTGAATTTAGTATTCTCTACCAGTAAATGACCGAACGGTCAATTTAAGGCAAGGCAAAAATTCGGAACGTCCAGTTAGTGACCGCTGTAATTCAAACTGTGATGTAAGGTTAGAAATAAGAATCGTGTATTAATAATGCCAAAAATTAATGAAAAAAAGTCGACTAATCGTGATAAAAGCATAAGTGCAAATGCGCCTAAAAAGACATGCACGCCAAAAGTAAAAAGAGTGCATAGACGTTTCCAGTGCACTCCAAAGGATCTGAGAGTCGCTTTTGAACTTGTCAAAGAAGGGCAGTTAAGTATCAACAGAGCTTGCGAGCAATACAGAATACCAAAAGGTACTCTTATCAATAAAATACGTGATGGAGATCCAACAATAAAGAGAATGGGTGCACAATCTGTACTGGATAATGTTGAAGAAAGTATGTTGGAACAATGGATACTTGATAAAGCCCATATAGGATACCCCATGCATCCTGTTATTGTAAGGCAAGCAGTTAAAGCTGTTTTAGATAAAGTTCCTAGATCTAATCCATTTAAAAATAATTTACCTAGTTACAAAAAAAATGGTTAACCTTATTTTTAAAGAGGCATCCTAAAATAAAATTAAAAAATACAGAAATTTTATCTAAAACCAGAGCAAGTGTAACAGAAGACAATATTAGAGAATGGTTTAAAGATTTACAGGCATATTTAGAAAAAGAAAACGCTTTAGACATTTTATCAGAACCATCCCGCATATATAATTTAGATGAAACAGGAGTTCAGCTATGCCCTAGAACTGGAAAATTGCTTGGATCCAAGACAGAAAAAAATGTCTATTACATTTCTCCTGGTAAAGAAAAGGTATCTATAACTGTTTTATGTACGTATAGTGCTGATGGAAGAGAAATCGCTCCAATGATAGTTTATCCATATAAAAGGTTTCCACCTAAAGAAGTTGCTTCATCAGTACCAGATGGATTTGTAACTGGGCATAGCCCATCCGGGTGGATGACCATTGAAACGTACAATAGTTTTATAGAGAACGGTTTTTACAAGGAACTAGTCAAAAGAAATATTAAGTTTCCAGTTTTGTTGTTATTTGATGGTCATAGTTCCCATATTAGTTTAAATTTGCATAAATTCTGTGTTGAAAAACGTATCTTGTTATATTGTTTATATCCAAATGCTACTCATATTCTCCAACCATGTGATGTAGGTATTTTTCAAGGGTTAAAGAAATTTTGGAAACAAGAAGTTGCAAGTCATGCACAAAATTCAACTAAAACCATCACAAAAGTGAACTTTGCTCCAATTTTCAAAAAAGCATACGACAAAGCTGCTGACGAGTTATTAAAAATGCTTTTGAGTGTTGTGGCCTTTATCCGTTTAATCCAGATAGGGTTGACTACTCAAAATGCATGTCTAACAGGCACAAAGAAATAAGAAGAGATCATGAAACTGCACAATTTGATTGTGATACTCATGCATCTTCTATGCTTTCTAAAATGGAAGAAGATATGCCCTCAGATGTTTTAGAAGGATTCGAAGAAGCTTACAAAAGTGAGACACTTCCATCATCGGAACTTATTTTGTTTAAAATGTGGAAAAAATATAAATATGGAGAACTTCCTCATTTTGAGATACAAAATAATAACTCAACTTGTTCTAATGCAAATGTGAAAAAAACGTCAGAAGATTTATTAGTAAATATTGATATTGAGAATGTACAAGTTATCAATGGTGATGTAAATAATTTATTAGATAATGAAGAGTATATATTACAATCTAGTGATTTCACATATGATGAAGACCATACACATCTTATGTCTACTTTAGTTTCAGTACAGGACCTCACAGTTATTTCAGGTAATATTATTATGCATAAATATTCTACACGTTGATGTGATTTTTATCCATCTATGTATTGGGTTTTTTTTTATTGTACAGTCATAATTTTGCAATTCATTTATTCTAGATATCGTCCAGCACAATACAACAAGTTTACCTCTACCAGAAAATGAACGCTTCTCACCTGAATCGAAAAACATAGAATCAAACAATTCAACATTGAATTCCCCATTCCCTCTTTCATCCGCTCAAATTATTAGAGAGTCCAGCTTGTCAGATGCTATAAGTTATATTGTTCAGATAAACATTCTACTCATACGTCTTAGCTTATTTTATTTTTGCATTCTTATTTTGTAAACATCTTAATTTAGATATTTCCCCGTCAAACAACCTGTCTCTGATAGAAAATACAATATCCATCAATAGAGTCTTATCTTCCGGTGCAATGGATCTGAGCATTAAATCAAATAAATCATTTCCATCTATCACTGCAGCTAATTCGTTACAGTTTTCACAAAATAATATTTTTGCTATTCCAATGAAAGATCAAAATTTAGTGCAACCTAGTACATCAACAGAGTTGGTTTCTACTGGAACGAATCAAGGTAAATGTTCACTTTTAATTTTAAATTAGCTAAATTTAAATTCTTATTCTTAAATAAAAATCTTTGAATTTATTCAATAGGAGATTCTACAAAGGTTCGTTTAACAGATTCAATGAAGGAATCAACCTCACAAATGAGCTCTTTAGTTATATCAGGTAAAATTTTGAAAATAACAAATAGATTACATAATTTCAATTGATTTATTATTCTATATCATTGACTTATTTATATTGTTCAGATAACAATAACAAGAAAGGTTTAGATGCTGCCTGGAAACAAGAATTGCACTTTCCAACCATTGAATCAAATAAACATAAGAAAAAAAATAAGAAAAAAGTTCCTATTTTTGCTATATCTTCTGAAGAATAGAGAATAGAGCAAGAGCGTAAACAAAAAGAAGAAGACATATTAAATAAAGAAAAGGAATTAAAAAAATTTGAAAGAGAACTTAAAAGAAAGCTAAAATTAGAGGAAACTGAAAAAAAAATAAAGCGAAGCAAGAAAAAAAGGATTTAGCTCTAAGGAAAAAACAAGAAAAAGAAAAGGAACAAAATGAATTAGAACTATTATTAAAGAAACAAGCTGAGATATTAGGGTTACAAAATTATAATATTCCAAAGCAAACTAAAAAAAGGATTAAAAAAGATATTTTAAGTAATGTTACTAATAAAAATATGTGATATTAATTTAATTTAATAATTTAATTTATTATAATTTTCAAATTCTGTTAAATGAGTTATAAAGGTGTTTATTAATGATTAAGAAAAAAATAAATAATACGTTTAATTAGGATGTCAATTAAGTCCCGGGACGGCTGAATATTTTCAGAGGTAAAGTAATTCTGATAAAGGTCAAGGTCATTTCTTAAGTAACTTTCAACGAGGAATCTAATGGTGACATTCACTTTGACCTTGGACTTGACCTTGAAGGTTATTTCAAGGTCAACTGTTTTTTTTAAATAGGAACCCCCATTTTTAAGACTGGTAATCGATAGAGCGGGAAATTTTACATTCAGATACGTAATTAAGTCAGAGCTAGTGTTTGAACTTGAGGGTTACTCCAAGGTTATTTACACTCCAGCAAGGTTCTTAGATACCTCTGAATATTTTTGCAAGCGGTAAAGCTATTCCTCGTGTAACTTTCAACGAGGAACTCAATGGTGACCTTATACTTGACCTTGGACGTGACCTTCAAGGTTATTTCAAGGACACCTATTGTTTTTAATGGAAATCTTTATTTTTTACACTGGCAATCGATAGAGTGCGAAATTTCATTTCGAAAATAGTATTTGACGTGATCTTTAGAAGGTCAAATCAAGGTCAATTTTGGATAAACTGTCAAAACATTGTCGTATTCAAACTTTAGAGGATTTATGAAAGACTAAATGTTTGAAAAAGTTGTGAAACCAACAACATTGACCACCTTGACTTTGAGATCAGCTTTGCACATTATTTGGAGGTTCAAGCACTTTTTAAATTAATAACCTTACTATCGCCCTTATTCTTACTTTTAGCCATACCCAGAAACAATGACGTGGACGTAGTAACTTCTGCTTCCTTTGGGGTGCTTGATTAACGTGAGTCCCCTTGCCTCTCGCGATTGGTTAGCGTGAGTTGAGGGTTCATGGGTTCGGTGTTTCAGGCTTTGACATTTATGTGTCCAACTTCAATCCGGTAGATTTAAAACCCATTAATTAACAAATCCATAAATTGCAAACTCATGAACCCTGAACTCATAATCTTTGAACCCTAAATCAATAAATTTAACACCCATATGGATAATAAACCCAAATACCTACAAATATAAATTCTAAAATTATCCCACAAACCGACAAACCTCCTATTCTTTTTAAACAAGTTCTTTGTATTTTTAGCTCATTTTATAAATTGCGAATAAATTTCTGTGATTTTTTTCTAAGAAGTTTTTTTATTTAATTCTGATTTTTTTTTAAATTTCTTTCTAAACTTTTAAATATTTCTTTTGTAACTGATAGTCCTTATTTTATTATTTGTTAAAAAATTCCTGTCACTGTTCATTTTCTTAACCTTTTCATGAGTTCAAAATAAATTTAAGAACAAGTTAAACAAAAATTTTTTATGTAATAAACATTTTCCTTCATTGTAAACATTTCTTTTTGAACAATTCGTTTTTCTTTGCAATTGATAAGTTTTTAGCTTAGTTTTTGCGGACGAGTCGCTACCACTATTCTTCTTTTTCCTCTGAATAAACAAATTAAAACTAAATTGAAATACATAAATATTCTGACTCGTGTATTATTCATATCTAAATAAAAGTCAATGGCGTATGCTAAACTTTCGACGCGAGAAAGGATAAGTTTATTGATGATGCGTGGTTGGGGAGATCGAGTCCGATCTTACCTCGAAGTTCGTACGTTGTTTAATAACCATTTTCGTAATGAAGACGGACAAACACCTATCTCAAAATCTACAGTCGAAAGGGTTGTACGGCGATTCGCAGAATTTGGGACTGTCAATGATCTTCAGAGAACTGGTCGCCCACAATCTGTAGCAACTGAGGATAAGCAGATTGAAATTGCTGAAGCATTTATTGAAAATCCACATCTTAGTTTACGTAGAGCTGGGCATGAGCATGACGTTTCTCATGAAACTGTACGAAAAATTCTGAAAAGCATCAGTTTTCATCCTTATAAAGTCCATTTGGTACAGGAGCTTAATGACGATGATCCTGATCGCCGGATCGAGTTTTGCGAAGCGATGATGAACAGAATAGACGCAGATCCTCAATTTTTATACAATATAGTTTTTTCGGATGAGGCTACTTTCACTTTAAAGGGTGAAGTTAACAGACACAATTGTAGATATTGGTCAGACACAAATCCTGCATGGATGTTGGACAATCACACACAATATCCACACAAGTTGAATGTTTGGGCTGGCATCTTAAACAATACTCTTGTAGGCCCCTTTTTTATCGTGGGTAATCTTACTGCCGCTTCATACGAACAGCTACTTAGGAATCAAATTATACCACGAATTAGAGAGATAGCAGTTGATGATTACGATGAAACGTGGTTTCAGCAGGATAGAGCAGCCCCTCATTTTGGTAGAGATGTTCGAGCATATTTGGATGCTCAGTTTCCTCATAGATGGATTGGAAGAAGGGGTGAAATCGAGTGGCCTGCTAGATCTCCGGATCTGACACCACTCGATTACTTTCTCTGGGGTTACCTTAAGAGTAAAGTTTATGCCACTAAACCGGACAATTTAGATGAACTGCGCAATCGAATTATGCAAGAGGCTGCTAGAATCGATAGAGGGATGATTCGTGATGCTGTAACTCATTTTTACAATCGCCTAGCTTTTTGTCAAGAAGTTGAAGGTTTTCAGTTTGAGCACCGCCGTTAAACTTTGAATCATTAAGTAAAACGCAAAAGACTTTAGCACACCAATCGTGAGAGGCAAGGGGACTCACGATAATCAAGCACCCAAATCGTGAGAGGCAAGGGGACTCACGTTAATTAAGCACCCTAATCGTGAGAGGCAAGGGGACTCACGTTAATCGAGCACCCCAAAGGAAACAGAACTTACTACGTCCACGTCGTTGTTTCTGGGTAACGCTAAAAGTAAGAATAAGGGCGATAGTAAGGTTATTAATTTAAAAAGTGCTTGAACTTTCAAATAATGTGCAAAGCTGATCTCAAAGTCAAGGTGGTCGATGTTGTTGGTTTCAAAACTTTTTCAAACATTTAGTCTTTCATAAATCCTCTAAAGTTTGAATACGACAATATTTGGCAGTTTATCCAAAATTGACCTTGATTTGACCTTCTAAAGATCACGTCAAATACAATTTTCGAAATGAAATTTCCCACTCTATCGATTGCCAGTGTAAAAAATGAAGATTTCCATTAAAAACAATAGGTGTCCTTGAAATAACCTTGAAGGTCACGTCCAAGGTCAAGTATAAGGTCACCATTGAGTTCCTCGTTGAAAGTTACACGAGGAATAGCTTTACCGCTTGCAAAAATATTCAGAGGTATCTAAGAACCTTGCTGGAGTGTAAATAACCTTGGAGTAACCCTCAAGTTCAAACACTAGCTCTGACTTAATTACGTATCTGAATGTAAAATTTCCCGCTCTATCGATTACCAGTCTTAAAAATGGGGGTTCCTATTTAAAAAAAAACAGTTGACCTTGAAATAACCTTCAAGGTCAAGTCCAAGGTCAAAGTGAATGTCACCATTAGATTCCTCGTTGAAAGTTACTTAAGAAATGACCTTGACCTTTATCAGAATTACTTTACTTCCGAAAATATTCAGCCGTCCCGGGACTTAATTGACACCCTGTATAAAGAAACTACGGGAGGAGAAATTACAAGACAGGAATTTCTATTTCAATTGGCAGAAGAAGTTGCCATCGAATACCAACAAGAGCTCGGCAAAAAAAATCAACCAATACCCATCGCAAGTACAAGTACAGGTTCTCGTGAACGGAAAACATGTCAGATAAGGTATTGTAAAGATAATAAGACGAACAAAATCTGTCTAAAATGTAAAAAGTACGTATGCGGAAAATGTACAGTTGAGAAGCCCATTTGTAAAAAATGCGACGAAAACGAATAAAATGTAGATTATGTACTCTTGAATAAAAAAAATATATTTTTATACTGAAAAGCTGGCTATTGGTCTGCATTCAATATTGAAAAATATAAGTTGTGAAAGACCGGTCATTTGACCAGCCGCGGTAGGAATAGGTATACGTGAAGTGTCGGTAGGAATAGTGTTAAAATTAAACAGCCGCGCAATATTAACAAGCATCCGGAAACATGTTCGTTTTTTATGATTTTGAAACGCAACTGCACGTGGCCGAAACAGAAGATTTTTGCGTGCTTAATTTGTGCGTTGCACAAATTTGTTGCGCTGCATGTGCTGTCGATAACAATATGGCGAATAACTTGTGCCGAAATAACGTCGTATCTTACGCGTCATGTTTATTAGACAGCATTAAATGATAAGTAAAAGAGCCGCGACTGTTCAAATATTTTATTCGTAAAAATGGTCACTCAATCGTCCGCACGTATCGAACAAACAATTGTCGGGAAAAACCCGTGCATCCAGACAGTCTGGAAGACAACGCATGTAAGCAAACTAAACAAAGGGCATCGTAACGCCCATAAAGAACCTAACGATAGGATTAAGATAGAATACAAAAAAAATGGGTTTGAAAGCTGATGTAATTGCCAATAAGGGAAAAATAGTACCATAACGTAATAAATTTCTTAAAGCCCGAAAAAACGAGGTTACGTCCAGGATAAGGAATATAGGTCAAATTTATTCGGCAAAATAAATAAACATGATTCACACAATTTCAAAGATTATAAATTTTAATGGTTAAAAACCTTAAGTGGAATTACAATGATTATACAATTTTCAAACGCAAGACGTAATGTTCTAAAGTTAATTCTTTTTAAAATTAATTCATGTACCTCGCAATAAAAGAGATGCGTAACTTCTTGTATACGGTGGGTTAGGTCTGCTGGTCACGGCAGGTAGCGGCGGGTATCGGCGGGTCCCGCTGTCCCTCGTTACTCCGAGCTGAAGGTGTCGATGCTCGCTCGTTCCCTTACTTCCTCTCTCTCTCTCTTTGTGTTGACGGTGGACAGCAGCTTTCCTTGTTTGCGTCGGTGGGTCAGTCGCCTAGCCCGGTGTTGGAGTCTGCTGCTATCCTCGTCCCTCCAATGTTAAAGAATAGGCCGCTGCCCTGGCCCTGCGCTTTACCGGCAGGTTAATCGGCGTGTCTGATCTTAAGTCCGAGGCGGGCTGTCTCTCGTACACTTGTCGATGTTCGGAGAGGCTCGTCCCTGTGCAGACTGGTAGCCTCGTGGATCTGACTGGCGTGGACGATAATTACGTGCTGAATAGACTCAATACGACTGAACAGTGTTTTCCCTTAGATTCGGGTTTTTATACTCTTTTATTTCCCTCCATTGATTTCCGGTGGGGTGTACTCTTTTGCTCAATTTTTGGAAAAATTCGGCTACTTAATTCACGATCATTTCTTGTCAGAAATCCGGATGTGACTAATCTTGTGATTTTGCGCTGGGGTGTGATCTGCTCTTAGGGCTTATTCCCCTAGGCACAGTGTCGGTGTACATTGTTTTTCTTTTTCACGTCTTGAATATTGATTAGAATTCGAATATAAATTATTTTTATGAGCTGAAATTTGACTGCTCGGCGTAATAAAATTCCTCCGAGATCCACTTCTAAGGTCTTATTTTGAGAGAAAAATGGGTCCGCGCAGTACGTTTGATTTCTTGCTCTGAATATTGATTAGTTTCCGTTTACGAATTGTCTCTAAATATCTTAATATATCGACGTATTGTTGGGAAACCTTCCTCATCTCCTTTATTGCCTTTTGTATTCTTTTTACATTTTCTACCTCTTTACGGATATTGGTATGTCGTAAAAAGAATCGTGTTTACTATTTTTATTCATTATTGTCTTTCTATTATTCTGTACTTTTGCCCTCATTCCTCTATTTATTATTATTCTACGCTTAATTTCTTTTTACCACGTAACAGTTAAAAATGAATTTTTGGAAAAAATATATGTATTGCTGGCTACCGCTCTCCAAAAAAGTTTTTTTTTCGTGTTTTTGAACATTTTTTATACATTTTTCAGCGACGAATTCGAATCCAATATTAAAAAAAGACCGAAAAATTTTTGTGTCCGTCATTTTTTATATTTTATTTTGTGTGGCGCGTTTTTGGATATGGGTCATGATTTCGCTGCATTGGATAATATATCTTTGAACATAATTTTTAATAATTCATAAATTTAAAATAAAATTTAATTTATTTTTAATTTCTTGTAAAATTAAATATAAATATATAGTATATTGGGGTCAAAATTGCTATAAAATCAGTAAAACACATTCAAAATCTTTTTCAAATAACTGAAATAAGTTTTAATTGAAAGTTTTATAAGGTCGTGATATCTTTCGATTGCGATTCCAAACTACGGAAAATAGGATTTAAAGTTACCGAAAGAAAACACTGTTACATATCAACAAAATTGCATTTTTAGGACTGTTCAGGTCTATACCATATATGTACTCGTACTGTAAAATTATATAATCTATTGCAAATGCTTATTCTAGCTATAAATATCAAATATGTGCAAATTCTAAACTGTGCTGTGACTGTGTGCTATTTATTATTGTTATAATAATTGAATTATTTGGAAATTATTCTTTGATAATCTTTGTATATCTGCTGCAATATTGTATTAACCTAACATATTATATTATTCATATAGCAATCAGTTATTTGGAAGCACAAAATATGCTAATAAATAAAAAAGAAATGACAAAATTTATATTTGCACCTAAATAAATCTTGAAACAGTCATAAATTTGTTATCATGCACGAACTTCTATAACCACTTAAATCGAGTTTGAACAGCACGTTAATAATTTAGCATTAGTTAAGGTATAGAAAACCATGACATAAAAATATCATTTTCTAAAAAATTAAAAATAAATAAAATTTTATTTTAAATTCATGAATTAGTAAATATTATTTTCAAAGATATATTATCCAATGCAGCGAAATCATGACTCATATCCTAAAACGCGCCACACAAACTAAAATTAAAAAATTGACGAATAAAAAAATTTTTCGGCTTTTTTTTTAATATTCGATTCGAATTCGTCGCTGAGAAATGTATAAGAAATGTCCAAAAACATGAAGAAAAAAATATTTTTGGTGGGCGGTAGCCAGCAATACATACATTTTATTCAAAAATACATTTTTAACCTCGTTTTTTCGGGGTTTAAGAAATTTATTACGTTATGGTACTTTTTTCCCTTATTGGCAATTACATCAGCTTTCAAACGCATCTTTTTTTGTATTTCTATCTTAATCCTATTGTTAGTTCTACGATTTTGTCCAACGACAGTTCAAAATCGTACACTGTGCGCCGCCTGACCGAGCGGAGAGGTACCATAAAAAAAAGGTAGACAGTCTGACGACGTGGGTTTCCCAAAGCGGAACACGTGCGACTGCTAATCTGGCGTGGGTGGCCCCTCTCCCTTGGTTGGCGCGGCGGCGGGCCCCGCTGCAGCCGGAGAGACTTTACTTCAGCTCCGATCTTCACAGGAGTAACTACTCTGGAGGTCCAGCTGATTTTCTTATAACTAGAAAGCAACCACCGTGCGACTCTAGCCCTTCGTTCGCTACACGTTTTAACGTTAACCTTAAATATAGAACTTGTATCTATTTAATTCTCACAAGTATTTTTCTTGATAAATTCAAATAGCCCGCGCTCGACCGACGCGCCATATCTCGCGTGTCTGACGGAATATTACAAACTGTTCGTATTATGGTGTTCGACAGCACATTTACAAGGGTCGCAGTTGTGTAGACGATTTTATTAATTTTGTTGTTCGTTGCAAAAAAAACCGTGAACAATCGAAAAAATAATTATTTTTCTTCTTTTGTGCGAATCGCGCACAACGATCGTGCGTTTGATGCACAATTTATTTTAAACACCGTAGTTAAAACGCGTAAAGATTTAACACCTTCGATTATATTTTGAACGGACAAAAAATTATTAACATTCAAATCGGGATAACCAAATTTATTGATAGTTTGAGTTATCTTCTGATGAAGTTAGCGAGTTTTGAAAAAACCTTTGATTTGCCCCCTGGCAATAAAAAAGGTTTTTTTTCCTCATTTATTCAATACGCCGGAAAATGAAAATTATGTGGGCGTTTTTCCGGATGCTCATTATTATGCGCCTGATAGTATGAGGGTATACCGAGAGTACAGCGCAAAATGCGGTTTTCAACTTTTCAGAGGAGTTGATTGAATACTGCATTCAAGATATGTCGATTTTAAGGCAGGCGTGCCTTAAATTTCGAGACATCTTTTTAAAAGCAGGCACAGTCGACCCGTTCGTCAAATCTGCAACGATTGCCAGCGCCTGGTCTATGGTTTTTCGTAAAAATTTTTTAAAGGAAAATACGATAGGAATTATACCCGCAGGCAAGTACACGAGTGCGGATCCACACTCTCAAAAGGCCATAGAGTGACTGCTCTGGGAGGAAAAAAAGTAGGGCGAGAAATAGTGCACGCGGCGCGTGGTCGAGAGTACACGCTACCGGAGGGACCTCTCGTCGATGGGTATCTGACAGCAGGGTCGGGGCAAAAGGGGACAGTTTACCAATTTCATGGGTGCTTTTTTCACGGCTGCTCGCGATGCTTTGAAAATAATAGAGATGAGCCACGCGTAAACGGTACAACTTTTAACGCCCTCTATGAAAACACGTTAGCCATGAACAAAATCATATCATACGGATACGCGTTTGTCGAGATGCGGGAATGTGATTTCGAACGTGATATCGGATGCGATAAGGAATTTATAAATTTTATTAAAAATTATCCGTTGGTGGAAAATATCACGTTGAACCCGCGAGATGCATTTTTTGGCGGGCGAACGGGGAACATTGTAACGAATTATGAAGTTCGCGTATCCATTTATATGCAAGACGGGCAAATTTCCAGTTGGTCACCCCAAAAATTTTCATCGGCGAGCAGTGCAAGAAATTAGCGGGGGAAAAATATGAATCTTTTTCTGAAAATGTTGAGGGGTTGGTTAAATGTAAAGCTTTACCCCTGCGCGATTTATTTCACCCCGTTCTCCCGATAAAAATGCACAATCGTCTACTTTTTTCTTTGTGTAAAAGATGCGTGGAAATTTTAAATAGCCGGGAGAGCGATCATGAAAATGTTAAAGACAGAATTTTTCGGGTACGCGGGTCTCGGCCGAATTGAAAAAAGCACTCGAGATGGGATACTCACTGATTAGCATTGATGTAATTTGGCAATATGAAACCTGTCAGTATGATAAAACTGGTCGGAGCGGGAGCCTTTTCGATGCGTACATAGATACGTTTTTAAAAATAAAACAGGAATCGAGCGGGTGGCCGTCGAAAGCTAAAAGCGACGATGAAAAAGAAAATTATTTACGCGAGTATTTCGAAAAAGAAGGCATCGTGCTTGAGCGAGAAAAAATATCGAAAAATACGGGTTTACGTTCGGTTGCAAAATTATGTTTAAATTCATTTTGGGGCAAATTTGGTCAGCGTGACAATCTGCCTCGCACGGAGATTGTTCGTAACCACGAACAGTTATTAAATATTTTAACAGACGTCGAGAAAGAAGTCTGTAGTCGCCTTACAGCCGACGAAGACACGATCTACGTTGCCTCGAAATTTAAAAAAGAGTCCAGTTCCAATGCTCCTTCGACCAGCGTTACAATCGCCGCGTACACCACCGCTCAAGCGCTTAACACTCTACGGATATTTGCAGCAGCTCCAAGATCGCGTTTTATATTACGATACAGATTCGCTAATATTCGTTTCGAAAGATTAGTTTCGGGGGTCCTAAATTTTATCCCTACAGGGTGCGCTCGTCCGACGGTACAGTTCACGATACATGTAAAATAAAATGGATACGCTGCAATTACAAAAACTCGTTAAAAATAAATTTTGATTCTATCGAACAATTAATAAAAAAATATAACAATAACAAAGAAGCCGAAATAAAAGTTTCGAATTTAAATTTTCAAAGAACCGCGTTACATGAAAAAACCTGTAGAGTTGTATTAAAAAACGTAGATTTATCGGAGAGTGCGAATCTTATCCGTTCGTTTATAAAAAGAAAAGAATGTAATAATTTTCTTTTTGCAAATGCCCGCTCGAACTATGCAAAATCAATAGAATATCTTCTCGATCGCCCGTGCACTGTGCCCGCCTGCGATTTTTATCCAGAGTACAAAAAATCGTTAGGAGGATGGTCGTGGTACGCAATTATCAAGGATTTATTTTGGACCAGAAGATACAATCCCTCTAAATATTACGAATCCCTCGAGAATTTAAATAGGGTAAAATACTCTGCACGCTGCCGATTCTCCGTCTGTATGTATGGGCGCTTTAGATCCAGCACCGGACCCGCCGATAACCCTGAAACTTGGATACACCGAAAGAAATATTTGTTCATTAACATGATCAAAGAAAATGACATTATAAATATTGATTTCGGTGTACACAAATTTCATGAAATTCGGGACCATTCCGATGCTGTAAAAGCGGAGTTAATTCTTTTTTGCCCTACGCATCATAGGCGTTTCCTCTGCTGGGGATCGCAAGACCTTGACGTTGGTGCAGGGGCTGAATCATGGGATCCATTGGGGGGCTCGATGACCGTGGGGGATGGGGTGCGGGTGTCCTATAAACGGATCTATCCCGCATCATGATGTGGGTGCCCTATAAACGGGTTCTATCCCACGTCATTTCCATCGCCGACGGTCAAGGAGCCTTCCTACCTCTACAGTGTAAGGGTCGGTTCTTGGGAGAGGGAGAGGACGCTGTCCTATCCCGCTAACAAGAGCTGGGAGGGCAAGGATCCTGTGGTGACCAAGAAGCGGTCCTCCGATAGGCAATGCGAGTAACCCATCGGGTACCCCGCTTCAGGGCCCGTCCTTGGAACGGGGACTCGCCCCAATCCAAGGCGTTAGACACCGTGCCGAGGGATGCATGGCACAGGGGAGCTGTGTCGCAAACGGTTCCTTCGGGGGAACAGGTCGAACCCCGTCGTATGAAGACCTTACCCGGGAGGGCGGCCACTG
Organism: Sycophila sp. Sp_5; assembly: GCA_018906775.1. NCBI lineage: Eukaryota > Metazoa > Arthropoda > Insecta > Hymenoptera > Eurytomidae > Sycophila > Sycophila sp. Sp_5. Next base: position 403,712 of record JACCID010000090.1, read on the forward strand.
CCGGGTGGACCTACACTTCCGCACTACTCGTGGGACTCAAATGGACCATATCGAAGACAACAATATAAAACAATAATTTAGGGATTGAGGAAGATCGGGTACTTATACCGATCTCTGAAATCCCTATGGACCAAGAAGGGGCTGGCAAACCGGCACCTTCTTCAGCTGGGCAACACAAAGGGACGGGCTTGAACCGAAACCTGAGTGGAGCCCAGAGAAGAAAACTGCTGAAACAGCAGGCAATAGAGGAGGGCAAACCTGTACCCAAGTTTGGGGGAGGCAGGAAGGAGAGGGTAAGGGAGGAAAGGCGGGCTAGAACCGCCCAACCAACCACCTCTGCTACTGCACCCACAGGCTCGGCGAAAAGGGGCGCCTCCACCAGCCTTGGCTCAATGACAGGTAAGCTACTGAAGAAGCCAAGGCAGGAAGGTAGCTATGCCTCGGCAGCATCAAACCTTCCCAGGGTAATCGTCACTTGTGGGGATTACCTGGGAGGAGAGATGCCAGACGAGGTATGCAAAAACATCAAGAAGACTATCGTCAAAGAGGTCATAGACATTGAAGACGGGGGCTTCGTACCCCGTTTCAAGGAATCCTTCCCTAGAAAGGGGACCATGGTCTTCATTTGCGAGGACAAGGAGTCAAGCACCTGGTTAGAAGGAAGGATAAAGGACCACAACCTAGGGCGGGAACTTGGGTTGAGGGCGGTAAATCCGGAGGAGCTTAAGATTACAAAGGTAATCGCTAAGCTACCTCCGGAAATAGATTCTGCCGAGGATTTCCTGAAGCTGGTCCGAAAGCAGAACGGGGGAGTGGAAACGGCAAAATGGGCGATCCTGCGAGGAACCAGTAATGGCTACCTCGTTTTGGGTCTAGATGAACCATCCGCGGCCACTCTAAAGAGCCGGAACTTCAAACTTGCGGTGGGCGTAGGCACAGTAACCCTTAAGGTGCTAGGCCGAAACGAAACCGCCGCAGGCGAAGCGAAGGCTCCAGAGGAAACGCAGCAGACAGTGTAGCCAAATAAATGGCTACTACTGGGATACGTTTCTCTCAGATTAATTTGCACCATTGCAAGAGCGCCTCAGCGATTCTAGCGAGGAGCATGGCAAGGGTGCAGACAGGCATAGCCCTAATACAAGAACCTTGGTTGTGGAGAGGACGTATAAGAGGACTCAACACAATCGGGGAACTTTTTGTAGGGAACAGTAACGGTAACGATAACGCGCGGGCTTGTATCGTTACAAAAGGTATTAATGGCATTTTGTTACAGGAAATAAGCTCCAGGGACATCACCGCCATCAAGATAGATTTGGAAGATAACGAACATCGAGTGAGGACGACTGTACTAGTTGCAGCATATTTCCCACACGAAGAAGAAATACCGACAACAGGAATTAGGAAAGTGGTGGAATACTGCAGACAAAAAAACCTGGATCTCATTGTCGGCTGTGACGCCAACGCTCACCATGAAGTTTGGGGAAGCACCGACATAAATGACAGGGGAGAGAAGCTGTTAGAATTCATCACAGGAACAAACCTAGACATCGTGAACAGGGGAGTTGAACCGACCTTCGTAACAGCGAATAGAAGGGAGGTTCTTGACCTTACCCTCGCGACGATGGGGATCAAGAATCACATACAGGGATGGAGCGTCAGCAACCAACCATCCCTGTCAGACCATAGGACCATAAATTTTAGGATAGAAATAAAAAAACCTAAAGTGGAACAAAGAAGAAACCCCAAAAATACAAATTGGGCAGCATATAAGGAGGAACTAGGCGAGAGACTGGCCGGCCTTAAAGGAAAATATGGTTCAAGCCTAAGCCTGGAATGGACATTAGAACAAATCCAAACGGCGATGGTGAGAGCCTATGAAAACAACTGTCCCTTAAAACCCAGAGGGAGCAAAAACAGCACACCTTGGTGGAACGGAAACCTGGAAAAGCTGAGGAAACAGGCAAGAAAACTGTTTAACAAAGCAAAGAAATTAAACGACCAGGAAGGATGGAAAGCGTATAAAAATACTCTAAATACATTCAAAAAGGAAGTTAAGGCAGCTAAAACCGAAAGTTGGAGGAACTACTGCTCGGGCATGGAAAACCTAGCAGACACAGCTAAATTAGCTAGGCTCCTTACCAAGGACAACGACTGTCGATTACAATGTCTAAAAGACGCGGCAGGAAACTACACTGATACAGAGGTGGACACTTTGGAACTCCTACTCAGAGCATGCTATCCTGATTTTAACAGAACAGAAGAGGAGGCGTCGCACACGCTGGAATGGTGTGAAGGACCCACAGATTGGAATCTTGCAGCCAAAGTTATATCTAAGGAAAAGGTTGAATGGGCAATTAATTCCTTTGAATCATACAAAACACCGGGCCCGGATGGCATCTTTCCGAAGATGCTACAGGAACGAGATGAACACATCTTAAACCTAATCACGGGACTACTCAGAGGATGTATTGCCACAGGATATGTTCCTGAAAAATGGAAAGAAACACGGGTGGCGTTTATCCCAAAACCCGGAAAAAAAGACTACTCCACAGTAAAGGACTTCCGACCAATAAGTCTAACGTCCTTTCTACTGAAAACTTTGGAGAGATTGGTGGACTACTACATAAGGAATGAAATCCTGAGTGAAAATCCACTACATGCAGGGCAGCATGTGTACACCGTAGGCAAATCTACGGAAACAGCATTACACTCGGTGGTCACTTACATCGAGAAGGCCTTTAATACGAAGGAAACAGTAATTGGAGCCTTCATAGATATTGAGGGAGCCTTTAATTGCACCACAAGAGACACCATTCGCAGAGCACTGGAAGAGCACGGAATCCCAAAAACCATCGTCAGATGGGTGATGAGGATGCTGACTAACAGGAGCATATACAGTGAATGGAGGGGTAAAAAAGTAAAAGGAAAAATCAACGATGGATGCCCACAAGGGGGAGTACTCTCACCCCTACTGTGGCTACTAGTGGTTGACGGATTACTGTGTATGCTAAGCAAAGAAAGGATTTTTGCAATTGGCTATGCAGATGATTTCGCCATAATGGTGAAAGGTAAATTTGAAGAAATTCTTCCAGACCTCATCCAAAGGATACTGGAGAAAGTAAAGCAATGGTGTCAGGGGATATCCTTAGGGATAAATCCAAACAAAACGGAAATAGTCCCTTTCACCAGGAAATATAAAAGTAAAATAAATAAGGAAGCAACCTTCTACGGGAAGAAAATACCGTACGCAGAGGGAGTAAGATACCTAGGGATCTACCTAGATAAGAAATTACACTGGAACCAACAACTGAGTTCACAGTGCAAGAAAGTACTAAACATTTTCATGCAATGTAGGTCGGCGATTGGGACAGGATGGGGGCTTGAACCCCAAAAAGTCTTGTGGTTGTACGAGGCAATACTGAAACCAAAACTGACCTATGCTGCAGTGATATGGTGGGAAGCAATCCGTAAAAGAACCTCAATCAAAAGTCTGGACCACATACAGGCGGTGGCATTGAGGGGGGCATACGGATTGAGAAGAAGTACACCCACAGCTGCAATCAGAATGTTGCTGGACATAAATGGCCTAGACCTTGATATCAAGGAGGTGGCGGCCAGGACAGCGTACAGAATGATATGCAGTGGTGAGTGGAAAGACAACGGGATGGGACACATGACCATCCAAAAAGAAATTTTAACAGATGAGATCTTTTGGTCCTCACAGGATCAAACGAAGAGACATATCAGCTTCGGGAAACGTTTCAAAACAAGAATACCGAACAGAGAAGAATGGAAAGAAAACCAGTTCCTGGGACATGGAGAAATATGGTTTACAGATGGATCCAAGTCAGAGAAAGGAACTGGTTTCGGCATTTGTGGACCAGGCGGGGAAAACAACTATAACTGCAGGCTCAAAAGCTTTAACACAGTCCTTCAGGCAGAAATCGCTGCAATAAGAGCATGTGCAGATAATCTAGTGAGGAGGGATGTAAAGGGCAGATTTTTACAAATCTGTACCGACAGCCAGGCCTCCATAATGGCCCTGGAAAACCCACTCACCAAATCAATATTAGTCAGGGAAACGAGAGACACTCTCGATAAACTGACTAAGACAAACAAGGTTATCATCAACTGGATTCCAGGCCACTCAGGTTACAAAGGTAACGAGAAGGCAGATAACCTTGCAAGACTAGGTGCGTGCTATGGTAATCAACCAGAATGGGAGATAGGAGTACCATACCAGGAGGGTTGTAATACCATAAGAACCATAATAAAGAAGGAACGATGGGAAGCCTGGGAGAACTCTGAAGGTTATAGGTGGATCAAGGAGCTACTTGGAAAGCATATTACTGGATGGATCTCAAAGAGCAGGAACCTAGACAAACAGGGGGCCCGAACCCTTATAGGCCTATTAACAGGACAACCTCCGTTGTTATACGCACAAAACAAAGGGAACGAGTAACCTTTGTAGGTGGTGCCAAGAAGAGGAAGAAACCCCAAAACATTTCTTCTGCGAGTGCCCTAACCTCACAGGAGCTCGCGTGAAATGGCTCGGAACAGGGGTTTTGGACTCGGAGCAATTCAGCAAAATGGGGACAAACAACCTAATGGCTTACTCCAAAGCCTTAGGGATGAACCACTTTGCTGAGGAATAGCCAGGGGGATAGGGATACAATGGCGAAAGCTAAGTGTCCCTGAGTTATACCCAGGCAATCTATATAATAATAATAATAATAATCATAGGCGTTTATACCGGAGATCGCGCAGAACCGTTATAATGCCTGTAACGGGTTTATTTTCAATGTGTATTTCACTCGAAAATTACGAGCCAACTAGAATTAGGCCAATTCAATTAGACGATTAAGATCGACATGTATTTTTAGAATTAAGTAAAAGCAATGTATTTAGAATCACGTAAAATCAATGTATTTATAAATAAGTAAAAACACATTAATTTGTAATAAATATGTAAGATAAGGTATTTGTAAATAAATAGAAAAATAAATTAAGCTAAAACTTTTTTATTTAACAATAAAAACTTCTTCCATTTCCCATCCCTTACATAAGTACTTGCAAGTATGTTTAAATACTAATTAATAAGGAGTGTCAGTCGGGCAGATGGGGCGCAAAAGGCACTCGATATCTGCGACTGCTGTATCAAAGGCGCAAATAGCTGTGTTTGCCTGTATACTATATCCACCTTCACAGGTTGCTGACAGAGACACGTAGAAATTGTTGGGCAAGATGCCTTTTTGATCAAAATAGACACGCAAAGGCCGACCGTTGACCAAATTTTTCACCAATCTGCACGCTCTCAAACTCCATCTGCGAGCATCGGGTGATTTCGGTACAATTCCACTCAAACGCCTACAAAGACACCTACATGCGGCCGTACAGTAGTCACAGCAGGGAAGTATCTGTGGGCGTAGTGAGGAATCAGATTCGTCGTTGTCTTATGCGCTCGCACGCGTGTTTCACCAGTCCCCCTCTCGAACTACGGAACTACTAAAGATTTCACGATAAAGAAGGAAAATTTATTCCGAAAGAAATCGCCGTAGTGGAACTTGCTAGTAATTCTTTGAGACATTGGATAATAAAATTCGACGAGGACGAGTACAACCTTGCGGATCTGACGCCTGGACTTTTAGCCACAAACACCTACCTGATTTGTTACCATCACGCGCTCGAATGGTTCGACGGTGAATCGAATCTCAAGGACGTTTACGTGGCGCTACGCAAACTCATGCGCAATGCCCTGCGTATTTACGTGCGAGAACATCAAAAGCAAAAACATTTTCAAATGGTGCTGGCGAGACAAATAATTAATTTAGAGGAGTACAACTGCCCCAAATTTCAAAATTTACCAAAAGCTAAAGAGCCGTTTTGCACTTATCACAGGCAAAAGCGAGGATTTGCTTGTTCTCTAGCCTATATTTAAGTACGTATTTAAGCTGCGGGAATGGCTCATTGAATCATTGGCGCATGGGACGTCCCCCTCGAGGGGTGAAGTAGACGAATCGGAGAAAAAGGAGGAGAAGAAGAAGGACGGTACAGTAGATAAAGTGTGCGACAATTTTAAAAAAACTTGAGTGCGCAAGAGCCGCAAGGCACCTGCCACCCAGTCAGCGATGAGTAGGGGTGTGGATCCGTTGTACGAAAACGTAGACCCAAAAGAATGAATTCCCTACAGTTACAAAAAGCACTCGCTCAAGTAGCGGCTCAAACTGTGGGAGTCTTCCCAGCCGACAAGATATCTCTAAGGTGGAAGCGGCCGTGTGCCCTTGTGGTTAGTACAGATGACAGCTCCAAAGGAGGAAGCCACTGGGTGGCGATCTACGTTAAATCCGTCGGGCACGGTGTATATTTCGACAGCTACGGAATTCCCCCAACAATCACCGATCATATCGATAGACTTTGACGAAATTGTAGAAGTTACGAGTGGAGCATCCCTCAATTGCAGACTCTCGATTCTTCCGTGTGTGGGCAGTTTTGTATTAGTTTTCTGTTTTATATGTCTCATGGTTATGACTTACATCGGTTTTATTCGCTTTTTTCAACTGACATAGGCGATAATGACAGGTTTAGTGTAATATTATTCGATCTGTGATATAGTATTTCTGCGTCCCCGTACTATTCACTGACGGACCAACGGGTATTTCCTCTCGATTCAACTCCGTTACCCTAAAAGCAATAAAACTCCCTAAGCCTTATCACAAGCGGAAATCCAACACTGCAAAAATTAAGTACGTTAAAAGGGTGCCAGTTGCTTGTGCACCGTCTTGGTCCGATGTCCGGCTGGCTCAGACTCAAGGGTGGTCGTTGACGCTCCGAGTCCGGGGAAGTCCTCCGCGACTAAGGCAAAATTCCACTGCTCTGCTTTACTGCTACCGCTGTCGCTGCTGAGGCTAACCACCGCCCGTGAATGCTGAAAAACGCGCTCGAACACGAACACTCAAGGGGGAAAATGGCAGAAACACTCAAATAAATCACTCACTCGAATTCAACAAAATCCACTATATTTAATAAACGTGTGTTACACGGGTCACAGTGTGGTGAATGTCGCGTCCACGAAACCGTTTGCGCGGGTGTGCACGTACCGACCCTACACCTTCATTCGATCGCCACTGTTCTCACCACAAAATAACTCGCCTAGCTCCAACCAACTCCAACAACTCCCCTACACTAATTTACTTCTAACTAATTAATCACTCGCTAACTTCCCTACAATCAACTCCTCTAAATCCTCCTCAAACTACTACCTAAAATCTGTACTACAAAACTTCTACAAAATTGAGAAAAAAAACTGCGTGGCATCAGTACGAATACTTTTTCCAGAATGGCGGTTTTCTTTGCAAAACCGCCGTTCTGTCCGCGTTGCGAATTTTCCCTCTCACTCTAACACATTGATCATCTAATCACGATCGGCGCGCAGGTTCGCGCGTCGCGAACTCGCGACACGAGCGCCCTCACGGACCTGAGATCGCGCGGCGGTACTAGCGCCCTCGCGGAGACGCGACATGCCGCCACGGTGGAGGCAAACTCGAGCACAAGAGCCACGGCGACCACGAGTCGAACGCGCCATCTCTCAAGGCTCTACGATGCATAGGAGCGGAGATCGGTCGTTTCTCCCTCGCTCCTATGGCCGCGCGCATCGCCCTCTCTCTCTTGCACATAGCGTCGCCGTCGTCCTCGCCTCTCGTCGTGGCAGTCGCGGCGTCGAGGGAAGATGGCGGCTGCGCTCAGCAGAGCGGCCGTCTCTCGTCTCGGCTGCGTGTATTGTCACGGCACCGTCGGACTGCATCCCGCTGGATGACTCCCTCGCGCTTCACCGGCTTCTCATTCATCTCTCTCACTCATGCGTGTCCCGGCCTCTAGCACCAGGTACTCCTCATACTCTCCTCCTCGTCTCGTCGAGCCTGCCTGTGTACATAAATATTGCAAGACAGCTCGACGGCGACGAATTCCCTTCCTTCCACAATACTTTTAATTAATTAAATCGAAACTCCCTCACAGATCACATAACTAAATGTAAGAAAATTCATAAAAAAAATGGCAATGTAATATGTACTACGTGTAAGCAATCCTGTAAGCCAAAGTCTTGCGTGGTGTATTAATCAATTGTTTTATAATGATATATGAGTGTGTGTCTGTGCTTGTGCGTGTGCGTGTGCGTGTGCGTGTGCGTGCCCGAACAAGTACAGTTTAAAGAGTGAAAGTGAAAAAAGTACAGTTTAAAGAGCAGCCAACCGTCTACGTGTTGCACGCATGGACCTACGCCAGCACAGCACGATGCGGGGAGTGGGGGCAAATAGCGCGCGATAGCAAAAGATTCAAAAAGAGAATAGAGCTGCTGGAGTATATAATTAAACCTGTACTTGTAAAAAAACGATAAGATATTTTAAGAGATATATAATCCTGTGTGCGTAATTTTTGTATCCAATATTCAATGTACGTATTATTTTTTACTAATAAATTAAAATATATGTGAATTTTATACAGGCTGACTTGTTATTTCAAGATCTTTTCACTCCCAATCCTTTTTACCGCACCGCAAGTATAAAATTCTTTACAGCTAAAAAGTTAAATCATTTCTTCGAGAGAGCTCCACGAGAGAAAATGGGCCAAAGCGGCAGCAGTAGCGCCTCTGCCGAACGAGATCGTCTGGTACATAACGAAGAAAAGAATGACGAAGGAGGATATAAACCAAGTACTTGGAAAAAAGATGCCATAGATAAACAATATAAACCGAGTATTTGGAAAGAGTATACGGAAAAATTTTCTACAAATACATTTTTAGTGCCAGGTAACAAAGGCTATGAACGGGGCCAAAAAAATAAAAAACAAAGTCCGCGCTAGCTACTCCCGTCACTGCCAGCCCCCCCTAGCACCTGCCGCAAAGAAAATCCGTGCGATGCACTGGTCCTAGCTTGTAGGTGTGGGGAGGGTGGGGCCTCCTTCCACACGGCGTGGGTTCCCGGGTATACAAGGGCAACCACCCACTACCCACCTCATGCCTCGTCCTTAGTTGCCCGCTAAACACCAACGAGTCTAGTTGCACGAAATTTTTCTTTTTTTATGCGCGTAGAAATCATGAGGCAGAGACAGTTAAAAGAAAAAAACGCATCCGCCTGGCTACACACAGAGAAGGGCCCGAAGCAGCGCCCGTCCTTCCTCGACATTGAAGAGAATTCGCTTGAATGTTTTACTAGAAGTAAAAGATCAAGAATGGAGCAAGCGCCGCACAACTATATACCAACCAAAATTAAAGAAGAAGGAAAAAGAAACTCGACCGAGTGAAAACAAAATAAGCCTTTTGCACGCAATGTATCCTTTCAATAATTCTCTTAATCGTAGGTGCGGGATGTGCCGAGAAGAAGACCGCTTATGTTGTGTAGGCCCTGGTTAGGCGCGGGGAGCGCCGGAAGAGGGACCGCGTGCGCGGCGCCCACGCGTACGCGGGGGCCGCGGCAACCACCCACCACCCACCTCCGACTTCCCACCTCCCACCTCTCACATCCTGGCTCGACTCGCATCTACGCGCCCCCGCGTCTAATGTCATTGAAAAAAACAAAATTTGTTGCATTATTTGTTAATAATTATTACTAACAATACCACCCACCACCTAACCTCCCACCTCTCCCGGGCCCCCTCGGGCCGCCACGCGCCCGCCGACCGAACCCGCGGTAAAAATCTTCCCCCGAGCACTGATAACGCTCCCAGACAGCCACGCCCACAGTCTGGAAAAACTTCCCCCCTCCTACTAACGAAGTCGAGGAAAACGTGAACGAAATTCTGGAAACGGTATTTGAGCAATAAGAGACGTTCGGTCAGTTGTTGAAGAAAATTACAATGTTGAAAACGGAAAATGGTATTATGAAAAGGCAATTGTTAAATGTGGTACGAAGCACGACTGCACGAATGACAAAATTAGAGGATAGGGTTAGCTCGATTGAGGTTCAGGTCAACGGGATAACAGCCGATTTTAGTAGATTAAGTTTATATTAACTTGGTTTTTTTTAGTACGTAGGTGGCGGATAAATTTAAGCGGGTATATTTGTTTTTCAAATGGTAGTTAGAATACATGCGGAGTAATGATCAATTTTTTTTTTGGGTGTTACGTTTAGATTATTAAAAGCCATTGCACGGCATTAGTCAGTTTTTTTTCTCTCTCTTTCTTTTCCTAAAAGATAACCGCACGTACCGGTTTTTTATTTTTTTTTCTCTCGGGTTATTTTATTATTGCATTTATAGTAAAATCATCGTCAAAATGTCGGGGAAAATAGGCGTAGCGTGGATCTACCGTTTGAAACGCGAGGAATTAGTCGAGACATTAACGAAGCACAATATTGAAAAGTCCGGGAAAGTTGACGATTTGCGCAAATGTTTGGTCGCTTTCGTACGTAAGAATCTTTAATTATTAACCGATAAACCAGAAGGTGCAGATGATTATAACGAGCAGTTGGATAAAACAGTGGACGAAGAAAAACCGGAGTATTTTTAGGTGATAGTTAAGGAAGCACGGACATCAACACCAGCCGCAATCGGATCAGGTATGCAAAATCTGACCAACGTTCTTGATGGACATCAGTTGCAAGAGGGACAGCAACCGATTTACGTCATGGAACAAGAGAGCAACTCAACAGCTAAGGTGCTGGATCAGACGCTTCGATGGAAAAGACGTTTACTCTTTTTTTGAAGGAGTAGACGAACTGAGATGCGCGTACCAGTTTTCAGAACGATAAATCATCAAGGGGTTTCCGGAATTATTAAGAGGGGAAGCACTTCTGTGGTTCCGGAACAATTTTCAGGTCATGGCCGGAATTACATGAATGAATCGGTACGTGCGTATATGACGGCGCTATCAACACTGAAGCGGCGGCTTGGGAAGATTGAGGCGGAAGAGCAGCTCAATAATATGAAACCGGAGTTCCGATTGTACGTTAAGAGGGATAGCGTGAACTCGTCGGTAGATTTAGTAAAGAAAATTGAGCGGATTGAGCAAACGCTCAAGTTGGTGAAAATCGTGGATAAATATCGTATCGAGTCAACGAGCGAAATAAACGCGGTAAATGATACGCCGAAAGATAGATTAAAAGCTTGCTGGAAATATAAATAGCAGGGCCATTCGCGGCAAAATTGTAAAAATAAATGGCGAAAATTCTGTTCCTTTTGTGGGAAGGATAATGCATTCACAAGGGACTGTGTCATCTAGCACAACCGGCGAGAAACGGAGCGCAAACCGAGACGAAGCCAGCGACGAAGTCTCGACCGACTTAGTTGTTTCGCGTTGTGCGTGTATGTGAATGTAAATGTCGGGAAATTTGAATGCGATGCTCTGATTGATACCGGTGCAAATTTTTCATTTATTAACCAAGTGACGATTGATAAAATTAAAAAAATTAATGGTAGAATCATGAAAGTTGCAAAAATAGCAGCCGTTGCAAATGGAAAATTAGTGAAAATTAGTACCAGAGTATGCTATTTGGTATAGATTTAATAAAAAAATTAGATCCTGTTTTTACTTTAAATAATAAACAGTTATTACCGACATTCAGGAAATATGTAATATAGACGATAACGTAGGGATAAAGGCTCTCGCAGAAAAATAGAAGATTAGATGCATGGATTAAACAAGAAAAAGAAGAGATGCAGCATATGTAAGGATGCACACCGGTAATCCAACATAAAATGAAGTTAATTGACGAAACACCGATAAAACAGAAGTACCGACCAAGAAATACAGTGATCCGGAAAATGATCCATGACAAAGTCAATAAGAAGTTGGAAGCTGTAATTATAAGAAGATCAGCAAGTCCTTGGAGTTCTCCAATAGTACTGGTAAAGAAGAAAGGTGGGAAAATGCGTTTTTGTGTGAATTTCCGAAAAGTGAATTCGGTGACGGCTAAAAATGCATATCCGTTGCCGTTCTTGAATTCGATGCTTGATCGTTTACAAGGCGCTCGTATACTATCATCTATTGATTTAATAAATGGATATTGGCAGGTAGCGTTAGACGAAGAAAGCAAAGAAATAACCGCATTCACAGTACCCTGCTTGGGTCTGTTTGAATTTAACTTGATGCTATTTGGATTGCATTCTGCAGGTGCAACGTTCCAACGGCTCATGAACACGATTATCACTGCAGATATGGCTGAAAATGTATTTGTATATCTGGATCATATTATTATAATTTCGGAAACTTTCGAAGAGCATATGAAATGTCTGAAGATTGTTTTTGAGAGATTAAAGAATGCAAATTTGAAACCGAATTGGGAAAAATGCAATTTTGTGCGTAGCGAATTGAAATTCTTGGGTCACGTTATGGATGAATTCGGAGTACGAACAGACCCAGAAAAAGTAGCCGCTGTGCAGTAACTTCCTGTACCGACTAACCCTAAAGAGATAAAAAGATTTGTAGGGATGATTTCTCGGTATCGGCGTTTTATACCGAACGTTGCAACCATGACAACCCCGTCACAAGATCACTTAAAGAAAAAGTAAAGTGGTAATGGAAAGATGCACAACAACATGCATTTTTAGAAATAAAAAGATGTCTGACGAATGCACCAATCCTCGCATATCCGGATTGGAATTTACCATTCACATTGCAAACCGATGCAAGTTCAGAAGGTCTAGGTGCAGTTTTAACTCAAAACGATAGAAAAAACGAAAGAGTTAGTGCTTATGCTAGTCGTTCTTTAAACAAAGCAGAAAACAATTATTGTCATTTTACTGTACTAACTGATCACCAGTCGTTAAAGTGGCTGAACAGTATAGATAGTCCTGCAGGTTGTCTTGCACGTTGGGTCTTAGAATGAAGCCAGTATGATTTTGATATTTTATATCGAAAAGGCTCAGAAAACAACGTCGCAGATGCTCGGTCACGCAACCATATTGATGTGTATTCGATCAATAGTGGTAGTAAACAGAAATGGTACACCCGTACATTTAAATTAGTTACCAAAAAACCAGAAGATTTTCTAGATTTTTGTATTAAAGATGGAAGATTTTTTAAAATGAATTGTACAATTTAAATGATATTCATTATTCGACGATAATTTTTTTAAGGGGGGAGTCTGGTCCAGCCAAGGTTTTCTTCAAATGCTTTTTTTTCAGAGATAAAATTTATTTTAGATTACAGAATGTTTGATACATGTAAAGGTACATCTAAAAAAGAAAATTTGGCTGGACCAGACTCCCCCCTAAAACGTGATTTATAACTTTTATTTTTAAATTTGATTTTATTCGTATAAAAATTTGTAATAATTTTATAATCAAAGGCTCATATAAAAGATTTTTACATATAAATATTGCATAACAATCGTTTTTCTCTTATTAATATAGGCCTGCAAGTATGAAAGAATGTTTAAGTCAAAAGTGTTCAATCGATAGAAGACCAAGAATGTTCACCAGTAACCTTCGATAGCGTAATTCGTGTAATGGCTTCGTATAATATGGGTTGATCAGCGAGAGGAACAGTCAGAAACTACGACAGTCTCAATAGCTTTGGCTCCATTGTCGTCATTTTAGTCAACATGTAACAATCGGGTTTTCTATGGGGTAGGAGGAGGTGTCCAGGTTACCCCTGAACTCAATACGTTCAGGAGTACTACTCGCGAACAGGCTCAATACGCCTGTTACAAACCCTAGCTGTCACGCTCAATACGCGTACAGCTCTAACACGAAACGAGCTCAATGCGCTCGCAAACCCCTTTACGCGGTACTTCCAATAATAATACGAGTTTCTACTATTTGCTAATAACTCACTCACACTTGTATTCATTTTAAAACTATTTAACACTTTTATTATTAATTGAAAATAAAAAAATAATATAATACAAAAAAAAAGAAACAACTTCGCTTGATTTATTGAGCGCGCTCATTCGCTACATCAGAAGGGCTTCGTCCTGCCTTCTGCCTCGGTAACTCTAAAAGAAACACAAAACGGAAATGTACAATTTACATTGCAAAACGCAAGTATCGATTTAATATAAATCGCGGCAAGCCCAATTGTACGCACTCATTACGTGCGACAATCTCCCCTTAAGGTTGGAGCTCGGCTCAGTGCGCCGAGTGGACTGAATTCGTCAGTCAGCTCTTACTCGCTCCGAGCCACTCGACTCGAGGCACGCTCGGTGGGAGAGCCCGGTTGTCATGACGACGTCTTCCCGCGGGTAGGAAGGCGTCGCGTAGTGGGGACGCTCGGGAGCACACTTGCTCTCAGACCGTCGCGGTCGCGCTAACGCAAGTATATATTAAATATATGCGCGTTGTGTCCCGACTTCAATTTGTAATAAAGCTATTGCTCGCGCTGTCGAGCAATACCTTTGTTACATTACCCTCCCCCTTTAAAAAAACGGAGTTTTACACAATAAATAAAAGAAACGAATTTTAAAATAAACTAATTACAAACATAAAAATAACTGTATGTAAAAAAAAATAACTGATAAAAGCGACTCACTTTCGCGGTGGCATGAAACGGGGTACTCCCTCCTTCGAAAACTTTATGCGCCACTGGTAGCCCCACATGGTGGTCCTAAAATTTCGAACTCCCAGCGGTACCTTTACTTCTGGTCCAAACGGGATAGAGATTGTCCGCGTCGGTCTGAGGTCTGCTGTTGTTGCTACTGTTCCGGTTGCTGATGTTACTGCGATTGCTGGTGCTGCTGCGGTTGCTGGTGTTTTCACCGTCACCGTTGCTGCTGCCCTTCTCGCGGCTGCCGCTCGCCATTTGGCCACCAGTCTTTCCTTTGACATTTGTGGTAGAGATAGCGCATCTCTTTTTTCTAGCACTTCTCTCGGTGTCGGCACATATTCTTTTGTAATGGCTGCAACTCCTGCGGTTTCTGTGATTCTTGCGGGGACGTATTCCTCGTCGACGGGCGGCGGTCCTCGGCCCTCCAACCACTTCTCGAAGTCTTCGAGGTATTGCCGATCCATTTCGTCGAATTGCTACTGGATTTCGCGCAATTTGGAGTCTCCATTTATCCGCAAAATTGTAAACATTGACTTCCTTAATCCTAACGGCCGTATTTCGCATTATTTACAGTGTATGTACATTATACAGGGTGTTCGAAATGTTCCGGACTCCCCACTTATAACATAAAGTAAGCATTTTGGAAAAAAATGTTAGATACAAAAGTTGTTAAGTTTTGAAGGTTGAACTAAATGATGACCTTGGATTTGTTATTGGTTATCATTTTCAAGGTCATTTAAAGGTCATCTTCAGTTTTTTAAATAGGGACCCCTATTTTTTATTTCAGATTCTGAAAGAGCACAAAATTTTACATCTGGATATGTACCCACGTTATGGCTCAAAATGACCTACAGAGGTCATTTAGTGGTTAAATGATTATTTAGTAGCAGAAAGCCAAGAAATCCCGATTATTAAGAACTTTGAGCGTATCTGACCAATACTAAAGTAATTTGATTTTGCAAGACAAACTTTATGGTGGCGTTAAATTGATATTGCCCTTGATTTTCAAGGTCATTTGAAGGTTAACTTTAGTTTTCCAAATTAAGCCTCCTAGTTGTAATTCTCCATTTTGCACCAGCGCTAAATTCTGCATTAGGATTGTAGAAGGTGTAATTGACACTGGCGTAAAATAAGCCTTAGGCCAGACAACCACATAACTCGGGCGAGAAAATGATAAATAAAAAAATGTCTAATCAAAATAAGCCTTAGGCCCAACAACTACATACCTCGGGGGGGAAAATGATAAATAAAAAAATGTCTAATCAAAATAAGCCTTAGGCCCAACAACTACATACCTCGGGGGAGAAAATGATAAATAAAAAAATGTCTAATCAAAATAAGCCTTAGGCCCAACAACTACATACCTCGGGGGGGAAAATGATAAATAAAAAAATGTCTAATCAAAATAAGCCTTAGGCCCAACAACTACATACCTCGGGGGAGAAAATGATAAATAAAAAAATGTCTAATCAAAATGAGCCTTATTGCTCAGGCACGGGAGGCACAACTAATTAAGGTAACATCATGGGTGATCCAGACAACTAAGGCAAGACCATCGGCGGCCCAGCCTACTAAGACAAGAACACTAGCGGCCCAGTCAGCTAAGGCAGGACTATCGGCGGCCCAGCTAACTAAATCAAGACAGTGGACTATTCGCCCAAACTGAATTTTTTTAAAATGTCGTTGACAGGAACTTTTTACAACAACTGTTCAAATTGTTGCCCATTAACAGTTTGGCAATGTACTAACCGATTGTAAAAGGCTGCAACAACATTTCGCAAGATTTGCTGAGGTATCAAGTCTATTTCATCAGTGATTCTTTGGCGTAATTCATCCAAGTCACGTGGTTTTATAACATAAACTTTATCCTTCAAGTATCCCCAAAGGAAGTAATCAAGAGGCGTTAGGTCTGGGGACCGAGGTGGCCATTCAATTGTACCTCTCCGCCCAATCCATCTATCATGAAATGTTGCATCTAAATATCGGCGAACATGAATACCGTAGTGTGCAGGAGCACCATCCTGTTGGAAGTAAATTTCGTCCAGATTTCCACCCGTTAAATTCCGTATAGCAGGTATAATTTGGTCTCGAAGCATGTTTTCATACATTGCAGCATTTAAATTGCCTTCAATAAAGAAAGGGCCAAGTACTCTTCCATTAAATATGCCAGCCCAAACATTTACTTTTTCAGGATGTTGCGTGTGGTCCGCTCTCATCCAATGTGGATTGATGTTACTCCAGTATCGACAATTATGTCTGTTCACTGTTCCGCTTAACTCAAATGTGGCTTCATCAGAGAAAACAATGTTATTGAGGAGCAAAGGATCATCAGATATCATTTGCATCATTACATCACAAAACTCTACCCTTCTATCAAAATCATCTTCAGATAATTCCTGTACCAACTGTAATTTGAAAGGATGCCATTTGTTGAGTTTCAAAATTTTGTGCACAGATGCAGCTCCCATTTCATGCTGTTGTGCACAACGTCTGATGCTGCAATGGGGGTCCTCAATAAATGATTGTAATACGTTTAAGCTCTTTTCATCATTAGACGATGATTTGGATCTACCTGATTTAGGACGATCTTTAATACCACCTGTCTCTTCAAAACGTCTAATTGTACGAATTACGGTACTTTTTGAAATAGGGTTGTTTTCTTCAACTCTGAATGTTTCATTAAATAAACGCTGTACCTGTTTGTAACCGCTCTCTTGATCACCCCACCCTCGCATCATCAACAAAGATATTCTTTCTCGATCAGTAAGATGTGCCATTTTTCACTACGATTAAAAGTACAATTATTGAAAATTAATACAATTATCTGAATTTCGAAGTAAGAGAACTTCACTTAACTCTTGAAAACAGAAAAGTAAATAGGAGTAAACAATTGTTAATTAACAATTATAAATGAACTGATTCCTAAAAAGAATAGTGAGCAAAATCTTCTAAGGTACAAGTAACGATCCTGAAAATGCTATGAATCATGCGTAGAAACTCGTAACCCTTGCAAAAAATTATTGCAATAAAAACTGTTCATGTAAAACGGTTAGATTATTTTGCTTTTGAAATTAATAACCCCCAAGTGTCCTATGTAGATCATTTCGAGCCATGACGTGGATATTGTACATATCTCCAGACCTAAAATTTAATGCTCCTCCAGAATCCGGAATACAAAATGAGTCCCTTTTTAATAAGCTGAAGATAACTTTCAAATGACCTTAAAAATGAAGACCAATTTTAAAGTGACCATAAAGTTCGTCCTAGAAAATCAAATTATGTACTTTAGTATTAAAGTACGAAATTTTTTTTTTCTTTTCGTCAAATACACCCAAAGTTCTTAATAATCGGGATTTCTTGGCTTTCTGCTACTAAATAATCATTTAACCACTAAATGACCTCTGTAGGTCATTTTGAGCCATAACGTGCTATTTTGTGCTCTTTCAGAATCTGAAATAAAAAATAGGGGTCCCTATTTAAAAAACTGAAGATGACCTTTAAATGACCTTGAAAATGATAACCAATAACAAATCCAAGGTCGTCATTTAGTTCAACCTTCAAAACTTAACAACTTTTGTATTTAACATTTTTTTCCAAAATGCTTACTTTATGTTATAAGTGGGGGGTCCGGAACATTTCGAACACCCTGTATACAATATGTACATTAGGGTTCATTAACACTTAGATCTATTACTCGTCTGTCGACACAAACGGTTTCAAATCTTTAATGTGAACATGACGAATAATCACATTTTCATCGTTTTTAAGATCAAAAATAACTGGAGAAATTATTTTAAAGACCTTAAACGGACCGATATATTTTTCGCACAACTTTGCGGTAATATTTTTGGCTTTATCGGACAAGACAAAATTTCTTTTTAATACTTGCTCGCCGATTTTCGGTTTCCAATCTCTCCTGCGGAGATTGTAGTATTTCTCTTGCCTTTGGAAGCTTTTTGCGGTATTGACTTTGGCCAAATCTAAAGCTTCCTGCAAGTTCTTTATACGAAGTTTTTCAAATGAGTTTTTTACACTCCCTCGCTCTTCTTGCTCTAGTGATCCGGCAGATATCAACTCTCTACCGAAATTCAAGTAAGCGGGTGTGTATCCGGTGCATTCGCTATGTGCAGTATTAAATGCAAATGCGATTTCGGGTACATGGGCGTCCCAGGTTTTTTGAGAACCTGTAATGTACTGTTTTATCATTGTTTTTACAGTACGATTCGCCCTCTCCACTGCGTTACACTGCGGTGAGTACGGAGGTGTTAATCGGTGTCGTATTTTTGCATTTTCGAGCCATTTCTTGAACTCACGGGACGTAAATTGCCTGCCATTGTCGGTTGATATTGTCTTTGGACAACCAAATCTGAGCAAAATTTGCTCTTGCACGCCTTTAACAATTGCCGTCGCTGTTGCTTTTCTAATTGGTCGCAATTCGATCCATTTCGTGAAAACATCTTGCATAACCAACATTTGGGTAAAACCATTATTGGATCGAGGTAATGGTCCTACGAGATCAATTGAAACTGTCTCCCACGGGTCGCCGGGAAAAGTAGCTTTTAACTGCCCTGCCGGCGCCTGTTGTGCAGTTTTAAATCTTTGGCAATTGTTGCAAGATCGGACGTACCCTTTTGCTTCACGAAACATTCCAGGCCAATAGAATTATTTAGCTAAACGGACAAGAGTTTTAGCAATGCCAAGGTGGCCTGCAGTCGGTAAATCGTGATTTTCTTTCAAAACTCGGTCTTTCTCGTCTTCTCGAATGCACATTTTCCATTCTTCTCCGCTTTCAATTTCATTAAAGTCTAGAGCGTGCAGAATTTTTTTTAAATAATCTTCCTTCTTTAATGCAAAAATCCGAAAAATTTTATGGTTTTTCAGTAACTAATTTGAATGTACGGGCGTACCATTTTTCATTACCTCCACTATTGATCGAGTTGACATCAATAGGGTTGCGTGACAGAGCATCTGCAACGTTATTTTCAGAGCCATTTCGATATAAAATATCGAAATCATACTGGCTTAATTCTAAGGCCCAACGTGCAAGACGACCTGCTGGACTATCTATACTATTCAGCCACTTTAACGCCTGGTGATCAGTCAGTACAGTAAAATGACATCCATCTAAATAATCACGCATCTTCCAAATTGCCCATTTAACGGCTAAACATTCAAGTTCTGTCACCGAATAATTTTTTTCTGCTTTGCTTAAAGAACGACTAGCATAAGCAATTACTCTTTCAACTTCTCTATCATTCTGCGTTAAAACTGCGCCTAGCTCTTCTAAACTTGCATCCGTTTGCAAGGTGAATGGTAAATTCCAATCCGGATAAGCGAGGATTGGTGCATTCGTCAAACATTTTTTTATTTCTAAAAATGCATGTTGTTGTGTATCTTTTCATTCCCACTGTGCTTTTTTCTTTAAGAGATCTTGCAACGGCGTTGTCATTGTTGCAACGTTCGGTATGGAACGCCGATACCAAGAAATCATTCCCAAAAATCTTTTTAATTCTTTTGGATTATTTGGTACTGGTATTTTCTGCACAGCGGCTACTTTATCTGGGTCCGTTCGTACTCCGAATTCATCTACGACGTGACCTAGGTATTTCAATTCTTTGCGGGCAAAATTGCATTTATCTCAATTCGGTTTTAGATTTGCATTCTTTAATTTCTCGAAAACGATCTTTAGCCATTTCATATGCTCTTCGAAAGTTTCGGAAATTATTATGATATCATCCAGATATACAAATACGTTTGCGGCCATATCTGGAGTGATAATCATGTCCATGAGCCGTTGAAAGGTTGCACCTGCAGAATGCAATCCAAATGGCATCACGTTGAATTCAAACAGTCCCAAGCCGGGTACTGTGAATGCGGTGATCTCTTTACTTTTTTCGTCCAATGCCACTTGCCAATATCCATTTTTTAAATCAATGGATAATAATATCCGTGCTTCTTGTAGACGATCGAGCATCGAATTTAAAAATGGCAATGGATACGCGTTTTTGGCTGTTACCGAATTGACTTTTCGAAAATCTACGCAGAAACGCATTTTTCCGTCTTTCTTTTTTACCAATACTATTGGCGAGCTCCAAGGACTAGTCGATCTTCTTATTATCCCTGCCTCCAGCATCTCGCTTGACTTCTCCGTCGATAGTCTTCTGAATTACTGGATTCCTCGGTCGGTATTTCTGTTTTATCGGTTTCTCGTCGATCAGCTTGATGTTGTACTGGATTACTGGCGTGCATCCTGTCATATTCTGCATTTCTTCTTTTTTGCATCTAATCCAAGCATCTAATCTCTTCTTTTGATCTTCAGTGAGTGCTTTTATCCCTACTTCGTCGTTTACATTACAAATTTCTTGAATTGTAAATGTCGGTAATAGTTGTTTTTTATTCAAAGAAAAAAAAGGTTCTAATTTTGTTACTATATCCATTCCCAATAATATACCCTGAGTCAAACCCGGCATAATAAACAATTTAACCAAAGTAGCTTGCTGCACGTAGTAATCTTCGGCATCTGCTGGTTTGTCGCTGAACAGCTGAGGATTCTTCCTTACGAAAGCAATCAGGCATTTGCGTAATTCATCGACCTTTCCGGATTTTTCAATGTTGAATTTCGCTAGTAGATCTACGAGTTCATCGCGATTCAACCGGTAGATCCACGCTACGCCTATTTTCACCGACATTTTATCTTTAATTTAAGAAACCGAAGAAAATTTTAATCCAAAACAAATTAATTCTGAGAGATTATAATAACATCGATGCGTGCGGGTACTTTCGGAATATTTATAACGCACGAAAAAAAAAAAATAAGAAAATGAAGAAAACAAAACTGCCACGCTATGGCTTTTTCAAAATTTATTTACTTTACAATTTATTTCAAAATTTAATTCCCGTCCGCACGCATTTTCTCTGCTCCGCGCTCATTCCTCTCGCCTTATCGCATAAAAAAATCGCATACTACTAAGAAAAAAAAATACTTTGTTATGTCTAAACGCTGCACTAATTTAACCTTAATTTGCTAATTGAAAATAAAAAAATAATATAATACAAAAAAAAAGAAACAACTTTGCTTGATTTATTGAGCGCGCTCATTCGCTACATCAGTAGGGCTTCACCTGCCCTCTGCCTCGGTAACTCTAAAAGAAACACAAAACGGAATTGTACAATTTACATCGCAAAACGCAAGTATCGATTTAATATAAATCGCGGCAAGCCCAATTGTACGCACTCATACGTGCGACAATCTCCCCTTAAGGTTGGAGCTCGGCTCAGTGCGCGGAGTGGACTGAATTCGTAAGTCAGCTCTTGCTCGCTCCGAGCCACTCGACTCGAGGCGCGCTCGGTGGGAGAGCCCGGTTGTCATGACGACGTCTTCCCGCGGGTGGGAAAGCGTCGCGTAGTGTGGACGCTCGGGAGCACACTTGCTCTCCGGCCGTCGCGGTCGCGCTAACGCAAATATATATTAAATATACGCGCGTTGCGTCCCGACTTCAATTTGTAATAAAGCTATTGCTCGCGCTATCGAGCAATACCTTTGTTACAAACAAATTTTAGAATATTCAACTTATAACCGTAAATACAAGAAATGTGACATGGAACATACTCCATTCGACCATAACTACAGAGTAATTTTTTCTGGTTCTGCTAAAGCCATGGATACATGCTCATGTAGTAAATAAAATTGTAACAGAAAGTGCAATTTTAAAATCTAAAAATGTTGAAATTGGGATTTTTTTGAAGACGATGGCAATTTGTCAATAGCTGCTTGTCGCGTGGATTATTGCTAATCTGTTGGACATTAATCATATTTCAAAAGGCGTAAAACAAATTGTATAACATAGAAAAAACTTACAAAAAATTAAGGAAAGATGGAATTTCATATTTGTTAGGTGCTTTACATATGCAATGGCATAAAACACAGACAACATCGTGGCATTGATTTCATGATCATAGCAAATGTGGCCAGTAGTGTGGTTTTATCAAGGACCCACAAAATTATGATCATAAAATCGTTCCTGGATATGTCACAGATGAAACATTATATGCTCTTCAGCAAGTATTCGAACAGCTAGCATCTAAAACTAAAAATTTTTCTCTTGGTGTTCCTAGTAACGTAAATGAAGGTCGCCATGCTAGTATGGCCAGCAAAGCGTCGAAAACTAAACTTGAGCTTGACAGCATCGGCGAACAATCGCTATGCTTCAACTGTAGCTCAAAAGAACATTGGTGAACAATATACGCAACTAGTTGCAATGTCTGTAGGACTTTCACCCGGAAAGCACCATTCAAGGCACATATAAAAAAAATAAAAATTTTTTAAATAGCGTGTATGAAGTCTCATGAATTTCGTGGGAGACGAATGCAATTATAAAAATATAGAGCTGCTTTACGCCACCGACAAGAAAACCAAGAAGGAACTACGTATCAAAGCAACTGTACTTTGTTAAAAGAACCAGCTGTATAGCTAGAAAAAGAACAATTTGGCTGCAGTACAATTTCCAGTTATACTTTTATTTTTAGATTATTTTTACATCAGATAGAAATTGTGACATCTTGCAAATTGCAGCAAAATGTGGAAAATTTAGTTTCATTGTTTATATTAATCCAAAAAAAGAAATATCAGCTTCCGGAAGTGCTGTATATGGACAAAGAAAAGATCAGGCTGATTGAATGCTCCATGAAAAAGTAGTTTAATCTGTACCCTTAAGAATAGGAATAGGTCAGCTTCTGAAATGGCTATTGGATTTTAAAAAAAAAAAAATTACATTGCAACCCACAATTTAAACTTTGATGGACCAAGATTGTTCGATGCAATCACTAGTTGTTCTGCAGAGACCGACTTTTGCAGTGTCGTTGAAGGTTTTTTGATATATTGTAAGTTATCCGAATATACAGGGTGTTCAAAAATGAACTGGCACGACCAGTATATCCGTGTTCAGAATAACATTCTAAGCACTTTTTCCCTTTTGTCATATTTCGTAATTGTGGCTACTTATCGAGTTATGGTCAATCAAAAACTTCGATAATTAGCCAATCAGCGCTCTAGCTGACGCTGGTAGGCAGGGTTTACTTGAACAGCACGGGCCGCGCGGGGAGAGTCATGCGGGGTTCATTGTCAAATCGAGCGCTGATTGGATAATTATTGTAGATTTTAATTAACAGTAACTCCATAATTATCCCAAATTCTGAAAAATGCCAAAAGTAAAAAAGTGCTTAGAATGTTATTCTGAACACGGATATACTGGTCGTGCCAGTTCATTTTTGAACACCGTGTATATATTATAGCCATCTCAGGAACATGAAGATCTCTCATCCATTATGGCAGCTCAAGGAACAACGTTAAAGTTTATTCCTTCCGCCGCTCCTCATATGGGAGGAAATGGGAAGCGCTGGTGAAATCGATCGAATTCCATTTGTGCTGTACCACAGGAGATACTCTGCTCAACTATAAAGAACTTACAACTCTTCTTACGCAAGTGAAGGCAGTACTCAACTCAGGCCCGCTCAAACCAGTCAGTGATGATCCTGATGATATCTTAGCACTCACTCCAGAACACTTTCTCTTTGGCTCAGCTTTGAATGGTGTTCCTGAAACGTCGCTCTTAGACATCAACTCAGCGCGGCTCTGACGTTGGCAGCTCACTCAACAATGTCTGCATACCTTTTGGAAACAATGGTCTGCACATTGCAGAAGGCAATTTCGAAGTGGCACCACCCACCATTTACCATACAAGTTAGTACTCTGGCGCTGCTTAGCAGCTCATTTGCTGCTGCTGTTTAGCAGAGATCTCCGTCATCAAGATGGACACTCGTGCACGTCATGCAAATTATCCCTGGAAAGGATGGACTCACTCGGGTGGTAACGATCAGTACGAAATCAATCGACCAATTAGCAAGTTGATGCTGTTGCCAGTACCTATCAACAGGAAAGACTCATCATAACGTCTCAAGGAAGCTGGCTTTACGACTCAGTCTACACGTCTCATCAGCTATAGCTCATCAGCAGTCCGGCTTTACGACCCAGACTGTACTGATCAATCTGCTATCATGCTCAACTGCGACTGGACTTTTATAGGGTTTTCACCCGTGAAGGGATAAGATGTGACCCCGAGACAGAACCGATTATACAACTATTATTAAATAGCGCTACTTACATAATCGAGCCGATCTCGTGTCAGGGCATTACAAGTGATGATCTATCCTTACTTGACGGAAATTTACATATTTTATTCGCCAACATTCCCCACTATGTACAAAACTCAGCCGTTTTGTACTAACTCGAAATTATGATAATCTTTCGATTTGATCTACGCAGTTAAGTATTTGCTGTTTTAATTTCAACTGAACGAATTTTATTGTCCAATCCAGGAAAATTTGCGTTATGAGTCCCTTTCTCCTACTATTCCTTGCGGTGTGATTATCTAAAGTTATAACCAAATCTCTTATTTTTAATTGAGTATCTGATTGATGCCATTTTTCACGCAGTAACAAACCAGGAACGTATTCACGTAACCAGCGACGTCGAAAGGCATCAGAAAAAAATTGCACTAGTCGCCATTGTTTGTTAGTGTACATTATTGTGTCATAATGATAAAAATTTAGATTTCCGGAGGAAGAGCCGACCGCTGCAGTTAACGCCGGTACTGACGTCTTAATAATATTCTTACATTAAACGGTTATCTGGCTTGGGTTGCATGCGACTCAAGGACTGTAATGTAGTATTTTTGTAACGGCCGTAATTAATTAATTTAACGCTGAAAATAACATCTCTACATTATAATAGCCATAATCGCGGAATCCGTAATTAAACTATAAGCGATTTCAAAGTGAATTGCTCTAACCGATAAGCAAGTAAACAGAACTCCCCAACGTTTTTCCCTTCTACGACCGATTTTAATCATTATTGGGCCAAAATAATCGACGCCACAAAAAGAAAACGACTTTAACCGATATCCTAGTCGCGCATCGGGAATTTTTGCCACTTTCGGATTATTCAGAAGTCCTTTAATTATTTTCAAACAATAAACTTTTTAATAATTTTTCAGAAAACTTTTTGCAAATTTATCATACATAATTTTTGTTGTATTGAGTTTATAATAGTTTCGTTGTTTCGGTGGGAATACTTTTCACGAAAATCTCTAGTATACTATTGTGTTTGTATTATATGTAAATAAAAAAGCGACATTGCGTTTCACCCGCGAGAGTCGCGAGACTTCCCCGTGCAACGCCGACAAAGTTTGCACCACAATTGCCCGGGACTTTTCCTGTAGAACGGGCGCCAGGTATTTGAAACACCGCCCCGGGCTGCTTCCTTCCTTCTGCGCTAGCTAGCAGCTGGGAGAGCTAGAGACGTAGACTCGATAGGCTCTCCGCGACAATCAGACTGTTCACAATCACACGCAAAACACACACGCTCGCAAATAAAACAACGTAGTTACTTTT
Source organism: Sycophila sp. Sp_5 (assembly GCA_018906775.1). Classification (NCBI taxonomy): domain Eukaryota; kingdom Metazoa; phylum Arthropoda; class Insecta; order Hymenoptera; family Eurytomidae; genus Sycophila; species Sycophila sp. Sp_5. The sequence continues at coordinate 429,636 of JACCID010000090.1, forward strand.
ACTCTATTTATTTGCCTCTTCCAATGGCTCTCACGACAATACGCATACAAATCTAAGGCCTGGCTGGCACTTTGCTAAATAACGCGTCCCGTACGCCATACAATCGCAAGTTATCTACACGTATACACGACAATTATCTACTACGACACGACGACTCTACTTCACGACGACTTCGCGTCTCGGATCGCGGCACCCTCGCAACAAACAGCCTCCCGACGGCTGAATTACCTGAGTTACAACAATCCGCCGACACCTCACCTGCTCAACAGCGACGATTGTCCCTCAGCCCACTGCTCCGGTCCACTCACCATCGTCCTTCTCTCGCCTCCTCGACGGAAATCTTCTACGACGCTCGACTTAGGACGATACACTCGACTCCGACTTCGACTGGCTACGCGACACGACTCTACTTCTCGACAGACTTCTCGACAGACTTCTCGCACGCGCGCCTCTCGCGCCGTCCCGCTCCAACACGTGTCGCGCTAGACGGGCAACACGTGCTCGCCGCATCTTCTTTGCCGCCGGTCTGCTGCTCCTGTGGCCGCTGTCCAGGTCGTCGTGCCCTCTCGTGGTTGATTCGCCCATTGTTAGAGTGTGCGAGTGAGTGCGCGGGTCGTCGGCGCTACTCTCCAGCGCTCTAAGTATGCCTCGTTCATTAGTTAGGGTTAGGGCGCCGGGCTGTCAGCTGGATCGCCACCTCGTGTAAACGTCATCTTCGTCTGGCGGTGACAGCCGGGGCACCCGCTGAGCGACGCGTCGTCTCTCCTCATCTCGTGTGTATTTCGGGTGGGCTCACCGTGGCGTCGTCGCGATGGGGTAGCCGCAAAACCTCCGGGAAACGTGCGTTGTGTTAATAATAAAATCCACTATTATATTAAGCAGCTTAATTCCAGGGTTTTTTTTCCGACCACTTTTCACGTCTTTGACCGACGATACTTGCAGATGATGTAACTTGGTCCAGGAACATTTTTTCCGCTTCGTTTTTTTTCTCAATGACCAAGTGCGGAGTGGGCTGCCTTGTAGACGACGTCCCGTCGTCCTGAGGGTGTTCGTAGAAACCTGGATATCGTCCACAGGAGTAGCGCCCGTTTTTTTTCTTAATGACCAAGATCGTGGTGGGCTTCTCTGCAGACGACGTCCCGTCGTCCTGAGGGTGTTCCTGGACACCTGGACATCGTCTATAGGAACAGCGCCCGATTTTTTTCTGAATGACCAAGATCGTGGTGGGCTTCCCTGTAGATGACGTCCCGTCGTCCTGAGGGTGTTCCTGGGCACCTGGACATCGTCTACAGGAACAGCGCCGGATTTTTTTCTCGATGACCAAGTGCGGGGTGGACACACGTCTTTAATTTTATGTCTATAACTTTCCCTTTTATCATTCTGTTCACATAAGCATCCAAACACAGCCGTGTTCCGCGAGGTCCTTACCTAGGGGTGCGCACGAGCACCCGACGGCGAAAACACGTCGCCGCAGCTCGTATACAACGCGAGAGTACACCTGTACTCTCGCTTCTTGTACTCGCGTGCTGGATGCGAGCATGTCACTCGCGCTCGCGTAGCTGTCCGTCCTTTGGACAGCTGATGCCGGCCGCTCAGCTCTACTGGAGAGTGGCGGTATCTGAGAGGTTAGGCGGTAAGGACCTGGGTATCGAGAAGCCCCGCGGACTACTCGAAGAAAAGACACGATCGGGTAAAATAGATGTTGGAGGCCTTTATTACCTCCGTGAAATAGATTACAATGATCCGCGTCTCGGGAATGTTAGTCGAGATCGGGCGCCTGAGCCGAGTGCTCCGAACGCGCCCGAATATAGCCGAGCGGAGCCGCACGCGAACACAAACGCGCGCGCTCCTATGAATTCCCGGCCGCACCGAGAATTCACCGGCCGATCGCGCGACTCGCGTACAGCAATGTTTACGTGGAGCGACGAATTCGCTCCTCGTATACAAACGCACGAAATAGGGAACAAGTCGCCTGCCTGCTCCGCGCGGTTCACAAACGTAAACACGGAGGGGGGGGGGGGGGAGGGAACGGACCGCTTGCCCGTTCCGCGCGACACGTAGCGAATGTGACCTCGGGCACCTGCCCTCGGCCACGACTTTTTCCTACGTTGCGGCTCGTCACCGAGAGCCGCGACTCCCACCGCACGGGAGTCCGCGCCTAGCCTACGCTAGGGAGAGAGAGAAGGAGACACCTCTAGGTCACACTGCCCACGAGCGCGCGTAAGACGGCGCTTCGTCTTGGAGTGCGTCGGACTCTCGTTCTTCCTCGACCGCTCGCCTTCGCACCTGTCGTCCGGCCGCCGCTCGCTCGCTTTCTCTCGTCCGCTCTCGCTTCCTCTCGTCCGCTCTTACTTCCTCTTGTCCGGTCTTGCTATCTTACTCGTCGCCACTGCGCGTCCGTCGTTGACGGTTCGAGAATCTCTCCCGATTGCCCATCTGACAATCTCTCTCCCGCGCGCGCCGGCTTAGCCTAACCTAAGCCGCGCTCGCGCCGGTTCGCGCCAGCTCGCGACGACGCGAGGGTACCCCGCAGTACCCCGCGTCATACCCTCCTCCCAGACGCCGTTAAGCCACGCCTTGATGGCTTCTGCCACTATCAGCGAGCCAAACCTCGGTAGTGTAGGAAACATGGGGGCAGGATAGGAGAAAAAAAATCTAACCACGAACCTCGTCGTGATTTTGCACGTGCAGAGCACGAAGCCATTGGCCCTCTCTTATAATGGGTGACGGGACTCGGCATTGCGCGTCTCTTGGCCACTTTTCCGACCCGTCAGGCTTGCACCTCTGCTACTATTGCAGATGCACGCACCGGGACCCGCGCCTCATCGCGCGCGTTGTCCTTTTCTGTGGGCTCCTTCCACAACGGCTGTGAAAAACCATCGTACCAAAAACCATCGCACGAATCACCCCTTTCTTTTTGCATCCATAGCAACAAAGGGGCTCCTTCGCATGTCAGCTTTTCGGGCCATCCTTCCAGCTGCAGCCTCTATAACTTGTGCTACCTTTTCCGGATCGATCGTCTTTGCTCGTCGAGGAGGAAGCACCCTTGCTTTCCCCTCTCTGCCTTTTCGCGTTCTTTTCGCGAATCGCCTTCGCAATTTCCTCGTTTTGTTTTGATAGCGAGCTGAACTGTTTCGCTATCAAATTCAGGACGTTTTGAAGTCTGACGCCAGTTATTGGAGCTTCGGGGTTCTCCTGTCCTGTGGTCTGTCTGCCGTCTTTGGCATCACCGTTTTGGCTATGTGGCTAGGATCCTCGTGACCCCTGCCTATGCGATTCCTATCGCTTTTGGGTGGGCCAATCTGATCTCTATTGTGCCTCCCGTTGGTGAAATCCGCCCACGTCCTTGTCTCACGTGGCGGAAATACTCACTTATTTTTACGCGATTCTACTGGAAATTCTCGCTGCCAAATTCAGCGAGAAAATAAATTTTCCTCGAAAACTTTCAATTTTTTAGTTCAATTTGAACGGAAAAAATTCTACCTAGAATTTTCTCCTAAACGTGTTTCGGGTGTTAGTAAATTACAATCTTTGTAAATTACAAGTGTTAGCTACCTAGCCAATACGAAAGGTTCCCTTTCCGAAAATGTGAATGCTGTGCTTGTTCTTGCCCTGAATCTACTGAAATTCTAAGTGTTCACTCGACAGCTCCCCGAAATAGAAGTAGGTCACGGCTACGACTGAATGCTGTCGAATGTATCTGAACACCCCGCGTGTTCAGGGATTAAAAACGTCTTGAACGGAAGCAGGGCACGGCTGCGACCGTTCGCTTTGCGAAATCACTCCAAGAATTTCAAAGAAAAAAAACATTTTTGACAGAAGCACGATGCGACTGTCTGTTCGAGCCTTTAGTCCGCACATGAACAAAAATAAAAATAAATTTTTTTCAAATATATCTGACGGCAAAAACAACACCCATTCACTTTTTCGGACGCTCCTTCCGCTTGAAAGAGCGTTGACCGCAACGCGCGATTCTCTCTCTCAACTTGACTGATGTGAGAAAAAATCTCCTGATTTTTCTCTCCCCTTTTTCTAGAAAAATAACCTAATTTTTCCACCTAATTCCTACGCGCACACGATCACTCGAATTCAAACGAAATTGAATTTCGCAGCTTTTCCACTCCCTGTGATAAAACGTCGTCACGAAGTGACCGACTGGCGAAGCGTTCTTCGCTTTTGAATTACCGACTTGGGGGTAACCCGATCTGCTAATTCAAATTTTGATATTCTATCGCGCCGCGTGCCTTCCCTCCGGTGCACACGTTGAAGGGCGCCAGTTGTAACGGGGTTATTTGATTCAGTTTCGTCTTGCAGAGGAGGCCTTTCTCCACGAGACGGGTGCAATGGGGCACACACGAGTGCCCCGCGAGGTCCTTACCTCGGGGTGCGCGCGAGCACCCGACGGCGAACACACGTCGCTGCGGCCCGTTTATAACGCGAGAGTATACCTGTGCTCTCTTACGAGCGCGCGTAAGACGACGCTTCGTCTTGGAGTCGAGGTGGTCCTTGACTCCTTGGCCGGTACTCGCCCGTACTCGCGACAGAAAATTGAGTCGGGCAGTACTTACGGTGCGTCGGGCTCTCGCTCGCCCTCGACCGCTCGCCTTCACACCTGTTGTCGAGCCGCCGCTCGCTACAAAAAGCTATTAGGTTATCTATACCCACTTTGCTGAAAGTTTCAGAGTCTAAGACTCGCACCAGAACCTGCATGATCCTGAAGAGACTGCAGGGCTATGCCTGGTCAAAATACTGCCACGCAGTTCTCACAACAGTTATAATCAAAGTAAAAAGGGATGGAGACGCACCATGGAAATAGTGGGGGCATCAGCTTACTTCCCGGCAAATACTGGTGAAGGACTCCCGCCAAACGAAGTGAAGGCCCTTGTTGATGAATGCCAAAAAGATTCCAAGGAAGTTATCCTGGGTTACGATGTCAATGCGCTTTATATCATCTGGGATAGCACAAATTGCAACAGCAGAGGTGAAGACCTGCTGGAATATGTAGCCCTACGGAACTGGATATTCTGAAGAGGGGGATATACCAACCTGCAGAAATGCAGTTAGAGAGAAAGTTGGACATCACTCCAGCGTCAAGAGGAATCGGTTGCATGGTCACTGGCTGGAGAGTCTTGGAAGAGTTCTCGATGTCGGACCATGAGATGATTCGATTCGAACTAGAGGAGGTAAAAGGAGAGGTACAAAAATGGAGAACTGGGACCTATACCTCAAAAGGCTAAAGGACAGAATAGCTGACAATCTAAGGACCTCCTTGGAGGAGTTGGCAGCAGACGGAAGATCAGCCGAGCATACCACCTTTGCGGTCCGAAAGACCGGACTGGGAAATGGCGGATCGAGTAATAACAGAAGAAAAGGTGAGATTGGCCATTGGTTCGTTCGAACCATACAAGTCACCAGGACTACATGGCATTGCACCGGCAATGCTACAAAGAGGTGTAGAAACCTTAGTGGATCCACTAATAGGTATCTGTAAGGCCAATCTTTTGCTAGGCTACGTTCCAACCAAATGGAGAAGGGCTAAATTTGTTTTCCTACCCAAACCATGTAAACCAGCCTAAGTGGGAGCAAAGGATTACAGACCGATAAGTCTGACTTCTTTTGTCTTCAAAACCCTAGAAAGTCTAGTAGACCGACAAGGTTGGATGAAGCGGTAACCAGAATAAAGGCATTAAGGAGAGAGAGATGGTATTGGCGGACTTCCTGAATGTGGAAGGAGCTTTTAACTTTACCACCGAAAGAAGCATCTGTCAAGGGGCACGGAGGCATAATGACCCAGCGAGCCTGGTAAGTTGGATCAGTAGTCATCAATCATATGTTGACTTGGTGACAGGGTTCTCTAGGACTGTTATTGTGGCCTGACTATTCGTGCAGATTTGTATAAATGCCTTTCACCAGATCTATAGCACATGATCTAATAGCAGTCATTTCTGCTTGAAAGACCGTGTTGTACGCCTTGAGTCTACAATGTCTCTTTCCTGCTTGATCAACTTATGCCAAAACCAGTTCCTTCTTCAGACATGGATCCATGGATCCATCAGTGTACCATATATCTCCATGCCCCAGGAACTGGTTTTTCTTCCATTCTTCTCTGATCGGTATCCTTCGTCTATACAGTTTCCCGAAACTAATATTCCGCTTTGTTTGATCTTGTGACGATTGAAAGATCTTGTCTGTCAGTATTTCTTTTTGAATAGTCGTATGTCCCATTTCCTTTCCCTTCCACTAGGGCCCTGCGAATGGTTCTTCTTGTAGCGCGGTTGAAGGCACCTTCAATATCTATGAAGGCTCCACGAACTGTTTCCTTTATTTTGAAAGCTTTTTTAAAGTATAAGACCACAGAGTGAAGTGCTGTTTCTGTAGATTAGTCGACGGTGTACGCATGCTGTTCAGCATACGGTGGATTTCTACTTAAGGGGGCCAGCCTGGGTTAAATTGAAAGAAATACACTTTCCAGTATATTAGGTATAACAATTGTATTTATCACTTTTGATTACTGTAACTTTTTACACTTTAACTACTCGCACAATTTAAGCTATTTATTCATTATTAATACCCAAACAGTGTTCTTTACATCTAGTATTGCTATTTTTCAGGTAATAATGAGATAGTGAATTTTGCAGAAAATAACGTGACTGCTGGATCAGATAAAAATGACTTTTTTTTAGTTCTTCTATTTATTTCCTTAAGAATATCAAAATAGGCAAACAGGATTGAGTTATTTATTCATTCAGATCAGATTTCCAAAGCGGTCATCATGATTTTATAAGTTATTATATTATTCGTTAAATCATAATAAAAATGATAAATAAGATGTATTGATAAAAACTATTTAGATGCATTAAAAAAAGAAAATTCTATTTTTTATTCAAAATCGACGGATTCGACTCACCGCCAGCATCCGATTGAAGCTGCATCAGCCGCCCCGGGAGGCAGGATCCGACCCCACGCCATGGATCGAAAGATAAGCGTTAAATAACCCCCGAGTCGAGTCTTTGCCCGAAAATCTGCACCGATAAATTAGTTTATAAATTTAAAATCAATGATATAGCTTTGCCCGGAATAGAAGGGGGTCATTTTTTCCAGACACTGGGCGTGGACTAAAGTGCCGGATTGATTGAGAAAAATGTCAGAAGGGTATTTTGCAGTTGCGGGCGCTTCAAAAATTGAGAAATGGTGTTGAATTGATTTTGTAGCATACACCACGTAGCGCTGTAGATACGAATACTATAAGAATGGTTTCCCTTTGCTAATTCAACCATGGGTAAAAATGATTGTGCATTAGCATTGTAATAAAGACCAATCATACTGGCTTTTGTTTTTTAATTATTTAGTTAATATATCTTGTTTAAAATACTTATTTGTCTCTCTTTATTTAACACGCCAAATGTAGCGCTTTTATTATCCATTGATGTCTAGTTAAAGCATTTTACTTTTTCTTCTCGAACTGGTGCTGATGTCGTTGAAAAATCTATCGGCTGCGTCTGCTGCATACTATTTATTTCAGCTTTCCGTTCGGACGCGGTTCTTTTTTGTTTTAACTGTCAGAGTGACATTATTTTGTCCAACAATCTTTTAAATTTAAAATCCAAACACTTCCACTGTTTGCACAAGTGCTCTGGGCTAGTCTGTCTGTCTGGAGCACACGTGAGAAAAAAAAAGCGATTTGTATTTTTCATTTTTTATTAATAGATCTGTCTCTCGTCTTTTTCATTTTAGTACGACGCTGGTTTACTCGCGATTATGTCTAAGACGCAGATTGGCTCAAATATTCGTTTGAACTAAAATTAATGTGTATGACGTGTAAGCTAAGTTCGACGAGGCTATTGATATAATATATGTTTAATACACTCAAAGATATCTGGAAAAGCTATAGTATTGTGATGCATTCGGTGACCCGCAAAAGTGCTAGTAATCCAGCTGGAGGTCCAATAAAGTGTTATAATAAGTATGAAAAATCCCGCTCTTATGTGCCGGCTGATAAAAAAGGGTCGGCAAGTGTGAAAGGTTGTGCGGAAGCAGCGGCAGCTTCCTCTTCAGCGGTTGGTTAAGGAGCGCATGCTGAACCTCCCGCTACGTTAGCAGTTAATTTAAGCCAAATTAAGATTATCCACGATTCTGTAGAAAAGTATAAGCGTTTAAAAAATGGCTCGAGTGCTAAAAGGGCGTGTATAAAATCCTCCAGAAAATTCCAATCCAGTGATGTGATTGTCTTCTGCAATGCGAAAAATCGTGATATAATTAGATGCGATCACGAGAATTCTTTTGTCGGATTAACAATAGATTTTGCTGTGTTTACCGTAGGTACTGCTTGGTTAGCTTACCGTCCTGTGAAAGAGTTTAATCATGGGTGCTGTGGGGTTTAATATACAGGGTGTCCAAAAAGTCTGGAAACACCCAAATAACTTTTCAGGTGATTTATTTGTAAAAAATGTCAAGGTCATATTCGATGTAATTTTCGACAAGGAATTCAACGGCGACCTTAGATTTGACCTTGAAGATGACCTTGACAATTTTTTTAAGGTCAGGTCAATTCTTTTTAATGGGAAGCACCATTTTTGACATCAGCAATGGAAAGAGCGGGAAATTTTACATTCAAAACCATTGAGATCAATCATTTTCCATTGATCTTAAAGGTCATTTGATTCTACTTTTAGCGTTACCCAGGAACAACGGCGTGGACGTAGTAATTTCTGTTCCCTTTGGGATGTTTTATTATCGTGAGTCCCCTTGCCTCTCACGTGATTGGATAAATATTTCCAACTATGATTATCGTAGATGCTCGAACTGCTTCCCATTTACTTCTTGACACTGTCCTAATCGATGGTAAAAAGCACCAACAGCATTTCTGATGATTTCAGCGGGCATGAGAGCTGATTCATCAATGATCCTTTGCCGTAATTCATCCAAATTTTGGGGTTTTGTTTTGTACACTCGATCTTTCAAATACCCCCAATAGAAGTAATCAAGAGGCGTCAAATCGGGTGATCTAGCTGGCCATTGAATAATGCCTCTTCGTTTAATGTAAAATTACTGGAAGCAGAATGAGCTGCTGCGCCATCCTGTTGATACCATGTGCCGTTGAAGTTTTCTCCGGTTATTTCCATTATTGCAGGAACTATTTGATTGCGGAGCATAGCTTCATAATTTTGGGCATTCAAGTTACCATCAATAACAAATGGTCCTATAATTTTATCATTTAGTATTCCAACCCAGACATTTAATTTTTGTGGATATTGTGATTTAGCTTCTTGTGCCCAATAAGGATTATCAGCTGCCCAATATCTTCAATTATGCCTATTCAAACTTGCGTCAAGTTGAAATGTAGCTTCATCTAAAAATACTATGTTAAATAGAAAGTTAGGATTTTGAACTATGCGAGCCATCATATCATCACAAAATTCAACGCGACGGTCGAAATCATCTTCGTTCAGTTTGTGTATCAGTGTTACTTTGTAGGGATGGAAATTCGCTTCATGTAGTATGTTATGAACAGATGATGTACTAACTTCGTGCTCTTGAGCAGCTCTAGGAGTGGATGTATGTGCATCTTCAGTGAATGTTAACAAAACATCTAATGACTTCTCTTCATTACTTGCTGACTTTGGTCTACCTGATCTAGGCAGGTCACTAATAGTGCCGGTATTTTCAAACCTTTTAACAGTTTTTTGAACTGTTGCAAATGAAATTCGAGTCCTGTTAGGCCTAAATGTAGCATTGAAAAGATCCCTTACAGCCCTATAAGATCGCTGCACCGGACCCCAACCTCTCATCATGAGAAGCGTTATTCTTTCTCTATCAGTGAGTTTGTCCATTGCACTTTTCTTTGCAAGAGACGCAAGCTGATCAGAATATGAAAATTCAAAAGCCAGTAAAATATTTTTTCGGATTGTACACTACTGCTGCGGAAAATTATTTGAACGAATTCAATAGAAGAGCTTGAAATAGTAATAATCAATCATTGTTTCTGGGTAACGCTATGGAAACTTCTCCTTTTTCAATTGCCGATATCAGATGAGGGGGACTTAAGAAACAAATTTTGACTTTGGATTGACCTTAAAGGATACAAACAAGGTCAGGTTTGAGGTCAGTGCTACTTGTGATTAAAGAAAACAGCTGAAGTAAGCTTTGATCTATTTCCTTCAATCGAGTTTTTCTACGAGACCTCAAAATTGAATAACCTCCAAATGACCTTTAAGATGAATGGAAAATTATTGACCTCAATGTAAAATTTCCCGCTCTTTCCATTGCTGATGTCAAAAATGGTGCTTCCCATTAAAAAAAAATTGACTTGACCTTAAAAAAACCATCAAGGTCATGTTCAAGGTCAAATCTAAGGTCGCTGTTGAATTCCTTGTCGAAAATTACATCGAATATAACCTTGACATTTTTTACAAATAAATCACCTGAAAAGTTATTTGGTTGTTTCCAGACTTTTTGGACACCCTGTATATTGTGCGACAATGGGTATCGCTGTAGACGACACGCAGCGCACACACACTTGTATAGGTGCGCGAGCGGCAGCGGCGACTCGCTTTCTCCTTGCCTGCCAGGCTTCATAAAAGAAGCACCTGTACGCAGAGCGTGTGATGCGCTGTATTAATTATTACTTCTATTAAATACTTTATATATTTCAAGAGTGTTCTCCCATCATTCACCACCTCAAATACTAACAGGATTTTTAATAGTTTTTCTACCCAAGTAGAGAGCGAGATGGCAAGAGCTCGAAAGATGGTGTTGGTATCAAAGAGGAAATTGAGAGATTGCAAAATCAGCCAAACAGCGTTCTACCTGCTGCTGCTGCTGCAGGGCCATTGAAGCTAAATCCGTCGGGTCAAGAAGTGTCTACTAACTTGCAATCAGTACAAACAATCGGAGATAATCTGTCTCGTTTAGATAATTCTATGAGAGAAATACTTGACTCGGAAGTTTACCCGAATGAGCACAAAAAATTAAAAGATTATTTACAAGCGTTAAGACGATACTTATTTCTTATCGAAGATAAATAAAACGGAGTAAGCCACACCGACACAAAATTATTTGAAGAAGAAGAAAATATACATCTCAACGAATCTATAATTTCGTCTGTACCAAAACTATTCCAAAAGAAAACTCAATTATTATTAAATTATTTAAAGGCTAACAAAAGTAGAATTTCATGGAATGAAAAAAGTCTAGTGTATATCGACGTTGAGGAAATAAAAAACTCAAATATTGTTGATTTAATGGACGATATAGCAAGAACTCGTAAAAATATAAAACCTGCTGTTCGCAGGGAATTTGTTCAAATTCTTCGTGACATAGCAGTCCCTCGAGAGTACATCGCTAATCCTGAAATCTGGCAGCTAACAAATACAACATCGCCATTGAATAAAAAAAGACGATACGGGTTTAATGACGAGGAAGAACAAGAGAAAGAAGACGAAGAAGAGCGATATCCGTACAGTTTTGACAACAACGTGACGCTATTAGAAAAGTCAAATGGCAAAAATAAAAGGAATATAACATCATATGCAGAGTTTGACAACGTTCTCGGAATAGATGTCTCTTGTCAAGTAATGATAGATTTTAATGCTTAAGAATCGCTTGCTCTTACCCCTACCACCTTTAAAGGATTCTAGCGGGTGGAGAGAGGTAAACTCTTTCCTTCCAAAAAAAAGAAAAAAAGAAATACGTAACCGTCAGTTTGCAGCCATCTCTCAAACCGTCTAGATGCAGCATCAACGGCCTCTTAAACACCGCAAATATGAAGAAAACAGACTACGTTATCGATATACAAGGATTTTATGATAAAGACGGAACCTTCCTTCCGAAAGAAATCGCCGTGCTAGCTACCGACAGTCATTTTATTTCGCATTGGACGGTGAAGTACGACGAAATAAAAAAATATAAGATTAAAGATTTGGCTAGAGGACTTTTAGCAGCAAATAGGTACTTCACGTGTTATCATCACGTTATCGAGTGGTTCGACGGAGAAGCGGATCTCGATGCGGTGTACAGAGCTTTGCGGGAGATTTTTCGTAACGCGCTGCGCATTAAGTCCGCGGGCAACAAAAATATGAGTTGCTTCAAAGTTTACTCGCAAGGCAAATAATTAATTTAGAAGAATATAACTGCCCCAGCTTCAAGAATCTATCTCGACATAATCACGGAGCAAAAAGAGAATATTTTAATTGTGCTCTCGGCTATACTTATAAGATGCGAGATTGGATAAATAGATCATTGACATTCATGGCAGCAGAGGATAAGGATGCAGTAGACAGTCGAAACCAAAAGCAACAGCAACAACAGCCGGAAAAGAAAAGAAAATAGCAAGATTAATCAAGTTTGTGAAAATTTTAAAAAACTCGAGTGCCAAGACTCCTCCACAGCTCACAACCAAGTAACCTCTACATCTGCGCCTGCGCCACATCCAAAGGGTGGGGATAAGGAACCTATATACGAGCCTGTGATTCAAAATGACTATCTGCAAGTGCAGCAAGCACTCGCCCATGTAGCGGCTCGAACGGTGGGTGTGTTCTCAACCGACTAAATACCCCGATTTTGGGAGAGACCTTGTGCACTTGTGGTTAACATAGATGACAGCTCCAAGCCAGGGACCCATTGGGTCGCTATATACGTCGCAGCCATTTATTCGGTTTTCTCAGTCATTTTTGTCAGTTGTTTCAGCAGCTGTAGTCCTTAAATTTATTCTGCAAACGTCTAACATTTAATTATTAATTCATATTCACAATGAAGATAGTCTAGCAGTCGCGCCATTCGATAACTTAATTATACATATACGCTAGCCTAACCTATTGATATATGCTCGATCGCATGTTTCGCTGCTGATGCATTGCAAAATTCGTCCTTATATATCATTCATGATTCCGTTCATTTGGGTGTTACCAAAATCGCGTCGCCATCTAGGTGTAGATTTGTGCTTCATCTGGGTATGGAAATGTACTTAAGGTGACTAGCAAGCGCGAATATAAAATAATTAAGACTGTATAAAGAGGCGTAATAGTTTAGTACAATAAAATACTTTTTACTATTTTTAAAAGTAAAATATGCTTAATGTATAGTAATCATTATTCATAATATTAATTTTTAGCTTGGTATATGTTAATAATCAATATTAAATATATTAAAATTTCTTATAAATATGTTAAAAAATCTCACAGGGCAGTTATATCACGTCGTTACTATTTTGTATAGTAATTTCTCTTACTTATGCATTAAATTTTACTTCGACATATTTTCTGAGTGTAGTTACAAAAGGATCTTACGGAGCGAATTTATAGAATAATTCGAAAAGTATTCGTATAATATTTTTTTAAATCATTTTCAGAGTCCGCTTATCTTTCTTTTGTTTTTTAATACCGTTATAATTGTATGCAGAGATCTTATTGCCATTTTCTGTAATGTTCGGAATAATAAACGAGTTAAAAATAGTTTACAATCAATAATAAAACAGAGGTATTGAAATATTTTTAAAAATTTCTTGAATTCCCTTGTTAATCAATTAAAATAAAGTACATTATTTTGTAACTAATAATGATTTTTTAATTATTAATGCCATCCATCTTAAAAATATAAAACTAAATAAGTAGCTGAAAAAAATATTTATAAACTATCGCCATACAATTTTAAAAAAGTTTTATATTCGTTTAGCTGAATGGAACGATATTTACGAATGTATTATTCCTGATTAGATTATAAAAAATGAAATAAAAGGTTTTCAGTGGGGAGCTTCAATTGAAACATCGATTAAGAATATGACGAGGCCAATTAATACATTGGTTATAGCTTAAACCATGAATTTTACATAGAAATGCAACTCACTAAGTACGCAAACGCGGTTTGGCTATCGATCGATGCATCGCAAGATTTTACATTTTATGAGTAGAATATACACGTCTTCGCAATTGTATAGCATATGTTATATGATTATTTATTCATATGATTATTTATGATATTTGTGTCATTTAAGGTAAGCCAAAAAAGTGTAATCTTTAACTAAAAAATTCAATTCTGTGATTCTTACAAAATTTAACTTGGGATAACCAATATTTTATTAGTTACCCTTATTATATTCCTTTAAAATTTTAAGAATTATAAGTTAAATTTCGTAGTCAGCAATATGTTTAATAATAAAATAAGTAAAATAGTTTCGTATTAGGCACGAAAAAACATACTTTCTATAACAGAATAATTTAATATTATTTGCGTTTTTATTTATACAGGTGGGATAATGATTTTTATGATAATAATAATTATTTTTTGTCAGCTACATTACATTCCTTTTCAAAGTTAAGTTCAACTTTATTAATTTAAATGATATAAAATTCGTTCTATTGTACACATACATGTGCGTACATGCCTTCACGCATGTGTTATGTAGTTGTCTTCAATGAGTCAAATAAGCTTTTTTAGCTTACTTAACCTTGTTTCTCTATTTATACATAAAGACATTTTCTTGTGGAATTTAAATTTTGCAAAATTTTTATGAAAATGTCAATAAAACGTTAATAAAATATTTCCTGAAATATATTACAAAGTTATATATGACTATTATAACTATATAATCAAGCGAGTGAAATTTAAAAATTGACTTTAAGAAATAAAAATTGTCAACCTATGTTGAATATAAAGTGATCTCATATGCCGATAAGGAAAAGTACATTTTTATACGGGTGCGGAAGTAAATTATTTGCGTCGAAAAGTCTCCCGAGGCAAAGATTCACTTACGCACCATTGTGAAACCGTATTTTTCTCCACGAGAGCCGCAAATTGCATGCAAACATGCGTATTTGAGGTTGGAGTGGAGAAAACTATATTTATTACTTGTTTTATAATTTTTATTCTTCACTTCAACTAATAAACGTACCTTAAATTTATAATAAATATTCCTTGTAAAATTAAATAAAAATGACAATTCAAGTTAGCAAATTTTACCATTTAGATGAAATTTTTAAAATGTAGTTTGTAATTTTAGTCTGTCTTGTTTACTTTTATCGTATAAGTAAAGGGTTCTCCGTTAAGATAGACAAAATTACTTTTACTAAATTCAAAATGTAAGTCTATTTTTTGCCGGGGTGATTTTAAAATACGAAGCCCCCTTTAAGTGTAAAACAAAGAAAAATAATTATTAAAAATTGATTAAACTCAATGGATTTAAATGAAACTGACTATAAAATGTAGGTATTTAAAGTTATTTGAGTCTGAATTGTATGTTCCATTAAAATCCATCGAATTATGGGATCAGCTACTTGCGGCAAAGACTAAATTTAAAAACAATCTTAGCTATGGATGCGATAGATATGAATACCAATAGTGCAAAAGTACTACAGATTTGAAAAGACTAAAATTTCCATCTATAGTGTGGGAGATGCTTTCTTTCACCTAAATCCAGTTAAGAAGATTCATCAGGTTTAATCCTCGCTGCATATAAAGACCTAAAAATTGTAAAATTGTATTATTTACAGCATATTAAAATAATCCAGTCAAATTCGAATAAATTTGGAAGGAATTATAGAAAGAAAACTTCTAAATTCATGTGATTTGTACCCAAAGAGTTATAAGTGAAAATACATTTAACAGTATTTATGTATGAGTATTTATTTATGAGTAGTTATCAGCCTTAATAAAATAGATTTTTAAATATGTTGGAACTTATATCTTTTCAGGGACAAGTCACATAAGATAACTACATCCTAAGTTCAGTGCCTTTTAAATTCATGAATTTTTTTGATTTCCAGCTTGCATCAACTGCTAAATTTAGAAATAGTTATATTTATTTAAAAAATTTTGTTATAAACGCCCTAATAGGGTTTAATATCTACAAATCTTTTCAATAAAATTAACAAATGAAACAATCTCAACATATAATCAACAAATAAACTTCAGATAATCTTTATTTTTGCAATAATTTATTGCAATTATCATAATACTCAGAAGTTTTATTCGCTGGATAAATGAAATTTTAATTAATGTTATGCCCAAGTTATTATAAAATTTTTTTATATTAGACTGGACTATATCCGTTCCCGCCAATCGTCTCCGATTGCTCCGACGCGAGCACTATTATGGAGTCGGTCGCAAGCCATAGTTTTATCATCAGCGCTAGCGCGGCTTCAGTCGGAATTGTGTTAGCGAAGTCAGTTACTGGATCATCTTCAGCAAGGAGATCGCATCCGGCACGCAGTCGATCGGCCGCGTGTGACATTTAGGGCCCCAGGAAATATTAGCCTGAAATAAACACCACTACAAGAAGAATACATAAGCTGCATTACGCCAGGTAATTTATAATGTCGTTTCAGACCTAAATCATACTTAGCTGATTGAACCTCTATTAAGTTTCAGGCATACAGATAGACCTTCAGCAACTGTCACAGAATCAAATAAAATCACTTATAGAATACTGGGCAAAAAAGGATCTCTCCTATAGCTGCAAGTGATACTTTTCTTGGTGTTATTATAGGCCAACATATCTCATCAACATATCTCATCTCCTCCGCACCTAGTCTCATACTTAGTGTTAAGTTTCACTGTGACATAGCTTCTCTCTCCATTATAATTTTATTCGATCGCTCTGCAAATGCCTTCAAGGATTACATCCGTACCTAATCATGGGTTGTGGCATTTCCTGTAGCTATTTCTAGTATTTAGTATTACTAGTAGTACTCCACTGAATGTTATAAGAAGATCTAAAATCATCGGATGGACTCTACAGGCCACGAGTTTTCTCCAAAGTAACACAAGAATTTTGGCAAATATCAGACCGAGTAAATTCTTATTCTGGGATCATAGCGGATTGTGCGCGCTTATTTTGTTTAGTTATGCTTACGGACAGGTAGTTTAGATCTATTATAATTAGTTCTATATAGAGCTAAGCCTTAGGCTAAATTCCACATAAGTACTTATGCAATAACATAAAAACATACTCAAATCAAATTGCTTATGTGTATCCACTATGTTATAAAATCATCATCTCACGGCTTTTTTCTTTCTTTTAACGATTTTCAGTTTTTCGTGAAGTTTTTTAAACGTTTTTTTTCAGTGTTTTTTTCAAAATTAATTGTACAAAAATGAATACAAACAAGCATAAGAATGTATTTCTTTTACTTTTTTAGAACTATTTTGATTGTTTTTACGTTATGTACTAAACTGTGTTCTTTATATCAATTGTTTCTACTTTTTCTGGCTATCACATTTTAAATGACACGTAAAACAATAAAATTTTACTAGTTGAGTTAAAAGACCTAATTTATTTACATAAATTTATGAATTATATTAATAGAGGTTACACGTAATGTTAACCCATCTTACGTTTTAATATACCGTAAGTCACTTCCTTCTGTTCTCCAAGCTCCGTCTCTCTTCCTCTCACGCCTCTGCTCGCTCCACTTTTCCTCTCTCTCCCACTCACACGCCCGACTGATGACCTCGTCACAATAAATGAAATAACAATTCAATCATTTTTTTGGTTTTCTATTCAAATCTTATAATGAAAAAAAAATCAGACCAAGTCCTTTAAATTGACTGTTTTTTTTTAGAATTAATTTAAATAATTTTCTTTCTTGAAATATGGAACTTAGTTTATTGACGATGAATATTGCATTTTTGCAGTAGACATTTGAATGAGTCGTATACACATATTTATCGTTATTTGAAGGGCAGAGACACGCTGCACACATTGATACAGTCATTTCGAGAACACCAGAACACCACAATCTCATTATCGCTTCGCAGAGGTATGAGTAGCAAAGGGATTTAGGAAAGAGGGTCGGCTGGAGCACAGCAGGCGGAGTGACTGTGTGAGTGAGCGCGGGTTATGGACACCAAGAGCCATAGGGTTTTAGATTCCACTGCTGGACGTCCGGAGGATCCTGAGGTGTTAAGCCGAGTAGGGCGATCGGTGGCTGTTCGTCCTAGCCGAGTTTGTCCGCCTCCAACCTGAGGGTGAACTGGCACCTGCAGTATGAATTCCCCGGTTGAAGGTGGCAACCGGAATTATCGGCCGAGTCGAAAACTCAAGGGTTAGGCGAGTACCGAAGTACCGTCCTGCGCCTGTATGCTGGAGCGCGAGGGCGCTTCCATCGGCAGATCAGCGAGCCAGTAGGCGGGAACTTGCGCGACACTCTCTCTCACGTTACCCGAGAAATCATATCGCGCGTTGAGAAATTTCATTTTTCTATTTGGATTAATAATTACTTTGGTGAAATAACGGTACGTGCCCATACGGTGAATTTTTAATTAATCTGCGAGTGTGTGTGCCTGGAGGGACCTTGTTGTGAGCCAGCCACGCCGGCGAAAAAGGAGCTTTTGGGGATGTTGCGGCGATACCATGGGTCTTGCCCAAGAGTAATTATTTTTCCCACGATTATTTGGTTGTTTGACGACCTCAAGACTTTACCGGACGGAGCAGTCGTGCTGATTCTTTAACCAGGTTTTAATAAATTCTGTTACTTTTTGTTCATTCTGTTAGTTCATTTCATTTCTGTTCGTTCAATTTCATTCTGTTACTTTCTCACTATGCAATATGCCTACCATTTATATTTCCCCGTGCAAATTCGTTTTGGCAAGTTTAAGCAAGTTTATCAGACCGCTAAAGCTAATGTCGGTACTGAAATATTAACAATACTTTTTATTAAACTTTATCTGGCTTGTGTTGCTTGCGACTGAATGACTGTAATGCGTTATACGTTCTAACAGCCGGTATTAATTATTTGTCGCGGCTAATTAAACACAATCTTATAAACGGCGCCCTTGAACGTGATCGAAATCGAACGCGTAGATTATTTGTGTTGAAGGTATAGTTTATTGTTAGTTCATAGGTACTAAGAGTTCGACAGCGGTCAAAGCCGGCATTGTTGTTGTTGCCGATCGCGAATGGTAAATACACGGACCGATGAGCAAAACTGCGCAACGCGCAATTTTAAAGTTAAT
Source organism: Sycophila sp. Sp_5 (assembly GCA_018906775.1). NCBI lineage: Eukaryota > Metazoa > Arthropoda > Insecta > Hymenoptera > Eurytomidae > Sycophila > Sycophila sp. Sp_5. Next base: position 448,581 of record JACCID010000090.1, read on the forward strand.
ATTTTACCCAACAAGTGCGACAGATAAGGCGGCCGATCGTGTCCGAGCTGGAACGAAGAGGGCCGAAGTAGGGAGCGCACTGAGCGCGGCCAAACAAACACGGAGAGGGCTGAAGTGGGGAGCGCGCCGAGAGCTATACTCTGAAGAGAGCGGCAAGTCAAGGCAGTAAGAGAGCGCGTCATCGAACGGTATCGTGACACAGGATGCGTAGTCGCTAAAATTTGAATTTCAATTTGTACACTCAGACTTAATTCGAAGTTTTAAATTACTATTTAATTATTTTAACGTAGGTTAGTAAGTAATTAAGTAATAACGGGGTAATTTAGGAAAAAAAATTCATAATAATAATTTTTTTTTTTTAATAAATTAATGACAATGACGCTATCAAATTCAAAGATAGCGAATGATTTATTTAATACAACCCCACAATTTCAGTCACGTTTCGCGATAGAAACCTGGGTAAATTCGCTCACCGTACCGGATTTATTAAGCTTTTTAACTAGGTATTATTTGAACGTGAACGTGAACGTGAACGTGTAGATATATTGCAGACCAGATTGTTGCGTTTCGTGGTACTGCAGCAGTAATATGACGTGATTGAGGTGACCGCGGTAGATACTGCTACAACTTTCACGGTGGCACTAACGTGAAGGTTGCAGATCACCCAATGTAGGGGGGGGGGGTTTCGGTAATGGGATCGGTGCACGACAGTGCATCACCTCTGGAGGAATTGACAGGTGGCGTATATAACCTGTCAGTTCAGGCCCGAGTTTATCATTCAGCCGAGTTGGATTTAATTTCACTAAATTATGATGAAATTGGAATCGTGAATCCGTCAGTCACTCAGACGGAGGGAGCAACCGGAGTACCATCGCCAACGGTACCTTCTGTCAGTACAGCCGCGGTGATAAACCTACTGCAAAGTAGTCTAGCGGAGGAGAGAAATCGGGGGGCGGGGGGTGTAGGAGTGCCGAGGGAAGGTGACTAGCTACCCACGACCCGTGTCACGTTTGGAAATCTAACCTACGCGATTGCATAATATAATCAATTTCTCTCCTTGTCCTCGGGTCTCGTATTAAAAATTGAGGTAGGTCGGTTTTATATGATCACTTCTCACTTTTAAAAGACTGGTTCTCCTCCGCCACTTGCTGTCGTAAAATTTTCGTCTACCTGCTTTAGACCTTTTGCTTGATTATGAAGCGTTTTGTTCTTCCGAATGTACGAATGCCTCGATTTTCGTAAAGGTACTTAACGTAATATTCGTAAAATATCTAAACTCATATTTTGGATTAACTCGTTATTTTTAATTTTGGTACACCGTAAAAAGTACAATTACCCTTTTATGTTTACTCTTTGTGATCCCTTTTTTATGACGTAACAGAGGATACACTTGTCAAAAGTGTATTCATACTGTGACATAAGTCACTTATAGAGCGCCTGCATATAGCAAACACCGACGCGAAAGAGAGGCTAATTCCACTCTCGACCGCTACGTGGCGAAACACCGTCGTTGAGCGTCTTGACACAAGAACAGTCGTCTCAATGGTATAAGTCCAAGGAAAAGACGAGACTCGACGTTTCGCTTGCGACAAGCTTTTGCTAACCGTTTGTAACAATCCGGGTTCTTTCCATTTAGGATTAGGGTAAGGTGTGGTAATGCTTTTTAAGCGTGCGATCAATGCGCCACAAGCACTACAAGCTCAAAACGCTTGCAAACCTACGTAACGCTCAATACACGTTGTCTTAAACCACATAGCTCAATTCGCCGTAAGGTAAATCGTATCGAGAAGATGCTCAGTGCGCTTCTTCTCGTTTCTTAAAAAAATAAGCGTATACAAATTATAAGAGAATAAATAAATCTAAACTAATTTATTTATATTCATAAGACTAAATTTTATTATTAAAGAATAAGAAATATATATATATATATATATATATATATATACAACAAAAAAAAAAATGAATTAAAAACTAGTAAGGTGCCAGCCTCGTATAGGGACATGGCAGGGAGAGCGCGACATGGCGGAGAGCGCACGCGGAGTGGGTACTCGCGAGAGCGCACTTGGTCGTCGGCAGAGATCGGCATTAATCATTACTTTGTAATATATGTTTATGTTTATATGGTCTTTGATTGAATTATCGAAATGCTGAAGATTTCAACGAACGATGTTTATTAAATTTATAATTACAGACTTTCGGTTACTCAGTCTCACGTCGTATTCTTTTTTTATGGCGGAACTTTCAGGTTGGAGTCGTATTGTGGACTCGTATTCGTCTTCGACTGTGACTATGATTGGAGGCGAGGCCGAAGTCACAGCCAGCGATTTTGTCAATCGTTCGCGACCCTATCCGAATTATACAATGAATATGCGATTTTACAAATGATCGGTTTGACTTACCCCTTTCGGGAAGGAGGTGCGCTCGTCCGCGAGGAGCCGGGAGAAGAAGGTGTTTCGCCTCGGCGTCGTCGCCGACAAATGGACCGAGGTGCTCGCGAATATTTTGCACGACACCGGCGACTCTCCCATTCCCACACACACACATACACATACCAAACAATGCGCTATTCGCCAACATTCGGACATTGGAACAACGTACCGTTACAACTTTGTTAATATTTTTTACTAAAAATAATATTATATTTGTAATGCATTAATGGTCAGCTCGAAATTTCCCATTACTTTTTAATGGGTAATGGCCGAAAAAAATGAATATTACATTTGTAATGCATTAATGGACAGCAAGAAATTTCCCATTACTTTTGTAATGTTAATGGTCGAAAAAAATTTAATATGACATTTGAAATGCATTAATGGTTAGCTTGAAATTTCCGATTACTATTAGATAAACAAACAAACAAACAAACAAACAAACAAACAACAAACAAACAAACAAACAACAAACAAACAAACAAACAAACAAACAAACAAACAAACAAACAAACAAACAAACAAATAAATAAATAAATAAATAAATAAATAAATAAATAAATAAATAAATAAATAAATAAATAAATAAATAATAAATAAATAGATAAATAAATAATCAAATAAAGAGATTGTGACGCGGGGTACTGCGGGGTACCCTCGCGTCGTCGCGAGCTGGCGCGAGCGGGCGCGAGCGGGCGCGAGCGCGGCTTAGGTTAGGCTAAGCCGGCGCGCGGGGGAGAGATTGCTAAGTGGGCAAGCTTGGGGGGAGATTCTCTCGAGCCGCCGTCGACGACGGATGCGATTGCGCGCGTGTGCGACCGGATCGGGTTTTTCCTGGAGCGACGGGAAGAACGGAGGGACGAGCGAGGCGGATCTGCAGTCGAGGCGAGCGAATAACAACTGTAAGTACCGCCCGACTGAACATAGCGAGTGTGGGCGCGTACCGGCGAAGAGTCGAGGAGCGCCTCGACTCTCCGGCCACGATCGTTGTTCGGGAAACGCAGGGAACGTGTCCCCCGTTTACCGTATCTCTCTCTCTCTCCATAGTTTGCAATCGCGGACTCTCGTGCGGCAAGAGTCGCTGTTCTCTTATACGAACCGCCGCGTGATACGACGTCGGTACCTCGAGCACAGGCTCGAGGTCGAATTTGTTGTCCATCGCGTGGAACGGGCGCGCGGCCCATTCCTTCGTGTGCGTGCGTACTTGTTGTACGCACAGAGCAGGCAAGCGGCCTGCTCTCGGACGCAACGTTTGTTTGCGTACGGCAGAGTCGTGCTCCGCGTAAACATCACCGATCGCGGACCGCGTGATCGGCCGGTAAATTCTCGGCCGCGCCGAGAATTCGTAGGAGCGCGCGCGGCTCCGCTCGGCAACACTCGGGCGTGTTCGGGGCACTTGGCCCGCACGCCCGACACCTACTAACCTCTTTGGGCGCGATCTTTGTAAATTTCACATACAGAGGCAATAAAGGCCTCCGACTAGCATTTTTACTTGTTCGCGTTATTCTTCCGAGTAGTCCGCGGGACTACTCGGCGAACCTCCCCCATCCAGAACCGCCCGGATACCGCCATTCTGTCGTAGAGCTGAGCGGCCGGCATCAGCTGTCGTCGAGGAGGACGACGGCCACACGAAGGCGAGGAGCGCGTTTGCACACTAGCACGCGAGTACGAGAAGCGAGAGTACAGGCATACTCTCGCGTTGTATACGCTATTTCTCATTCATCTTCAATTTATGTACCATTATCTTATATACTTGTTATATTTTTATTTACTTTACTCTTTTTACCAAGTTTTTCATTTATTATTTTCCATAATTTTTTTGTATCGTTAGCATTTGCATTAATTCTGTCTTTTTCTTTTTTAATTTTATCATCTTTGATAACTCTATATCGTTCTTATTATTTCTTTTTTTCCTAATTAGAGTAGTTGCTTTTTCTACGCATAGATTTATTTTATGTATAATAATTTCATCCGTTGCACAATTTGGCTTTTGTATTGTTAATATATTGTTCCAATCTACTTCATTGTCCGCATTTTTTAATTTTTCATAATTATCTTTTTTTATATATTTCCTTATCTTTTTTAGGTAGTCTTTTTTCTTGAAATTTTTACAAATAGTGGGAAGTGATCGTTAAAAGCATTTGCGATTTTGTATGATTTAGCTTTTATTGCATTAGATTTTATGTAACAATGTACCTCCTTGTCCAACGGAGAGAGAGAGAGAGAGAGAGAGAGAGAGAAAGAACGAGGGAATCGTTCCCACGCGTCCGTCGAGCAACGTTTTGCCTGAGAGTCGAGGCGCTCCTCCACTCCTCGCCGCGTACACACCCGCACTCGCAATACAATATCGCGGTACTTACAATAGTAGCTGCCTTACGCTATTCCTTGGCTGCTTCCTCGTATTTATTTATTATTATGTATGTATGTATGTATGTATGTATGTATGTATGTATGTATGTATGTATGTATGTATGTATGTATGTATGTATGTATGTATGTATGTATGTATGTATGTATGTATGTATGTATGTATGTATGTATGTATGTATGTATGTATGTATGTATGTATGTATGTATGTATGTATGTATGTATGTATTTATTTATTTATTTATTTTGTAACGTGAAAACGAGCACGTTACAGCTCATCAAATAAGTAAGCGCGCCGGAGACGCCACACGCGCAAGTTAGGTTAGAGCAAGAGAGAGAGAGAGAGCTACATAGCTTGCGACAAGTACGGCTAACAGCCGAATCGCCCCCCCCCCCCCCCGCGAAGCGCTCGAAAGGAGTGGGGGGTAACGCAATGCGATGCGCAGAGACTAATAGGGGAGCAGCGATAGCTCTCTATCGCCTCAGCCTCGGAAACCGGTAACACCAAAGGAAGGAGCCGACAGCCGACCCAGCGGTGAACTAAACACATGGCCGACGCCGCACTTCCATAGCCGAGAGACGAGATTCAGGTGCAAAAAGATTATCCCCGCAGCCACACAGAAGCAGCCGCGCCAAGATGCTCTTCGCCCTCTCTCTCTCTCTCAGGGTTAGTAATAGGGGAACAGCGGTTCCCACCCGCGCGCGCGAATTTAGATTAACAATCGAACAATCATATCAAATTTGTATTTATATATAATGTTTAATAAACGTCGCCTTCAGCGACTAAAGATATAAAGCTGCTCCAGTAATTTTCCCTAGCCCCGCAAGACTCGCTCCCCTTTGCCGACCTTGCTAGCCCAGCCGATCAGAGGATCGTGAATCTCTTGTGGCGGTGATTATTGAAGAAGTGATTGGCCAAGGGATTAAATTCTATATTATTAACTAATATTGGGCCAAATAAATCCACGCAATAATCATCGTTACAATTTTTTATTTATTTATTTAATCATAAATGGGAATTGCAAGCTAACCATTAATACATTACAAATGTGATATTAATTTTTTTTTCGACCATTAACATTACAAAAGTAATGGGAAATTTCGAGCTGACCATTACACATTACAAAAGTAATAGGAAATTTCGAGCTGACTATTACACATTACAAAAGTAATAGGGAATTTGAAGCTGATCATTACACATTACAAAAGTAATAATGTAATCGTAATTTTTAATTACAATTTTGCCGATCCCTGGTCGTCGGCTCTCGATTGCGAACGAACGCTGACGTAAACATACATATATTTATATCGCTTCTTCGTAACAAAGCTAGCGTTCACTTGCTTGAACGATACCTTTGTTACACGTTACTCTACCGTCACTCTACCGTTACAATATTTTCGTACTTTTCATTCCATTTTTTGAGTTGAGTATCTTCTCTTGTTTTTCACTTTGATACTTATTTTTACTATCTTTTCTACGGAATCCTTTCGATTTTGAATTGGTCTTTCCATACATACAAAATTGTGGTATTTAGCGTAATAACTCATAGAGTCCATCATCAGTCTACAACAGAAATTTCCTTCCTAGAGCCAAAATAATGAGTACTTTGAGTAATGGTGAATCAGAACCAGAAGAGGAGTATGCTGATGATAGGAATGGTGAATCACAACTAAATTGAGAAATCTTTGATGATCCTGAGAGAGATGACAGTGTATTTTTCGATACTGTATATTTCTCTTCCATAAAAAACTTTGTAGGTCATGCTAATTTTTATGAAAATATTCCTATACGAGAGCATACTCTATTAACACACTCCATTAGCAGAAGCAAAATCCCGATCTATTCTATTCTAATATGTCTCCATGGAAAGACGTAAAAGTAAAAGAATTGCCAATCTTTTTTGCTCTAACCATCAACATGGATGACGGTTGACGGTTGACAACGAGTATGGATCCTCTATTATCCACTCCAATATTCAGAAAATACATGACTCGTATAGATATTTACAAATTTTACGTTTTCTGCTTTTTGAAAATAATAGGGACAATGCATTACCCTACAAGAGTCACCCTCTGAGGAAAACTAAACCTGTAATAGATTTTCTAAATCAGAAATTTTCCTCTACTTTGCATACTTGGGAAAACCTTTACATTGATGAAAGTTTGATGCTGTGAAAAGGAAGATTGAAGTTTAAGCAATATTTACCCTTGAAAAGACACAGGTTTGGTATAAAATTTTTCGAATTGGTTGATTGTGAGACTGGATTCCTATTACGATTCATTATCTATACATGAACTGATACAGATTATGAAAAATTTGATTTGGGAATCTCTGGAGATATAGTAGTTGATTTCCTAAACCATAGGACGAAGCTCGTGTTACAGAGCAGCGCCGGAGGAGGACGACGATGGCGATTTGACAACGTCGCACGCATCAAATAGTAAGACAGTATCACGGAGCATGTTTCTGTGCGCTATGCGTATATAAATTTGTATATATGTATATTGCGGACGCTCAAGACGCTGTTGCCGGATCGCCCGAAGCTGCGCAGAAGATAACTTTTGTACTTCTGCGCATAGAAAACGGAGAGAATTAGTGCAGTAGTGCTCAACCTATTCTTCTTTTGCCGTATACACTGGTACTAATGCAAATGAAGTTTAAGTTGCGCACGACTGATCCGCGACAACGTCCTTAACAGAAAAATAGGTGAAAATTTTGAAATGTGATAATGGGAAAAAATACGTAAACAATCGATTCTATACGTTTGCAAAAGAAAGAGGTATTATTTTAAATAATTGCCCAGCGTACGTACACGAGTGAAACGGTACAGCTGAAAGATTTAATAGAACAACCATGAATATAGCGCGTTGTTTACTAGCCGAGATCCTGGTACATAAATGATTTTGGCCCGAAATAATATACGCGGCGACGTACTAAAAAAACGATCTTATATTCCCGGGTTGTACATAGCGATTATCCCGGTATTCTCTTACTACCTCCTACCTATAGGTTGGATTGGATCCTTTTTATTAAGCCAACAAGGCTCATTACACTAAAATTTCTAACATCTCCGGGCTTCATTATGAAGTCCCCACACACCCACCGCCTAACCCCCCTAAGTCTAGGACAGTCGCACAAAAGGTGCGTGAGGGTTTCGCTTCACTGCAGAGCCTACAGAGTTTCCTACTCATTTTTCCTATTCTATGTTTGAGGAAAGCCAAGTTACAGTGACCTGTGATCCAGCTCACCACTAGCCTGATCTCCCTTCTTTCGAGTTTGATCATCTCTGCTTTCCAGCCTCGGGGTACCATTTCACCAATGAAACCTTTAATATATTTGCACCCGTGGCTGTTATACCATCTTTTACATTATTCCTTGTCCACCCAGATTTTCTTTTCTACCTTGGAAGTAGTTGCTCTAATACCCGCCGCTCCTGTTTATGCGAATCTATCTAAGGAATTGCGGCACCTTTCCACTTCCAGTGAAGTTACCTCCACTTTACTTACACTTAGGACTGCTGCTTTGCTGTCAGAGTGTATGATGACCTTTCGGTCCCTCCATTCCTTATCTAGCATATTTTCTGCGCAGCTTCTGATGGCTTTGACTTCCGCTTGGAAGACTGTCATGTGATCCTCCAGGGAGAGTACCAGCTCTGTGCTAGTTCCCTTAAGCCACGCCGCGGCTCCCGTTCCTTTCTCATTTTTGGATGCGTCAGTAAACCAGAGACTAGCTCCTGTTCCCGGCGGGTCAACCTCCTGCTTTGGTTGAATCCCCAGTTTGAACTTCCTACCAAAGAAAAATTCCTGGGTGTTCTGTCAAGTTTCTTGTTGTTATTAAGGTCCACTGACATGACCAATTCAGTGTTTTCATACTCGGCTATAGCCCTCGTTTACCTGGTCTTGGCCTTTAGGGTAGCCGCATTTATCATCAGCTCCAATGGAGGGAGATCTAGCACCATTTTAAGTGCTTTTAATGGCGTTGACCTCATCACCCCTGTGATGACTCTCATAACTAGTGCTTGCATCCTGTCTAAGGTTGCCGCACCCATTTTTAATCAGCATCTAGGCCTTCAAGCCACTGCTCCGTGTATCAGTCTAGGTCTCAAAACTCAGCGGCCGTCCTGTGAGGATGTCTGCCCCCATCGCTCGAGACGAAATACCGACAAGACGAGCGGCCCGCCGGCCGGAGAACTACCGAGATATCCGGGTGAGGCTCGAGGCGTGCCAATCGAGGAACACGAGGTCGATTCTGGAGCGAGAGAGACTGCCGTTAACGGAATGAGTGAGAGTGCAACCGCACTGGGCGAGGTAGGCTCTTCAACTCCTGTCTTCTCCTTCTCTTATCGGCGTCGATCCCGATGTGTGCACGTGGCAGTAGTGTGGAGCGTCGCGACTCCTAACTCGCGGCTGGCGCCCTTCAAGTCCCGTATTGGCTACGGTAATTTTCAGTATATCGTTTTCGTATCGTAAATAAAAATGCTTATTTATTTTCACTCTTAAAATAGTACATTTCCTAGTATTTCAGCCCTGATCCCTAGCTGAACGTTACAATGTTTATCAACGTAAGGGTTATGAGGATGGAACGAATAGAGTATTAAAATTATCTAATGCTTTGCATGGCTTGATAGAAAGTCCAAGGGATTGGTACGAGTATTTTAATGAATATGGAATTAAATTAGGTTTCAAGAAAAATAATACTGAATTATGTTTGTATGTACTTGAAGGAAAAGAGACTATTTACTCATTAATTTATGTTGACAATTGTAACAGTTCTCCGGATTTTGCTCGGAGATCCACGCTCGATGGTCCTTGTTTTGACCGTTTCGGCGATCGCACCACTCCGAGACAACGATCGGTGTGTTGATGGGCGTAGCAATTAGAAGGTGAGCGAAATGAGTCGCTTGCTCTCTGTTCTCTCGAGGGAATTCCTGGGTGACCTTGGTAATCCGTTCCCGACCAGCTCATCAAGGCACGGAAGCCAGGGTCGTCCGACAACGTGATCCAGGCGAATGATTTTAGTCTTAAATAGTTACGGCAACCCGCGTCGATCCCGTTCACGCGTTTAAACGATATGCGGATCCCCGATGAATCTACCGACATTTTTAAATGCGACCGTTAGATCGAATCGCGGAAATAGCGAGTAAGTCTATCATGCGAACTAATATTATTGATGTAAGATAATTGAAATGTATCCAGATAAAGATTTTAATTAAGAAAATTTTACACGATCTACTGATTTGCTGTAAAGATAAAAAAGTAAGATCCAAAGAGTTAAGAAATTATTATCTGACAGATTTAAAATGAAAGATAAATTATGACTATAAGCATGGAAAAATTATTTTAAATCAAGAAAGATATATAGAGTCATTAGCAACAAAATTGCAAATAACAAATAGCAAATTATATAATACTCCTATGAAGACTAATTTAAAAATTGAAAAAGCGGATGTGGAACAAATATAAAATATAGAAATTTAATTGGCACATTATTGTATGTTAGTTCAAGTACGCGACCAGACATTGGCTATAATGTGAACTATCTAAGTAGATTTCAAAATTGTTACTCGGAAACACATTGAAAATATACATTGCGAATATTTTCGAACGTACAACTAGTGCATGGCTGATTTTCAATGGTAGAAATAATTAATTTTTTATTTATTCTATCGATGGCCTTTTTTTTTCTTTTTTTCATTATGTTTTCTTGAGTTTGCATTTCACTCTTCTTTAAGGACATATCTAAATTTTTATTTTTGTTTTAAACATTTTCTTCAAAATTTTTCCGTCAGTGCTTACACATATATTTTTTAAATACTTTTCGCCATCTCTTACAATTAAATACAAAGTAAACATTTATAATGAATAATTATAGGCGATATTCAATAAACTTAACTTACACTCCCCTTCACATGCTTTTGCCACCCTTCGGCAAAAATCTGGGAAGAAAGAAAGTTTTATATTATTGCGAAAAATGATCGCAGCTTCAAAATTCGGGCGGCATTCTTTTCTATGAAGCAAAAGCTTTAGAAAAATACATTTATATTTGAAAAACAATTAAATTTCCTCCTTTTATCAACATTTAAAAGCTAATAAAAAAGTCAAAAATTTTAACCCTCATAAAACTCTGTATAGTTTTTTAACCGATTATCGCATCTCAGAAATCTCAACGGTATGAAGGCTTATACTTTCAGCTTGAAAATGCGGTGTCATACCAATTTATACAATCATTTTTAACGGAGTTATTATCATACTAGTAAAAAATTGATCAAAATCTAACGATATACGATTTAACAAAAATTAATTGATCGTTTTCTTCTGTTCCAAGTATATCAAAAGATAGTAAAGATAGAAACAAATTCTAAAAAAGAAAAATATGTCTTTTGAAATAAAAAACATAAATTTAAAGTGAAATAAGGTTTCTGAAAAAAAATATTTTTTTCAGTATTCATGGATTCCAAAAAATCAAAATTTATTATTCTGGGGAACGAATATTTGAATTACATTGAATAATCATAATAGAAACTATTTATGAATAAGCAACAATAGAGCAAAAATATGTAAAATTATATAAAAATGCTATTCTTGATATTTTTGTTTAATTATTTACAAAAATAATTTTACATATTTTTGCTCTATTGTTGCTTATTAATAAATAGTTTCTATTATGATTATTCAATGCAATTCAAATATTCGTTCCCCAGAATAATAAATTTTGATTATATTTGGGCTTTAAGTTACAAAAGGAGAGTAAGTAGTAAAACATTAATTTCATAGGCCAATTTTAGTGTACGTTGGAAAATACTGCCTACGATTTTGAATACGATTTAACAAATTATTTAGATGAAGATATTTTTGAGAAGATACGTAAGTTCGATTCGGCAGGAGAAACTTCAGATAATAAAAGGCTGCATCTTATAACGGTAAATAAAACATTTGCAATTTCTATATCTTTCGATTCTCTCTCTCTCTCTCTCTCTGTCTAAGCATTAATTAACTTTAAACATTATTTTAATTGAAAATTCATTATGTCGTTATTTTTCATTTGATATCTTTAAAAGATCGTTATGCTGAAAACGAGTACGATGATTTAACTGATACAAGTTGCAGTTGCATTGTATACGATAAGAAACGCGAGGAAAATAATTGCTCAGTAATGAACAACGAACTTTATCCCGCTTCTGAAATAATTGTGAAAGAATTCGTTTTATGCGTGGGTCTTTTGAAGTCTAATCTTCGACAACAGGATGCCCACATGTGTCGCATGCTTGGATTAATATCTTCGATTCTTCCCAAACCGAATAAAGCTTTTATATGTTTAAGCTTTTATATGTTTAAATATCAAGCTTTTATATGTTTAAGAAATATTTAATCAAAGGTGATGAATCAGTTTTAAAAAAAAATTATTGTTGTACGAAGTTTACGCAGCATTATATGTGTTCGCGATTTACATGTTTGAATCGCGCGCCCTCGTGATTATCGACCGCGCTCATGCGCGCGTCGCTACTCTGTCGAGTCGACTGGCGCTGCATGCACGCGTGCCCATGCTCAGGCATCTTCGCGTCAAAAGATACCGTTGCGGCGCTGGCACTCTCGCTATCTCTCTCTCTCAACCAACTCGTGCAAGGAAAAGGACGCTTGGAATTTTCTCTTGACGTTTTTGTTCGCTTTTTTCGACCTGCTCATCCCTGCTTTTGCTCATCACCTGCTTATCACCGCAAGGCTCATCTGCTTAACTCAACTGCTTTACTTCCTGCTTAACTCTACACTTCTGCAGCTTTACAACTCTGTGCTCATTAAATCAAGTAATTGACTGTTGGAAGGTACGAAGTTGCTGAACTCTTCAATAAAGCTCTTTTTCAACTCAGCTCTGTTCGTTAAATTCCGCGCCCTCTGTAACTACCATCATCCTACATTTAACAGCGCAAATTTCTCAAACAATGCAAAATTAATACACAACAATTAATAATGACAAGTCAATCGAAATAGAAGATGTGACGGAAAATATGAAAACTGCGTATAACTGCAAGTATGTAAACCAAAGTTATTTCATTGACATTCCTTTGATTGATCAGCTAAAATCAATTTACCGACGATCTGAATTTTTTCATAAGTTAAATTATAAGAATAGAATTTTCGATGATGGAGTTCTACGAAATATTTATGATCGACATTCGCCTGTGAGTTCTTTTGTAATGTTGATTGCAATTTCCCTTTGCACATATATACGTTTTTATATCCTGTATTAATTTAGTTTCATTATTCAAATCTTCATGGACTTCCAATGTAAGATCCGAAATGTGCTTCTCATTTAGTAGTGAAAAGTATTTTACTATTAGGGAATATGCAATTTTTTTATCTTTAATTTTCAGTGATAATAAATGTTTAATTTTTTGACAATCTATTTTGTTGTCGATTATGAGTTATCTTTTATATATTGCTTGATTCTCTTTTTAATGCTGTTTTTATTTAACCAGTTCTTAATATCGTTCGAAAAGTTATTGAAGTCATTCATTAGTGAAATAATGCACAAAATAAATTCCACTCAAAAAATTCATTGAAGAAGAGTGCGCAACTAAGACAATTGTAATACGGAGTAAAAATCGTCGCTACCTTACTAGCAAATAAGCAATGGCGCTGCGATCGTTCAACTCAACATCGTTTTATGCCAAATTAAAAAATTTATTAATTTTATAATTTTTGACTCCGTATTACAATTATCTTAGTTGAGCCCTCTTCTTCAATGAATTTTTTGAGTGGAATTTAATTTGTGCGTAATTTCACTAATAAATGGCAGAGGAAAGTTGGAAACAGCGATTCGTATCGCGGTCGGTAATGTAGGATGGTACGACCTCCCCTCAAATGCTTCTATTTCTCGTTGTGTTGGGTGAATCTAAGTATTTGTTTTATAGCTCGTTGAAGTAGTATGATACTGCTTCTAGTGTGAATGCTTGATCTAAATTCAAAGGATTGTTTAGAATAAATTTGTTTTTGTTTATTAGTTTTATAATCTTATTTTGTAAGTTTTGTAAGCAACTCAGGCTTCCTGCATATAGGCTATATACGTAATGCACTGTGTTTTCGAAGGAGTGGTTAAAAATTTTACGAATTACGGTTTGACTGTAAATATTCTAGCAAAAATTTTAATGTTTCGGACTCAGCTGATATTGTCGATAATAGGCTTAATTGTATAAAACCCCCTTCATTTGTTGCACGACGTCCTCGGCCTATAAAAATCCACTTTCATTACTGGAAAGCTTCAGAGCAAAAAAATATGGTTTTTCTTCTACACAGAGCCTATTTTAAATGGTATTTTGTCTGAAGACTGCCGGGATCATTATATGTATTTAGCGCTAGCGATATACATTTTATGTCAAGAAGAAATTTTTAACGAAATGATTAATTTAGCTGAAAATTGTATATACAAATTTTCAAGTCAATTCGAAGAATTGTACGGTTCTAAAAATATGACCTGTAATGTACGTAGTCGAACGAATTATAAATAATGTTTTGATGCAATCAGAAATGTGTGATATAGTATTTCTAGTCCCCGTACTATCCACTGACGGACCAACGGGCTGTATTCTCTTCGCTTAAATTACATATGATACTCACGAAAAATCAAACCCCTTATCTCATACGGAATCAACCAGGCTAAAACTCACTAAGTTTAAAAGGGCGCCAGGCGCTTGTGCACCGCCTTGGGTCCGTTTGTCCGGCTGGCTCAGACTCAGGGGTGATCGTTGACGTGCCGAGTCTGGGGATGTCCGCGGCGGCTGAGGGAAAACTCCGCTTCACTGCTTCTGGGGCTAACCACCGCTCCGTGATCGCGGAAAAACACGCTTCAAAACCACAAATACGCAAGGGAAAATATGCCGAATCACTCAAATAAATCACTCACTCGAATTCAACTCAATTCTCTATATTCAACCTTAAGTGTATAACACTTGTCACGGTGTGGTGTTTGTCGCGTTCCCGGAACAGTTTCGCGCGCGTATCCGTACCAATCCGAACCTATCTTCCGACAACGTTCCTCATTATTAATAAAAAAACTCCAACAAAACTCCAACAACTAAGAAACCGCTCTCCAACTTCCCTACAACTAACTACTCCTAAACACTCAAACTTCCTACGACTTCCTACTACACTGCAACCACTAAACTCCCTACAACTACATCCAAAAACCTACAACACTTTGCTACCCAACTACGAAAATTCTAAATCTCTTCCTCTCTCCCTCTCTCCGCTTCCTCCCTTCTCTCCCCTCTCCCTCTCTCCCTCTCTCCCCTCCCTCCCTCCTCCCTCTCGCGTCCTCCTCCCTGTCCTCCTCCCTCCCTCTCTCTCCTCCTCTCGCTCCCTCCCTCCCTCTCTCCCGCTCTTCCCTCTCTCCCCTCTCTTCCCCCCCCTCTCTCCCTCTCTCCCTCTCTCCTCCCCCCTCTCTCCGATACAGTACTGCGACTTTGGGAACGAATGGCTGCCACACTTCGGGAGACATCATTTATTATATGTCGCTATTGACATATTTTCGCCAGATCCTGTAAGGGAATCCTTTACTTACAGGGATTTCAATAGCATAAATGCAATTTCTTTGAATGAGATGCTCTCTCGTTGTGATTGGTCGGCCGTAACTTCTCCGGAGGTTGGTCTGGAAGAGGCGTTAGTGGCACTAAACCACAACCTTAGCTGCACTATTAATAGTTTGGCGCCCCTCAAGAGGGTCTTGCCTAAGAAAAGGAGTGCTCCTTGGTTTGGTCCTGAGCTGAGGCGACTTGTAAACAAGCGAGACGCCACTCTAAGGAGATACAAGAGAACATCTCAAGTACCACTCCTTGAGGAGTACCTACAGCTGAGCGAGGTGGTTAAGGCACGCCTTATTGCAGATCGTAGCTCCTATATGCAAAAACATCTTACTGCATCTCTAGATGAGAATAAGAACATCTGGAGGGAGTTGCGTAGCCTTGGCCTCCTCCCGGGGCGAGCGATGGGTGGAACCCACAATTTTAATCCTAACAGCCTGAATGAGTTCTTTTCTGGGGTGTCTTATTCCCCCCTTGAGAGCGCACATACAGCGCTGAACTTCCTAAATTCAGCAAGCGAAGAGGGTTTCATTTTTAAACCTATTAACCTGAATGACGTGATCATTGCGATCTCTCATTTCTCATCGCAAGCAAGGGGGGAGGATGAGATCCCCCAATCTGTTATTGTGAAGGCTCTTCCCACCATAGGAGAGCTTTTAGTGGGAATATTCAATTCGTCCTTTGCCCTGGGAGTTTTTCCGGAGGCTTGGAAGAGGGCGCGGGTTATAGCGTTGCAAAAGGGCGCAGCTCCGGAGTCACCCTCCGATTTTCGTCCGATTGCACTGCTCTGCTTCCTCTCTAAGGTTCTGGAAAAGATCGCTCATGACCAGATCACGGAGTACCTTAATCAAAATAATTTAATGGACCCCTTCCAGACCGGCTTTCGTAAACATCATAGCACCCAAACAGCACTGGTAAAGGTAACGGATGACGTGCGCATGGCCATCGACAGAAAGAACGTCACCTTTCTTCTGTTGTTTGACTTTAGTAAGGCTTTTGATACCATCTCGCATCCTAAGCTGCTTTGCAAGCTGAAGGATATGGGTTTTTCCAGGGCAGCTCTACTGTGGATTAAATCATATTTAGAAGGCCGCTCCCAGATGGTTCTTTCCAATAAATATGGAAACTCAGAATTTATAGAAACCAATCTGGGAGTTCCACAGGGATCTGTCCTGGGACCCCTATTATTTAGCCTCTATGTCAATGACCTGCGTTACGAACTTGACGGACTCACTGTTAGTTACATTTTCTATGCAGACGACCTTCAAATCTATCTTCACACTACCAAAGACAGACTAGCTGAAGGTGTGGCTCTACTATCTCTTGCGGCACAGAAGGTGGCTGAATGGGCATTGCGCTGTGGATTAAAGCTCAACACTGGCAAAACTAAGGCTATCTTCTTTGGTTCCAAGAGGAACGTAAACGACCTAGAGAGTAGATCCTTGCCAGGAGTTGAGCTGAGAGAAGGAGTGTTTATCCCATTCAGTAGCGAAGTTACTAGTCTTGGTGTTGTACTGGACAGCAAATTAACGTGGAAACCGCAAATTGATTCCGTTACCAAAAAGATCAACAAAGCCCTATATAGTTTGCGGTTTATTAGGGATTGCACCAACGAGGAACTCCGTAAGAGATTAGTTGAGTCACTTGTCCAACCACATCTGGACTACTGTGCAGTTTTGTACTCTGACGCAGCCGATGAGCAAAGAATCCGACTTCAGAGATTAAGCAATTCATGTGTGAGATATGTTTACGGAGTTAGGAGGGATGATCACATCTCACCCTACAGAAGACGCCTGGGGTGGCTCAGAGTCGACTCTCGCAGACTGTACTTTACAGCACTGCTTCTTTATAAAATTATTCGGATGCGAGAGCCAAGCTATCTCGCGAGTCTATTCTCTGCGCATGTCCCCAGATCTTCTGCTAGAGGTGAGCCGCAGGAACTTAATATACCCAGAGTGAGCACGGAAACTGGAGCCAGGACATTCCAAGTCCAAGGAGCACGTCTGTGGAACTCACTTCCCACCCAGATCCGCCACCTGCCATCATTTTTTGCGTTTAAGAGGGTGGTTCGCCAATATTTATTCGGGCTTGACCCTTGACCTCCATTGCTGGTCGGGCTTCATGGCACCGGTATTTTAAAACAATAAATTATCACAGTGGACTACTTACTTATTTATTTATTTATTAATTCGTGTATATGTACTTATTTATTTATTTATTTATTTATTTATTTATTTATTTATTTATTTATGTACATGTACTTATTTATTTATTTATTTATTTATGTATATGTACTTATTTATTTATTTGTTTATGCATATGTACTTATTTATTTATTTATTTATTGTACCTGACTGTGATATTTTATATTTAATGACTTAATTTCTAAGTAAGTGAGTAGTATTATGTTTTGACTGTGATATCTTATCTGTGATATCTGACTATAATTTCTGACTGTGATATCTTACCTATTGAAGTGATGCAATCTGTACAAATTATCTATATTTATAAGTTATTTTATGTAATGTTTTCGTTACTTTATATGATGTAAAATTTTGCCAAATAGGCGAATAAAAGGCTATATCTATCTATCTATCTATCTCCCTCTCTCCCTCCCTCTCTCTCCCTCTCTCCCTCCCTCGCTCTCCCTCTCTCCCTCCCTCTCTCCCTCTCTCCCTCTCTCCCTCTCTCCCTCTCTCCCTCTCTCTCTCTCTCTCTCCCTCTCCCTCTCTCCCTCTAGTTTCCTAGTTCTACCAGGACGCCTTTTCACTGTTGCCGGCTCGGTTGGCTTTGTGTTTCGTGGTTTCCCTTGGATTTCTGTTGTCTTCCTTGGTCTGCCACGCTTCTTCTTTGGTACTGCTGTACCGCGCTTCTCTCCCACATTTGGAGTTGCTGCATGTTTCTTTTCCTCCACATGAGGAGTCGCATTTGCAACCAGTTCATCGCCCTGAACTGTCGGATTGCTGTCCGCAAACGCCTGTTCTGTCTCTTCATCGCTTAGAGTCGCATGTGCAACCGGTTTGGCGCCCCGAACCGTCGGATTGCTATCCGCCACCGCATCCCTCGGAGGTTGAAAAGGGTCGTCTTCATCTTCAACTGATGCTTCCGACTCTTCATGAGAATGGTAGTACTTCAGGTCCTTCGCATGGACCACTGGATCTACCACTCCCTTTCCATCTACGAGGTCATAGGTGTTTGCTCCTCTAATCGCCGTTATAAGGTGTGGGCCGCTATACTTTGGCGCTAGTTTGGCTGCCACACCTTGCATTGCCGAAGACAGCACTCGGTTTTTCTTCCAAACCAGTTCCCCTACTTGAAACTCAGCTGGACGGTGCTGTTTGTTACAATAACCTGCTTGTCGCTCCTGGGCCGATTTAGAGTTTTTCCCGGCCCATTCTTAGAGATCCCTCAAGTCTGCCATCTTGTCCTGCCAATTCTCCATGGCTTGTTGGCTGGATTTCTGTGTGGCAGCTGCCTCCTGTTCACGCTTAAGGGTCTTAGGCGGTATTGGTTGCCTGCCATAGAGAAGCATTGCCGGACTAACCTTTGTGGAGCTTTGCTTGGACGTATTCATAGCGAAGGTCACTTCTGCAACTTTTTCATCCCATCGATTGTATCTCTTTTCGATGTAGGACGCTATATGACTGTGGATATGCATCTTTATCCGCAAGTGCGTTTACTTTGCGGAAATCGCTAGCATCTCTTTGACTTGCCTGTGCATCTCTTCTTCGATTTTCGGCGAAACCGGGTAGTATTTCTGTTTTACCGGTTTCGCCGATTTGACATCAATGTCATGTTCTATCAGGCTTGTCATTCCTAGTCGCCCTGGCATTTCATTGAGGATGTTGTCTACCATCTCGTAGACTTGTCGTTTTTTCTCTTCCGACACATCCGCTAACCCAACTGAAGCTAGGGCTAAAATTCCGCCAGCAACTGCTGCGACTTCTAGCGCTACGTAGGTGTTGTCTTCTTTGAAGAACAGTCTGTCTAAGTCCGGGTCCAAGACTGCATGGAACTCCCGGACAAAGTTTACACCTACGTAGCAGTCCTCGTCTAATCCGGGCAATATTGCTACCCGGATGTCCTTGGTTATGCCTGCTAGCGATAACGGTAGCAGGACATGTCCAATCAAGGGGCAGCGCCTTCCGTCTGCCAGCCGCACCTGTCCCGCTTTGGCTTTGGATAGACTTCGGCCGAGGCTGGTGGCAATTCGGAGCCCTATCGGTCCCATGACCGTGCACGAGGCTCCAGGGTCATACAATGCCCTCATCCGATAGTTTTCTATCTCTATCGGAAGCCACCATCTTGTCTCGTCCTCGGCTTGGTAGTCTATTCCACCAACTTCTCCTTCAGAGATGTCCTCCCAGGATCCTTCGTCGGATTCTTCCTGGAAGGTTTCGGCTATCCTCGGATCTATTTCCGGCATTCTCGGCCGTTCCTCCTCTGAAGGAGTTCTCCCTTCCTCAACGTGAGGATGAGAGACACTCGCTGTTGAGACGCAAGTCCTCTCTTCCTGGTAATCTCCGGCATCTGCCGAGGATTCCAGAAGAGGGCTATACTTCGGCTCACCCTGATCGAGAGCACCTAGGCTCGTCGCATCGGCGGCTGGTGGAGTCGTTTGGGACATGCGGGCGGAGAGGACTCCCTCTATCCACCCTTGTTCTCGTTTCCCGAACATTTAGGACAAAACTTCATTATCCAGCCTGGTTGACCGCAGCCATTGCATTCTAGCCGTTTCGTAAGGTCTAGCCTCTTGCGATCCTTGGGGGAATTCTGAGAATCCTTATCTTTCTTTTTGTTGGAATTCTCTGCTTTCCCTTTTCCAGGCTGGTTATTATTTCTTTTGTCTCCATTTTTCGGCGTGGATTCTTTGTTGTTATTTTGCCTCAAGATTTCCTGAAGCATTTGGCCAATCTTGGTTAGCATATCTGCTTCCCGACCTGTCTGTTCGGCCGAGACAGCTGCTACCTTTGGCTCATTGTTCGTCGTTTCTTTAGATGAAGGTGTCTTCTTTTTGTAAGCCATTTCTGGTAGCAGGGTTGACTCAGAAGCTGGAGGAGGTCGATACGTTCGCTCTCCTTCTTCTGTCAGCTCTGCTTCCACTGCCAGATCAAGTAAGACTTCGATCGATGAACAATCGGATCTTTTTACTTGCCGTTGTAATCTTGGTAACATATTTCGGTGCAGCAAGTCTATCTGCGCCGAAATCGATGGAACCGGTATCTGTTTACGCTTGATACCGATGAGACAGGGTATGTACTCCCTCACTGCCTCCTCCTCGCCCTGTGTTCTGGCATTTGCCTCCGCAATTAATCTCTGATAAAAACGTTGGTTGGTACCATACCAACGCTTCGCTGCTGAGACAAAATCGTTCCAGCTATGCCACTTGTTCTTCTTGTTTTGATACCAAGTGGCTGCTGTGCCTGTTAGCAGCTCCGTCAGAGATGCAAGCATCTGCTCGTCTGACAAATTGGCCGTCGCCCGGTAATCCTCCACTCTGGTAAGGAACACTTCTATTGACTGTCTCCTTTCCCCGGAAAACCGGACTTGCCATTTCCTCACGATGTTTCCTATATCATGAGGAGAATGGCTCTGCCTACTATTTTGCCAGCTAGAGCAATTTGGGTAGCTTGCCCCCGTTTCATTTATGTTTGGCCTAGGCAGATGCCTAGGCCGCTCTTCGTCCACCTCTCTCTGATTGTAGGTTGGACTGAAACGTCTTCTTGGGGAGCTCTCCCTGTGACTCGTTCTGTCTTGCGGTTGGTCATCGTAATAGCACGTGAAGGTATCCTGAAACCCCACGTGCCTTCTTCGATCGTCCTCTTCTATCCTCGTGCTTGAGGCTGGCTCTGTTCTCGTCGTGACTAGATTTGACAAGTCTTCCACCTTCTTGATTAGGTGAGCTAGCATGCCCGAGAACTCTCCAGCGATTTTAAACCTTTCCCCAGATACGGCCACTAACTCTACCCAGCCCTCTCGACTTGGTTGCTGATCTTCTGTTTGATCTGCTTGCAACCTGCTGTTCGTCTCAGATCTGTTTTCTATGTTCCTGGACTCGTTGACAGAGGATTGCTTCAACCTGGCAATTGCCTCATTTACTGCCTCGTCTGTTACCAAAGCTAGCAGTGCTTGCTGCTCCAGGTTGCCTTCTGTAGGCTCGTTCTCGTCTGGTGAGAGTGTCCTGTTGATCCACTGTTCTCTTTGAGTAATCCGGTACTCCAGTGAATCAACTCCTTCTTGAAGGACTGGCACGAAATCAGCATCTTCATATTGACCAATCAACCAAGAGTACAACCTCGCTTGTCTGGCAAAGCTATTTCCTTCCGTGCGCAGTTTGAGATCCTCTAATGTCGTCCGTAGGCAGTTGCCTGACATGCTAGCAATCATGTCTTCCACTGCCGTGACTGTTTCAGCCGCCGGTCTTTGCGTTGTCGTCATCTTGCTTGTATCTATCTTTCCCAAGCACGAGAGTAATTCTATACAAGCTTGGGCACTCAGTCTTTAGTTAAAATTGTTAAAAAAAAAAATTTTTATGTCAACGCCTTGTACAATTAAGACGTGTACAGCCCTTACTCTTTGAAATTCTTTATGGCTGTGGTACCTAACGCTGGTACCACCACACTTCGCTAATTGCAATTGCAATTAGCGCCTAACTCGCTTGTTAAAAATTTCAAAATTCTCTGAGCAAAATTTTCTTGTCGATGAACGGAACGATTAAAGGAAAATTCCTAAATTCGCGAAAATTTCCGGTGGCGGCCAACCTTAAACCCCCGCGGATAAGTTTTTAAACTTCTGGTGCAAGCCGTTCCGAATTTGCATATGCGAACAAATTCGGTGGCAACCTCCCTTTACTTTCCGTGTGGCGTCCACTAGCCGGTGGCTGCCGAACTTAATTTCGAATTTTAAAAATTTGAATTTCCCGCGCTTCCTGAGTAGGAACAAGTACCTGCACTATTTTCCGCGGCAAAATACAAAATTCACTTTTTAACGTAAAAAGAGAATTTTGTCAATCACGCCAAAAAAAATATAAATAAATAAATTTTCGACGCTCGACCTGTCACAAAAAAAAATCCTATCTTAAAATACAAATAGAATTTTCCCCACTCAGGGTACTTCTTCTTGCTCAGATAAATTTTAAAATTTTATATTTACACACCAAGAATTTCAAAGCACTACTCGAGATTGGTCATACGTGAATACAACCATACAACATACATACGCAACGCGCGACTTGGTGCTGGAGTTCCTCACTCGCCTAAGCCGCCAAGTAAATACGGAGAATATTTGTTTTCCTTTTTTTTTTCCTCCGCCTCGACCCGCGCTCGCAGCAGTTCGTAGCTACCGATTAATTTAATCGCGAAAAGAAAAACAAAATTTCCGGCCTAATTTCCCCTACACACGCGTTGGGCGCCAATTGTAACGGGGCCACCCCTGGTCCTCACCGACGTCCCTCGGTGCGGCTGTGTGCAGCAGCGTGCTGCACACGTGCGATGCCGTTCGCTACAAACGCCGAGAGAATTCGAACTTCAGGCTTTCTCGAGCTCAGCTGAGCTCGAGCGCGTGCTGAAATGGATCGCGAAAATCCTCTGGGCCGACTAGCTCCCGGTCGCAGTTCACGGGGAAAACGGACGTAGGCGAAGGAAAAATTAATCTAAGTCGCGTACTAAATATTTGGATTTATTCCACGTTCACTAACACGATCGACGGTACACAAGCGCGATGTAAACAAACGCGGTCGCACAGGTCGAGGTAATTCGCGGTCGCGCGCGACGTTCGGGCCGATGCCCTCACACCAACACACGCACACACTCAAAAGCGCACGCTGCGCCGCTCGCAAATTCGAGGAGATATCCTGGACACGTCTGTCCAGGATACGCGCACTCCTCTTACCTCGAACAGTCGGCCGACCTCGCAGACACTCTCTCTCACTCAGTGCTCCGCTCGGCTGTTTCACCGCTGTCTTCGTAGCAGTGTCTCGCTGCCGCTGTCTTTCGGCCGTCTCTCGAGCACCGTCTGCTGCTGCTGCTGCTCACCGTCGCGATCGACCTCCTTCCTCGGGCACCTTCTCCTCAGCTTCCTCGCAAAACTCTTTGAAAAACTCTCGAAACGCGCGCTCGCCGGTCTAACACGTGTTTTCCGCGCGAGAATCACCAGGAACATGGCGGCTGCCGCGCTAGCCCGCGCGGAGCGCCACTCCTTCCTTCTCTCTCTATCTCGCGCGCCTCCCACCTACCTGTACGTTTCTCGCTCGCACTCACTCGAGCTTGCTCTGCGCGAGCAGCTGATGAGCCGTGACAATTCAAATAAATATTTAGTATTGGACCAACAAGTAAATAGTTTAGTTCACTTCAATTAAAGCTTTTGTTGGTTCAACTGAATAGTTAGTTCAGTTTACCAAATATTTAGTAAAAAAATTATCAGCCGATAACAAAACAAACTTGATTGACACAACTAAATATTTTGTTGCAACTAACTAATCTTTTAGTTAAAAATAACTAAACATTTTGTTAAACGAACTAAATGTTTATTTGCCGGTAGCTAACTAAATCATTTGATTAAATTGATTCAACTTATTAAAAAAATTCTATTCTAAATATTTTTTTGACGTCTGCTTTAAACGGCGACGATGCTACAATGCTATTTAACCTAACTTATGTTTTTTTTCGCTGATTTACATTTATTTATACATTTCGCATACATACACATTGATACATATAGTCGCACATTTATATTACATTATAACATTTCGCACAAAATTTCTTCGCTGACGTGGGATCGAACACCCTAACACCTCCGGGTTACGAGGCAGACGCTCTAACCATTACGCTACACAACGTTTGCAAGAAGTCTTTTTTTTATCCGTATAGCTTACGGAAAAATATCATAATATAAACTATTATTATTGTTATTACATAATTAGTTATAAAGTTAACTCAATATAATTTAATATTTATATTTAACACAATATATAATAAAAAAATATATTAAAATATTAATTAAAAACCTTATTAAATAATATATAACGTCCTATTTTAAAAAATTAGTATAATATAGTAGATTTATATAATATATGCAGAAAATGTTAAAAAAAAAAAATAAAAAGAAAACCAAAAAAAAAAAAAATCAACATTAACTAAATATTTTGTAATTTTAACTAAAGGATTTGTTACTTTCAACAATATATTTAGTTGTATCGATCAAATTTGTTTTATTATCAGCTGATAATTTTTTACAAAATATTTGGTTAAGTGAACTAACTATGCAGTAGAAGCAGCAAAACATTTCGTCGCTCTTTAATCAAATAATTTAGTTAGCTGCTTGCAAATAAACATTTAGTTGGTTCAACAAAATGTTTAGTTATTTCTAAGTCGAAGTGACACTAACTTAATATTTTGTTATTTTAAATAAAAGATTTGTTGCTTACAACTAAATATTTTGTTGTGTAAATGATGTTTGTTTTGCTATCGTATGATAATTTTTTTACAAAATATTTGTTTAAGTGAACAAACTATTGAGTTGAACCAGTAAAACATTTAGTAGCTCTTTAATCAACTGATTTAGTTAGTTAGCTACCGGCAATTAATCATTTTGTTGGTTCATTTAGCTGAAATTGAATGCTCAGTTAAATCAACTAAATGCCAATCAACTAAATATATTTAGTTGAATCAACAAAATTGTTTTTTCAGTGTCTTACAAAGATCTAATAACTTGGAACTCGAGGGGTACAATTTTCATCGGGGGCGAAGATATAAAAATCTGAAGCATTGTCGATTTAGTGAATGATGCAGCGAGAAATTGTAAAAATGCAAAGGTTGTAGGACGTGCCGTAATTGCCAAAAATCTTAGAGTAGCCGCGGTTCCTTGCGAGTACATCGATAATGAGAAGATTCGGTAGTTGTCGAACTCATCGCATCAAAGACAAACAAATGTGGATTTTAAATGTAACAAGCGTGTAACGATATAGAAAAATCGAAAAACCGAAATAAAAAGTCTGCAAGGTGTTGCAGCGTCAACTTCTGTACATTAAATGATAAACAAATGAAATATTTTTGATAAATTTAAAGTAAATTATGGAAAAATGAGATGTCTAATGTACGACGCCTACACCCTACATAGAGCTACATATCGAAAATTTCCGCGACTTTATTACGATGTCAACCCCACTTATTAAGTGCAAAGCATGGGACTACGTATGAATGCATATATTTGTCGCCCATGTATCTGTCGCCTCCAATTAAATTGCGAATTTGAGTGTTCTACTCAAGTAAAGGGTTTAGCCGGGTAAGGGGTCAAAAATACACCAGCCTGGATTTTTATTTGAAATTGGTTATCCGAAAAAACATTATTAAACACTTCTCCAAACAAATTTTCAGTCATTTACATGGACTGATACGCCTGTAACAAGCTATTACGTATTTTTTCGATATTAATTTTTTTCTGCAACAATTCGTAACGTAAAAATCTGAAAACATGCGTATGTATGTATCTTTTAGTATTAAATAATCATAATTTTTTAAATTTTTTCAGAGAAAATTGCACTCAAAACATTTTTTTGTAATGTTTAACCATTTTATAAGCTATGAAGAAAAGTTTTTGCTAACTTTTCCACTATTTTGACGTATTTTTTCTGCAACGTTAAATATGCTATTCATTGGGGAGAATACCAAAAAGTGTAAAAAACCAAGTTATTCAAGTTCCATTTTGTAAATGCAAGTTCACAGTATTATTAAATATGCACAAATGCCTATGTATTTTATCGTATTAATCTACTTAAATAAAAAAAATGTATAAGTTACGTATAAATTTTATAAATGGACACATACACGCTCGCGCACGTACACGCACACGTACACACAGATATTAAGACCTGCAAAGTTCAAGTCTTTGAAGTGGCTAGGATTGTCAAACACGCTGAAAGCCCTAGAAGTGATCGATGAACATTCTTACTTAAATATATGAGTAGTCTTAAGGGGGCCAACCTGGGTTAAATTGAAAAAAATACGGTTTCCAGTATAATAGGTATAACAACTGTATTCATCACTTTGGTTGCTGGATCTTTTTACACTTTAACTACTCACACAATTTAAGCTATTTATTCATTATTAAGACCCAAACAATGTTCTTTACCTATAGTATTGTTCCATCAAAAACATTTAAAATTTTTATTTATTTGTCCACTTGCCATAGCTTTTCTCTCGATAAAGTAACTTATATGTCACCAAAATATTGGGCAATTACTAATATTTTGCACAAAAATGGACAAAAAGTGTCTACAATAACCTTTTAACAATAACGGGCTTAGTACGCATTTAGTGAGCATGAGTCAGTCGTTTCACCTGATGAAGCATGTGCGAATTCCATCATGATTTTTGATGATATAGCTACTGAAAAGCCAGATAAAGTAAGAGCATTCTTTTGTATGGGAAGACATAAAAAGGTGGATAGTTTTTATCTTTGTCAGTCATATGCACGTATTCCTAAGCATCTTATTAGAGATAACGTAAATTTACTAGTATTGTTTCGTCAAGATGATATAAATATAATACACATTTATAACGATCATGTTAATTCAGATATGCTTTTTGAAAAATTCAAAGAGATTTGTTCAAAATGCTGGAGAGATGAGAAACATGGATTTCTAGTTATCGATAGAGACAGACCAATTAATCTCGGTAGATATAGAAACGGATTCGATTCTTTTGCTATAAATATCGTAGACTGATGAGATGTAGATTATTCCGCTTGACATCATAAAAGCATCAACATGACTGATTTTGAACGAGAGAAGAGTATACTTCGACAATTAGCTGAGGCTCGCGAGGCAATCAAGCGAAAATATCAGCTAATAAAACGAGGAAAAGCCAATTTAGAAATAACTTTGAATGAAACTTTCAAACCTGTAGTCGATCCATTGAAAAAACTCATAGAGGTAACTGATAAAAAAGAAATTAGTGAAGATACGATTAATTTCATAAAACCCGAGAAAAAATATAAAATTAATTTTGACAAAGTGTTTGAGTCAAATGAAGCGGATAGTTAGAAAAAATAAAACATGCTATTTCAATAGTACTACCAATGAGTTTGATACAACAGTAAAACCATTTGACAATACATTTGAAACAGCTATTAGTAATGATAATGATGATGATGACTATAATCTAGAAATGTCTATCAATGAATCCAACAATGCTACTGCTAGTGAAAATATAGAGAAAACTTCTAAAAGTGTATCGGATCAATTGTTAAATGATTCTATTTCTGGACACTATATTCGATTACTGCACGATGATATTTCAAAACAGAGTAATTTAGATAAAATTTTTGGTATTCGACTAACGGAAAATAATTATGTGATTGGTGACTCTCCTATTTATTTTAAAAACAATAAAGTGATTGTGAATAAGGAAATATACACATCCACTCTCGGTTTGATAAGCTCCTCTTTCACAAAGAGCCTAATTCTAAAATGATTAGCTCGTTGGATCAACAAAATTATTTGAAAATTCTTGAAAACACTAACGCACATAGGAAAAGAAATGAAAGAGATGGAGAATATCGCAACAAAAATTTGAAAAAATTAAAAAATTTCATTGCTCCAAATTTATCTCCCAACATCAGAAAAAAAAGAGAAAGTCCATTGGTGGGTCTGGACTTTTACCTACTCACAAAATAGCTAGAAAAAATATGCCATTTGATTTCGTGTGGTGGGATGATCCAAACGAACTTGTTGATAGACTTAGACTGTTAATAGCCGAGCAATCAGCTGGTAATCCTAGTTACATTAATAAAATTCATTCAATCATTGAAGAACTTCGCGAGGCTAGCTATATACAGGGTGAGCCATTTTAATCAAACCAGTCTAATAACTCTTAAATGAAGCTATGGACCAAAAAATTGTTCGGATGAAAGTTGTCCAGGATCAAGGGGGACATCTTTTTGTGCCATTAGTTTCGACCTTGATCTCAAATTTCAAGGTCATTTAAAGGTAAATTTTTTTTTTTTTTTTTAATAGAAACCCCTAATTTCGATAGAAGATTTGGAAAGAACAGGAAATTTTACATCCGAAACGGTATTTCAAAATTTTTTTCATGACCTTTACAAGGTCATTTTATGGTCAAATGTTAAGAAATACTGCAATTGCTATTTCGACGCCTCCTACGAAGAAAATCTCTTTTTAGTTTTGCGGCGAAGAAAATCCCTTCCAAAATTTGCGCCGAAAACAATCCCCTCGCTGATTTTTCCGACGAAAAAGATCTCCTACAATCTTATAAAACAATTTTCTACCAATACTATCCTACTATATATTTTTAATGGAGGGTGCATTTATTTAAACAAATTATTTTATTTTACGTTTTGTGTTATCTTTTTTTTTATACAATTTAATGTTAAACGTTGGTTTATTCATGGCTTATTTTTGGCTTATTCGTTAACTAAAACCATTAGCCAATTATTAGTATACTA
The DNA here is from genome assembly GCA_018906775.1 of Sycophila sp. Sp_5. Taxonomy (NCBI): domain Eukaryota; kingdom Metazoa; phylum Arthropoda; class Insecta; order Hymenoptera; family Eurytomidae; genus Sycophila; species Sycophila sp. Sp_5. The sequence goes on from JACCID010000090.1 coordinate 477,413, forward strand.
GCGATTTTACTTCGTTTATTTTATTCCAATAAAGCGCAAAAACGCCAGAGACAAGACAGGCTAGTTTTTGCCGCAAAAGTACTAGAATGGATAGTTTTCGTCGCAAAATCGTTCAAGAAGATGTTCTTCGCCGCAAAAATGCAAGAAAGAATATTTTTCGCCGCAAAAGTTCTAAAAAGGATAGTTTTCGTCGGGAAATCAGCTGAGGAGATTTTCTTCGTCGCCAAAATGCAGACAGGGGATTTTCTTCGTACGGGGCGTCGATTTAATCGCATTATCTGATAGAATAATCGTTGTTAATGTACTTTTATAAAAAATATTTAAACCGAATGTGACAATGACCTTGAAAATATTGACCTTGAAAACAAAAGAATTCCCTAATTTCAGCGCTACCCAGAAATAACGACGTGGACGTATTAGGATTATGTTCCCTTTGGGGTGCTTTTTTAACGTGAGTCCCCTTGCCTCTCACTTTATTGTTTTACAATAAATGCTCAAAATTTCTTCCATTAGCTTGAAGACACAGATTTAACCTCCATTGAAAATACTGTACCGTGCTTAACAAAACTTCTCTTGGGATCGCGGCACAAGCTCTGCGAATGCGGTCCATCATGTCATTTCTAGTCGTTGGCTGCTGTGCATAACAAATATTTTTTAGATAGCCCCACAAGTAAAAATCAGGAGATGTCATGTCTGGTGAGTTTGATGGCCAGTTAATTGGACCTCCGCGACCAATCCATCTTCCATTATAATTTTCATTCAAAATTGTTTGCACTGATCTCGCAAAGTGGGGACCTGCGCCATCCTGTTGAAACCACATTCTTCTTCTCGTTTCCAAGTCAACATCCTCTAAAAGCTCTGGCAGTTGATCTCTGAGCAATGCTACAAGATCAGCTTCCCATGACTTATCTCTTCCACGTATATCTACTTTACGTCGTGGATAGCTACGGCGTGCTGGATTATGTAGCTCGTCTACAACTCTTTCATATTCCATTTTTCTTTAATATACTGTCTTAGCTCTTATATTTTTTCAATTTTAAAATCTCAACTTTTTGTTTTTCCAATTCAACTTGTACGTAATTGATACTCGTTTGAAGTTTAGATATTATATTTATAAGTGCTTTAACATCAGCATCAGAGGTTTTACGTAGCGTTCGTAAGTTTACTACGTCATTCTCATGCTGGGGGTCGGCTAGATTACAAATTCGTTTATTATCTACGTCGTAATGTCCGTCTTTAGTGATTTTGTAACCAATACCAGGAGAGCCTTTTTGTACGCTATCTAATTTACGCCCAAACAAGTCAACGCTCATGATGATACTGATGATGATAAGTAGACTTATTCTTTTTTTATATATTGTAAAAATTCATTATACTGATTCTTCATATTAAACTCCAAATCTTTAATATTCTTTTGCATTCGTGTTATTTCACACTTGAAAGTATTTACTCCAGCTGCAATTAATTGAGATAGAAAATCTAATTTTACTGCGTCATTCTATAAAAAATAATACAAATTATTAGAAACAAATTTCAATGAATTAATATGAGAGAGAATTATTTGATATATTGAATGGAACATACTTTATTATAATGGTATTTAAGAGAGTAACTCGAGAGAAGAGGGATAGTCTGTTCTTTATGCTGTTGCTGGAGAACTGTAGTCATCTAAGGTGAGCTCTCGGTTTTTGTATCCAGCTCCCCACTCTCATGACTTGAGCCGCCGACTCCGTTATCCCCTCCATATTTCCCCTTCTCATAGTCTTCTCCATATACAAGCGTTACCACCTCCTACATCTCAAACTTTAATTTCTTCTGTGGAGGTCCTTCTCCCCCACCACAGGTCCTGCCTATTGATTGACATCGATCATCACCTTGTAGAAGTATCTGTTATTGTTGTTGTTCTATACCTTGATTACAATCCAATGCTGTAATATTAGATCTCTTATTTTTTCTACGTTGTAATGCTATTCTCTCTTTCAGACTTGATATTTCTAGAGTTTGATAATGACCCCATGGAAGAGTATTTGAATCATTAAGGTATATCAGCGTTTATCGTCAGTAGCACTCAATGCAACTTTTTCTTCTCGAACTGTCTGAACTGTATGTAAATTACTCCGTATATTACACTGTGTACGTTTAATAATTTCTAATTGTTCTAAACAATTTCGATAATCTTCATATACAATTTCATTCATGACAATATGTTTTTTAAATCCTTTTCCTTTTTTTATTGGTCGCTGATTTTTAATTAGAATACTATATATTTTGCTTCGTAATTCTATAAATTCCTCCATTATACTACCGTTACACTCATCTTTCATTACATCTGTCGCCGGTGAGCTGCTGCAGGGGCGTCCTGATGACGTGCGTTGTCACCGTGACAACCGGAAACTTCTTTCCTGCTCTCCTGCGGGAGAGGTGTCCACCTATGAGTCCTGAAGTTCTGGTAGATAGCGTATTTGTTGGGAGAGAGGAGGACACAGCACTACCCTCTCACCTACCCCTCTACGGACCTAGAGTCTCGAACTCTCAGAGAGAAGGAGACCCAGTGACAAAGTCACCGCTAAGCTAGGCTCACTATGTACCTGTAAATTCCCTTTGGTTTGATGTATGGCCCCTGCTCCGTGACAGAGCTGGGGCGCTTAAAAATTACGACTGGAGCAAGACTTGCACCAGGGGTATAGCCGAAAGTGTAGCGGGGAGTGCCGAAGAGGCGCTCAACCCGTCAAGTCCACGGTGCCACTCACTGGTGACATCTGCTCCTTGCCGCTCGACGATCCCTTCGCCACGATGTTGCTTAAGACGATCCTCGCCTCCTTGTTGGCCGGGGACGCCGTCCTCTTACTTCCTGCGGGCCTCTTCACCAGCCGGAGCGGGGGCGGTGCTAGCAGGTCCCTCAGGTCAGCCTCTATGTTGGTGATCTCCAACAGAGGGGAGGGAGTCCTGGGGTTCCCCGGCGTCCGAGGTCGCTCCGGCACGGCTGGAGGTGGAGGCGGAGGCCTAGCCTGAGGCGCCGTCTGGGTGGCCGCTACTCTCCTGAGCTGGGCGGAGCACCCGAACTGGGTGATCTTCTCCTTCACCCGTAGAGTCCGGGGGGAGGTCTGGCAGCCCACGGTGGTCAACGGCCCAATGCTCCACTCCGTCTGGGTGAAGGCGTCCACCCCTCTTCGCTGGCTGGCCGGTCTCCTGGAGCGAGAGCGTGAGCGAGCTCGGGAGCGACGATCACGATGTTCGCTGCTCCGTCCAGGACTCCATCTGCGGCTTCTGCTGCGGGAGTGGCGCCCGTGATGAGGGCGGGAGACAGAACGTTTCATTCGACAAAAAATCCGGACCTGAAAAGGTGGGATTGGATGCGCTAAATAAATAGGCGAAAGCTTTCGAATAACTGCTAAAAAGCTTTATTCTCAACCCTTCAATGTATTGCACTGTAGGGGAGAGGCTAGCTAGTGATTGCCGGGCCTCTCCTCGCGCCTAGTTATATGCGACATAGGCTTGCTTTCCTATAGTGGGTAGCGCAAATCCTGCGTAAAATATTGCTTGCTTCCCTACCTGGTACGCTGGCTGAAGATCGTCATTGGTGGCGTATCGACGCTAGTATTTCTCCTGGTTCAATAGCACTTCCTGGACTCGCTGTTCCCAGAAGGGTGAGGGTAGCTCTGGCATTTCCAGCTTCCATTCTCCTGAGCGTCGCAAGTTACGTCCTGTTAGGATGGCTGCAAGAGCCAATCCTGTTGCTGCATTTTTTCGGCTGCGGATTTGGAACAGCACCTTGGCCAGCTGCATGTCCCAGTTGCTGTGGTCCTCCTCGTGGAGGTGTAGCCGGAGTCCCTTCTTGAGCTCCTGATTGCGCCTCTCTGTCGGATTGGTACGAGGGTGGTAGATGGCGGTAGTCCATGGGGTTGCCTGGCATCGTTCGCATGCATCCAGCGAAGCTCGGCTGACGAATTGCGGGTCATTATCGGTGAGAATGGCCTTGGGGTATCCCCAGCGAGAGAAGACTTCTTCCACGATGGTCTTTACCAAGTCCTTGGTGTTGGACGAGGTTAAGACAAATTCTTCGACCCACCTGGAGAAGAGGTCGGTAACGACGAGGATAAACCTCTTCCTTCGTCCGCTGAGAGAGTAAGGCCCCATGAGGTCAGCTGGCATAGCTTCCCAAGGCTCCTTGGATCTATGGCGTTAAAGTCCGCTGCTTTGCTGGGCCGCGTTTTTCACGCAGGCGCAAAGGTGGCAAAGCTTCACGTACTCCCTGACGGTGCGGTGCATGCTGATGGCCCTCAGGGTTTCTTCGGCACCTGGATGACCGGCGTGTTTGGAGTCGTGGTATTCGTACAGAATACGTGCCTGCACGGAGGTTGGGGCGGCAAGTTTCCATTCGTCGTTGGTATGATCGCGCATCCAAAGGCTTCCATTTACCATGACGTGTTTGTCCATAAAGGCTTGCTCTGTCCTCGTGAGGTCATCCTTTTTCATTAGGTCAAGGTAGCTACGAGCAAGCGTTGAGTGTTTGCCGTCGCTCTGTTGAGCCACTCGGATCTCGTCTGCCAGGAAGTCTTGACCCGTCTGGAAAATAGCGGGCACTTCCTCTGCTTCTGCTGAGGGGGAGGTACGAGACGCTCCTGATCGTCCAGCTCCTCGGTGTGCTCTGGGCCTGGTTGCCTAGAGAGAGCGTCCGGAACTCCTGTAGTAGTAGGGCCCACCGAGTCAGCTTGTACCTGGTCTCTTTGAAGCGGTCCAGCCACGGGAGGATCTTGCTGTCGATCCTCAGGGTGAACTCACGGTCCTCCAGGTATGGCCGGAACTGCTTGATAGCCCAGATGATGGCCAAGCATTCCTGTTCGTTGGCGTGGTATCTGGTCTCTGCTGGTTTGAACTTTGCGCTGGCAAAGCTGACAATGTCCTTGCCTCCTTCTGCTTTCTCCTGATATAGGACTGCTCCCATGCCACGGCCGCTTGCGTCTGTCTGGAGGATGAAGCGTCGCTCAGGATCAGGTCTGGCCAACTTCACCGGCTGAGAATTGATGGTGGCCTCGAATGCACTCTGAGCGGCCTGAGTCCATTTGAAAGCCTTCTTGTCTTGGAGAAGGTCTTTCATCGCTGTCATCATGAGGGCCAAGTCAGGGATGTATTCCCTCAGCCAGTTGCATGCTCCGACGAAGCTCTGGACGAAGGAGCCGGAGTCTTGCAGAGGGACTCCACATACTCTTTCCTGGCCTTATTGCCTGCGGCGGTCACGCGGAAGCTTAGGTACTCTACGCTGGAGACACCAAATTTGCACTTCTCTGGAGCAGCAGTCAATCCATGCATGGCCAGGCCTTCCAGAATCAGCGTGATGTGCCGGAGGTGCTATTGCTCGTCTTCGGAGTAGACGAACACGTCGTCTACGTAGACTTCACAGAAAACTCCGATGTATCCGACGAGCACCACCTGTCTCATCAGCTCCTGGCATGTGCCTATTGCTTCTGAGAGGCCAAAAAGCATTACCAGAAACTGGTATCTGCTTCCGGAGAGTGTGGAGAAGCCACTGTACTTTTTGGAGTCCTCCTTTAGGGGATCTGCCGTCTTGTTTCTCGATGGCTCGTTTTTTCTTTTCCGAATACCGGTAACAAGGCAGGCGGAAGGGTTATTCCGTTGTCACTCTTATGGCGTGTTTCACGGAGCGGGTGCGCGGCAGGTTGCCGTCAATGTAGAGGAACACGCTGGCATACTGTTTGACTAACTGAGCGAACCTTTCTGCTTGTTCTCCTTGGAAACCGTGCATCAGTTCCGGGATGCTGGCCGTGGGTGTGGTAGACGTGTCGGATGCACGTCCCACAAAGAGCACAGTGATTCGCTCAGCTTTGCCAATGCATACTGTGTCCCTGGTGAAATCTATCATAGTCTCTTCTTCTTTCAACCAGGGCAGTCCTAGGAGGAGGTTCTTGCGGAGACCTATACTCATTAGCACGCAGATGTTGAAGGCCTTTCCTTGCATCAGGAAAGTGATGTCGGCCTTGCCGCAGATGCCCATGGATGCTCCGCGGGCAGCCAGGTTCCACGCTTATGTCCTTAGGCAGGATTCTCTCGCTGATGAAGTTGTGGCTAGCTGCACTGTCTACCACAGCCATCACTTCTTTTCCCGCGAGGTTGATCCTAATCCTCGGCAGGAAGTTCACGGTGTGAGTCACGCTGTTTATTTCCGGCTTGCTGGATCGGGGACGGGGGCTGCCGGTGTTGCCTCCGCCTCTCTCCAGTTTTCTGGCAGCTGGCGCTGCTTCAAGACTGGACAGTGCCAACACTTTGGAGGAGGCTTCGCCGCAGTGTTCTTGGCGGCTACTTCCATTGGCTTCTTCGTGGTCTGTTTCTCTTCCTCTTCATCTTCTTCTAGCTCCGAAGCCCTGGACAGAAGGTCTGAGAAGTCGTTTAGACGATGTGCCTGTCGACTTTTCCTCAGCGATGGTCGTAAAAGTATGACCAGGGTGTTGATGCGCGCTGCCTCTGGTTCATCGGGCCGAACGCGCTGATATAGCAGGTATTGCTGCTGTAGGAAGGGTCCCATCGCTTCCTTGTCTCCCTGCTTCTTCCCGTAGAGTTGGGCCACTAGGGTGCTTTTGGTGGTATCGCTGTTAAAATGGCTGCGGAGTAGCTCCTGATATCGGGGCCACTCGATGCCCATAGTTTTATAGCACGGCCACAAATTGTCGGCTGCGCCTTTCAAGCCCTTCTCGAGGGCTCGCACCTGCTGTCGCTCGAGAAGATCGTAGGCTTCTATGTACTCCTGGCAATGCTGCAAGTAGGCCTCTGGATCCTTGTGATCCTCACCATGGAACTCCGGCAAGGTTGGCCGGTGACCGAAGAGGGCCTGCGCGAATGCCTCCCAATTCCGCATGGCTGGTGGCATGGGGTGTGCTCCGGCACCATTCCCAGCTTGCGCCATGATGACAGCAGTGGCTCTGGAACGAGAAGTTAAGGCGGAGGTGCTGCCACGTTCAGTTGTTCTTGTTCAAGCACCTCTGCTGGTGGATCAGCGATGAACGGTGCAGGTTCCTCGTTTAGAAGATTCTCCTGCGGCAGGTGGAGATTCCCTGCGACGTCCGCGGGCTGCTTGTGTACTGATGATAAACACTCCCAGAAGTTTGTCTTTGTTGTGGGCTCTGCTGCGCGATCGTGTTGTCCTCGGTGATGCAGGCGGAGTCTTGCTGATCGGTATCTGTGGCGTCGATAGAGTCCTGTAGGTCCACTGAGTTCCTACTCAGTCGTCTTGAAGAAGGGCCCCACGTTGGGCGCCACTTGTCGCCGGTGAGCTGCTACAGAGGCCTGCTGATGACGTGCGTTGTCCACCTATGAGTCCTGAAGTTCTGGTAGATAGCGTCTTCGTTGGGTGAGAGGAGGACACAGCACTACCCTCTGACCTAGCCCTCTACGGACCTAGACTCTCGACCTCTCAGAGAGAAGGAGACCCAGTGACAAAGTCACCGATGAGCTAAGCTCACTATACAGGGTGTCCAAAAAGTCTGGAAACACCCAAATAACTTTTTAGGTGATTTATTTGTAAAAAATGTCAAGGTCATATTCGATGTGATTTTTGACAAGGAATTCAACGGCGACCTTAGATTTAACCTTGAAGATGACTTTGACGGTTTTTTTAAGGTCAGGTCAATTCTTTTTAATGGGAAACACCATTTTTTACATCAGCAATGGAAAGAGCGGGAAATTTTACATTCAAAACCATTGAGGTCAATAATTTTCCATTGATTTTAAAGGTCATTTGATTTTACTTTTAGCGTTACCCAGGAACAACGGCGTGGACGTAGTAATTTCTGTTCCCTTTGGGGTGCTTTATTATCGTGAGTCCCCTTGCCTCTCACGTGATTGGATAAATATTTCCAACTATGATTATTGTAGATGCTCGAACTGCTCCCCATTTACATCTTAACATTGTCCTAATCGATGGTAAAAAGCTCCAACAGAATTTCTGATGATTTCAGCGGGGATGAGAGCTGATTCATCAATGATCCTTTGCCGTAATTCATCCAAATTTTGGGGTTTTGTTTTGTACACTCGATCTTTCAAATACCCCCAACAGAAGCAATCAAGAGGCGTCAAATCGGGTGATCTAGCTGGTCATTCAATAATGCCTCTTCGTCCTATCCATCGATTAACAAATACCGCATCTAAGTAAGCGCGAACAGTTCGTGCATAATGAGCTGCTGCGCCATCCTGTTAATACCATGTGCCGTTGAAGTTTTCTCCGGTTATTTCCATTATTGCAGGAACTATTTGATTGCGGAGCATAGCTTCATAATTTTGGGCATTCAAGTTACCATCAATAAAAAATGGTCCTATAATTTTATCATTTAGTATTCCAACCCAGACATTTAATTTTTGTGGATATTGTGATTTAGCTTCTCGTGCCCAATAAGGATTATCAGCTGCCCAATATCTACAATTATGCCTATTCTAACTTGCGTCAAGTTGAAATGTAGCTTCATCTGAAAATACTATGTTAAATAGAAAGTTAGGATTTTGAACTATGCGAGCCATCATATCATCACAAAATTCAACGCGACGGTCGAAATCATCGTCGTTTAGTTTGTGTATCAGTGTTACTTTGTAGGGATGGAAATTCGCTTTATGTAGTATGTTATGAACAGATGATGTACTAACTTCGTACTAGCGTACTAGCTCTACGAGTGGATGTATGTGCATCTTCAGTGAATGTTAACAAAACATCTAATGACTTCTCTACATTACTTGCTGACTTTGGTCTACCTGATCTAGGCAGGTCACTAATAGTGCCGGTATTTTCAAACCTTTTAACAGTTTTTTGAACTGTTGCAAATGAAATTAGAGTCCTATTAGGCCTAAATGTAGCATTGAAAAGATCCCTTACAGCCCTATAAGATCGCTGCACCGGACCCCAACCTCTCATCATGAGAAGCGTTATTCTCTCTCTATCAGTGAGTTTGTCCATTGCACTTTTCTTTGCAAGAGACGCAAGCTGATCAGAATATAGTAAAGTTAATATGTAAAGAGTATAGTAAAGAATATAGTAAAGCTTATCAGAGTATAGTAAAATATTTTTTCAGATTGTACACTACTGCTGCGGAAAATTATTTGAACGAATTCAGTAGGGGAGGAAAATTATTTGACCGAATTCACTAGGGAGACAGAACGTTTCATTCGACAACGTTTAATCCGGACCTGAAAAGGTGGGATTGGGTGCGCTAAATAAATAGGCGAAAGCTTTCCAATAACTGCTAAAAAGCTTTATTCTCAACCCTTCAATGTATTGCACAGGAAGGGAGAGACTAGCTAGCGGTTGCCGAGCCTCTCCTCGCGCCTCCTTATATGCTACATAGGCTTGCTTTCCTATAGTGGGTAGCGCGCCGCTAGGCCTTCATCACCTAGCGGCGGCGGCGCGCAACGTAGACGCGGCGGCAAGCTCGGCTTGCGTGTATACACGGTTGACGTGCTACAGGGGCAGACACGTTAACGCAACACACCTAGAACTTTTTTGTTAGCATGAGGTATAGAAAATTGATTATTTTGAGGATAATCTGATGTATCGAACTTTTCAATATCTTCTTTTACAATCTCATACATATCAACGTTCTCAATTTCATATATTAAGCTGTCTGTATCAGTGTACAGTAATTTACAATTGGAACTCACAAAGGCTTAAAATACATTCAAAATCAGCATATATAACGAGTGAAACTTTTTCTACGCTTTTAAAATTGTTTAATTTAACCCTTTAACGCCCAACTTGACCATTTTTCGACAATATTTCAGTGGTGTGAAACACTAACTTAAAATGGTTCAAGAAATTCTTGAGATACCATTTTTAACGTAAAATTTTATGTACTTTCAGAATCCGGTATTAGATTTGACGAAAAATTCAACAATAAAAAGTTATAAACAATTTTTTGCAAAAAAACGTGAATTTTTACGAAAAAAAATTCGTTTAACCCAAATTTTCGAATGGAAAGAGGGTTCGCTCGTACGTCTAACACGTATATATTTGGTCAATGGCATATATACTTCATTGTAAAACAGTGGCAATACCGAAATTAAAAATCGCAGCCATCCAAACAATCTGAGATCTGACTAACGCAGATAAATTTTTTATCCAAACATAATGAAAATTTAATTTAAAATTTTCATCGGTATGGCGTGCTGAATATTCCTAATCTCTATTTTCTTCATCAATATCAGAATCTTGAATTAATAAAAGATTAACATGCTTATCTTGTTTTAAATTTGTTATATGAGATAGTGATACTTCAAATCTTTCACCATATTTTTTAAGTATATATACATTTATTGATATATTGTTTAGTTTTTCATATTTCTTAATACTTTTTATTTGAACTGGAAAACTTATACCAGCAAAATGAGTTAATTTTCATACTGTTTATATTTGCATACTCTATATCCATCAACATCAACTGGACGGAGTGCCGATAGAACAGCCCACTTAAAACATTGATTATCATTGTTTTTAATGTTTATGCAAGCTTTTTTCTTTACTATGTAAATTGGCAATGGAATATATGAGGTTGGTTTGAGAGGATTATGCTTATTTATATTGATTGATAAACCAACATCTTTAATGGCCATCCAGAATCTCTATCTTGAAATTCTTCTTGAAATTCTTCTTGAGATTTGAATTTCCTCCTCCTCTTCATTCCGCTTTTTAACAATGAATTGAGCTTCCGGCTCAGTATTAATTTTTAAAGCAGAATGTACGGAAAGAAACTTTTCTACTTGAGGTTTCAAAACTTTATATCCTTCAATCAGAAAAGAATTTATATCCAAATGTGTACGATTAACAATGATAACTGTATGAATTCGATTCTTGAAAGCAGATTGGATGGATCGCCATTCTACACCTTTACCTTCTTGAGATTGTTGGCGAACAGTTGGTGACTGTAAGCCTTGTATATTACCACTAACTCTTATTAAACTATTATATTTAAATTTCGAGAGAAATCAACTGTGCTGCACATGTTTGATATCTCTGCGAGATTGCTCGACTCAAATTAGGACTATTCTGCATGTATACATAGATATAATCTGATGCTGCCTTTGCTAGATCTCTCCATCTAATAAAATCTTCTACCTCAGCAACATTCTGCATAAAATAGGTTTTTCATAAACTTTTTACAGTTTCTTCCAAATATTCAATGCATACATATTGCTTTAATTGTTTAGATTAAATTTAATATGATTATATATATAATAAATTATATGAATATAGTAAAGAATATATGATAGATTTATAATTGATTGTACAATATATAGCGAATAGTATTATATAGTATTATGTTAAGCAAAATATTTGAGAGCATAGTCTCTAGTCGACTGACTTGGAATAGACTATGCGGGCTGTGCGGGAATTTTTAGCTTATAAGGTGAGTGAAAGCGCTGTAAGCAACAGTTTCCGGGCTGTGAGTGGAAGGTGGGGAGGATACAAAGTGGGGATATACAAATTGGTGATAGGTGGCGTCAAGCAAAAATATTTATGTTAAAGGATTACAAAAAAAAAACAGCGGTTAAGAGTATATTTTTTAATATTTTTTATTAATTCAAAAATTTTCTTATTGATTAATGATAATTTATAAGGACGTGTACGTTTTCTTATAAAACAATCATCGTCATTTAACAAAATGCTTTTTTTTTATAGGTTGTAATCAAGAGAAAAAAGTACGGGAAAATGTCTAATTAAAGGTCAAGCGATATATAAGTCGATAGTCGATAGTCGATAGTCGGTCAAAAGTGGAGACGCACCGGCTGCCCCTGCTCGGGGACGTGCCGACTCGCGCGTAGGCCAGAGGCCCATTGCGCTTTGCCTCCTAGTATCATCATTCCGAACATCGACATCCAATTCGAATGTCCCTATACCCCCAGGCTCGAAAAACGATAGAAGCCCGGTATCCTCTTACCTTCCCCCGCCTATAGGCTGGATTTGATCCTTTTTATTAGGGCTATAAGGCCCAGTACACTAATGTTCCTAACATCTCCGGGCTCTAGTGTGAAATCCCCACACACCCTCCGCCTAACTCCCATGAGTCTTGGGCAGTCACGCAAAAGGTGCGCGGGGGTCTCATTTGACTCACCGCAGAGCCTACAGAGTTTCCTATTCGTTTTACCTATCCTGTGTTTGTGATACTCCAGGTCACAGTGGCCCGTGAGCCAACTCACCACTAGCCTGATCTCTCTTCTTTCGAATTTGATCAGCTCTGCTTTCCAGCTTCGGGGTACCATCCCATCAATGATGCTTTTGATGTGTCTGCACCCCTGGCTGTCGTGCCATCTTTTACATTGTTCCCTTTCCACCCACTTCTGGATCTTCCTTTCTAGGTGGCAAAGCGGTATGGCAACCTTGGTATCGGTTGCTCTAATTCCCGCCGCTCCTCTGTTCGCGAGTCTATCCGCCTTTTCATTGCCCAGAACACCCGAGTGTCCCGGGACCCACTTTAATTCTATGTCACACCTTTCCGCAAGTTTATCTAAAGCATTGCGGCACCTTTTCACTTCTAACGAGGTGACCTCTACCTTACTAACACTTAGTAGTGCCGCTCTGCTGTCCGAGTGTATGGTGACCTTGCGGTCTCTCCATTCCTTCTCCAGCATGTGCTCTACGCAGCTCCTGATGGCTTTAACCTCCGATTGGAATACCGTTGAATGGTCTTCCAGGGAGAGTACCAGCTCTGTGCTGGTTCCCTTTAGCCACGCTGCGGCTCCTGTTCCTTTTTCATTTTTGGACCCGTCAGTAAACCAGAGACTAGCTCCTGTTTCCTGCGGATAGACCTCTTGTTTGGGTTGTATCCCCAGTTTAAACTTCCTATCAAAGAAGAATTCCCTGGGGGTTCTGTCAACCTCCTGATTGTTATTAAGGTCCACTGACTGAACCAGTTCAGTGTCCTCATGTTCGGCTATGGCCCTTGTTGACCTGATCTTGGCCTTAAGGGCAGCCGCTCTTACCATCAGCTCCAATGGGGGGAGGTCAAGCACCATCTCAAGTGCTTTTAACGGTGTCGACCTCATCACCCCCGTGATGCCTCTCATAATTAGTGCTTGCATCCTATCCAAGGTTGCCGCACCTGTTTTCAGTCGACATCTTGGCCACCAGGCCACTGCTCCATGTGTCAACCTAGGTCTCAGAACAGCCGTTTATAGCCATTTCAGCATTGAAGGCTTGAGACCCCAGGTTGCTCCAAAAGTTCTTTTGCAGGCCCAGAAGCTTGCTAAGAAGCCATCCCTCTTTGCCTGCAGATGTCTGCTCCAGTTTAGCTTGGAGTCGAATGTCACTCCCAAGTATTTTACTTCCTTGGCTAGTGGCACCTCTTCCCCAAATAGCTTGATTGGTCCTAATGGTTTTACCTTGTACCTGGTGGTGAAATTCACCAGGACCGCTTTATTAGGGTTAACGGATAGCTCCACTTCCCTGCACCATTTGGTCACTATGCTAAAAGCAAACCTCATAAGGCCTGCAATAGTGGCTTCAGTATCTCCCATGACTAGGATAAGTACGTCGTCGGCATAGGCCTGTGCGTATATGCCCCTGTCATTGAGTCTCCTTAATAGTTCGTCTATCACCAGGGACCACAGCGTTGGTGAGAGCACGCCACCTTGTGGACAACCCTTGGTTGCGCGCCCCCCTCCTTTCGCCTTACCCCATACTGCCTCAATCACCCTATCAAGTAGAGTGCGACTGATCCATCTTACCAGGCCCGTTGGCACATTGTGCCGTCGTGCTCCCTGGCAGATGCTTCTTTCGGTGGTAAAGTTAAAGGCCCCTTCCACATCCAGGAAGGCTGCCAATACCATCCCTCTTTTTGTAATACCTTTTTTTATCTTGGTTACCGCTTCATCCAGCGCTGAGTCCACTGATCTGCCCTCTCTATACGCATGTTGTGTCGGATATAGAGGGTCATTAGCCAGTGGTCCGTTCCTCATGTGTCGATCCACAAGCCTTTCCAAGGTTTTGAAGACAAAAGAAGTCAGACTTATGGGTCTGTAGTCCTTTGCTATCACATGGACTGGCTTGCCTGGTTTCGGTAGGAAAACCACTTTGGCTTTCCTCCATTCGTTTGGTATATAGCCTAGCGAAAGGCTTGCCTTATAGATACCCATTAGTGGTTCTGCCAGGATGTCTATACCTCTCTGTAGCATTGCTGGTACAATGCCATCCGGTCCTGGTGACTTATACGGTTCAAACGAGCCAATAGCCCACCTCACCTTTTCTTGCGTAATTATTTGTTCAGCCATTTCCCAGTCCGGCGTTGCCGCCGGCATGGGTGATCCGCTCGGCTGATTATCCTTTATCAACCCCGGAAAATGTGCGGCCAGAAGGCACTCCAGTGCCTCATTCCCATCAGCCGCCCATTCGCCCGAGGGAGTTCTTAGTTTACCCGAGGTGTTGATTGTAGGTCTTGCAAGGACACGATTTAGCCTTGCTACCTCGGGTACTCCATCCAGTTCCTGACAGTAGCGTTTCCAGCCATCTCTTTTGGCTAGTTCTATCGCAAGTTTGTAGCGTCTTTGAGCTGCCTGGAAGGCTTCTCTTTCTGCTACTCCCTTGCGCTTGCGCCACCTCCTTAACAGTATCCTTAATTCTCTCCTCTGGGTTTCCAATTTCGGATTCCACCAAGGTGCTCCCTTTTTACTTTTCCTCTCTTTCAGTCTGCAGCTATCCTCAAAGGCACCAACTATAGCGCCCTGGATTTGTCTGTTGACTGTCTCTATTTCCTCTGCTGTCGTGGGTGTGACCACGACCCCGGTTAATCTTTCTTTTAACCTTTTGAGGTATAGGACCCAGTTGGTTTTCATGGGGTTTCTCCATTTCTGTACCTCTCCTTTTACTTCCTCTAGCTCGAATCGGATCGTCTCATGGTCCGACATTGAGACCTCCTCCGAGACTCTCCAGTCAGAGACCATGCGACTGATTCGCCTCGACGCCAGAGTGATGTCCAGAACTTCCTCCCTTACCGCATTTCTGAAGGTTGGGGTATTCCCCTTGTTCAGTATATCCAGTTCCGTAGAGGCTACATACTCCAGTAGGTCTTCGCCCCTGCTGTTGCAGTTTGTGCTACCCCAGATGATGTGATGCGCATTGGCGTCACATCCCAGAATAACTTCCTTGCCGTCTCTCTGACATTCCTCAATCAGGGCCTTAACCTCATTCGGCGGGGGCCCCTAATTACGACCGTTGTGAGATCCGTGTGGCAGTGTTTCGACCAAGCTTCGCCCTGTAGTCCTTTCAGGATCACACAGGTTCTAGTGCGAGTGCTATTGTCGTAGAACACCTTGCCACAGCCACTCAGTCCAGCCACAGTACCTTTCGCGTTAATCCATGGTTCTTGGATCAACGCGATGCCTGTCTGCATCTCAGCCAAGCTCTTCGTTAAAATTGCCGAAGCGCTTTTGCTGTGATGCAAGTTGATTTGGGTGAAAGAAATGTTGGCCCGCGCATTGTTGGCGCGTTCCTTTGTTCCTTTCATCCGTTTTTTGGCTACAGCCATACCTTTTTTTTTTTTTTTTCCCTACTTAGGTGGGAGACTTAGCATAGGTGGCCGCACCAGTGATCGTCGAGCCGCCTCCACCCTGTGCACCTCGGTTGGTGGCCGCGCTGTCAGCTCGCCAGCCGTCTCCTGTGGGTTGTCCCCACACGGTGACCGCACTGGCATGCCTCCAGCCGCCTCCTCCTGTTGCACAATAGGCAGTGGCCGCGCTGTTTGGTCACTGGCCGCCTCCTCCGCTTTGTCCCCCCCTTCTTGAATCTTTTTTTCGTGGTGGACGGCGTGTGCGCGCACCACTCCACAGAAAGGTCTGAAGGCCAGCTCCTTAAGGGCCCTGACCCCCGCCTCCTCCATCAGTACGCGCACCGCCATCTCTCCTGTTTCATTGCCAGCCGTGTCTTTTACTTTCCACGACTGGCAAACCTTCCACTCCTGGACTGGCAGAGTCGTGTTCTGCCAGCCCAGTAGCTCTATCATCTCGCCCGGGGTCTCAACTCCCCGAACGTAGAATGTTACCTTTTCCATTTTTTGGAGGGCGCTTTGCTCCACAACTCTGAGCTTGGCACCCTCCCATGGTGTCATTGTTGGCACCAGCTCCTTTAACCAACGACTGGTCTCCGAGGAGCCACAGTGGAATACCTGTGCACCCCTCAAAAACCAGTTGTCCGTAAAGCATGGGCGAACAGGTCCCTCTCTGTGGCCCAGGATGGCTGAAACAACCGCCCTGGCGACCTGAAGGCCCTGCTCGACGCTGAGCCGCTCTTCCGGGTACATGTCAGGTATGACCGCGAGTTTCATCTCGCTGGCCACCGACTGACTGTAGGCCGGCCGAGCAACCCGCTGCCCAGCTTCCGAACTCGCCTTTTTAATTTGTCGGGGAGTCGAGTTGTCCGAGGACAACTCTCCCCTGGTCCTTTTGGGAGCGGTGGTTGCGGTCTGGCCAGTTGAGGTGCTCGCCGAGTCACCCTTTCCGGCCTCCCGCTCCGCTCGCCTTTTCAGGAGTTGCGCCCCTGTTAGGCGCTTCCTCCTCTTACCTTTCTTAGGAGCAGTGTTGGCCTGTACTGGTCCGGCAGACTGGCTGTGGCTCTGTTGAGAGTCAGCCTTGTCTACACTAGTGGACGGACAGACCTCCATCTGCTCCTCTCTGACTTCCTTACCTTTCTTGCCCTCGACGGTATTGCCTGTAGGCTGTACCAGCCCAGACGCCCGTTCGGGGTTGCCTTTTGAGCTAGGGAGCTCGTCGCGAGTGGACACGGTGTACTCGCTTTCTTTCTCGTTCGACATTTTTTAGTCCTCCGCCGCCCAGTTCGCAGCAGGCTCGCTCCGCAACGTTGTAGTGGCCTCGGAGGTGCCCCCCCCCCCCGGCCCAGCGAGGCCCTGCCCGGGCGCCACCCGGCAACACTAGACCGGAGGAGATTATTCGCCGGTTGATAGGGCAGCCAGCCTGGATGGCTAGTCCATAGCCGGGCCCCTGTCCTACCCGGCGGCCTAGCCGTGTCTGTCCTAGTTTTACCCCTGTACCCTCTACATCCGCGCCAAAGTTCGCCCCCCGAGACAGACGGCAGGAGGACCCAGCTACGCCAAGAAGGGTTACAGTGTCTGTGTAAGTCTGTAGTGATGTGATGTTAGTGTATCGTGGAGCCCACCCCATGTGCTACCACGAGGGTTGTTCCTTAGTCTGCCTGATGAACATTGATAGCCTCTACCTCCTCCTCCCCTCTCAGGGAGGCTGGGGTCACCTTGTCCCGGGGAAATGGGGCATGGCCTTCTGCGCGTGACCACAGACTCCACACTTCATAACCCTACATTTTCGCACATTCATTCGGAGAGCCCTTTTTAGGGGGATCCAGCATTCATATGGGGGAGAGCCCTTTTTAGGGGGATCCTCATGCACACTCCTCTCAGACGGTGCAAGGTTGAGCAGCCCAGTTTCATCAGGCATTAAGCCCCTCCACCATCGTCAAGGTCTCACAACCCATAGGAGGAGAAAGCGATATATAAACTTTGCCAATATATTGCCGACGTAAAAATAAATAATTACAATATGAACTATTGGCAAGGTATGGGAATTATATTGGATAGTGTGCATTTGCCGAACGTTCCTCGATGTATTGGAAAATTTATAACCAATGTTTCGCCAATATATTGGCAATCGCAATATCCAATATATTGCCCATACATTGTCCATTGTTTCGATTTTTACGCGGGTAAATCCACTAAATAATAATATTAACATTAATAAGTGTATTTTAATATTATTTTAACGCATTAAAAAATTGTCATTATAATTTACTATGTCTTTTTCTATAAGTGTATCATAATCTGCTTGATTTTCGAAGTTTTGTTCTTTATTTTTTAATTCGCGTAATTGCCTTATGATTTCTTCCATCTCTTTTTTTAAACATTTGTCGTCGTTTTGACTATCAAATGCCGTTTTAACCTGTAGGGGACGGAAAAGCCACTATCGTGGCTCGACCATGGATAGACACTTTACATATGAGTATTCCCCATATGTGTTATTTATACAAAATACAAATTGTTTGTATTGGTAGAGTGAAGGTAAGAGTCCGACGTGAGAGCGCTATTTATTTGGAGTACAGCTTTGAGCCCTTGTACTAAATTCGAATGTCCCTTGACATTCAAATTTATTTACAGCTGAATCGACCGTTACAATATAAAATTATGAATTTTTAAGTTAGTCAGAAAATGCTGAGAAGATTAGAAAAAAGCGCGCTTCACTAAAACGAAAATCGAAGTAGATCGAATAAACTGAACTGCGACTAACTAAAGAACAGTACTAAATATACTAAATATACTAAATAAATAATTAAAAGAACAGAAGAAATATAGAATAGGGATGCCATTAAAGTGATATTAAATGCGAAGATATTGCTACGGTATGTGAAAAATAGTAATTTGAATATAATTTCGAAGCTCTCATGAGATAATAAAGTATATAAACAATATTATTTTAAGAAACTTTGTTTACAAAAAGTAGTAATATAAAAAGGAACAATAATTTATGTAAAATGTACATAATGTATACGTTAAATGTTGTTTATTAATAAAGTTACCCGCGTAAAAATCGAACCAATGGGCAATGCGTATGGGCAATATATTGGATATTGCGATTGTCAATATATTGGCGAAACATTGGTTATAAATTCTCCAATACATCGAGGAACGTTCGACAAATGCACACTATCCAATATAATTCCCGTACCTTGCCGTAGTTCATATTGTTAATAGTTCATATTGTAGTTATTTATTATTGTAGTTAGTTATTTATAATAGTTATAATAGTTCATATTGTAATTATTTATTTTTACGTCGGCAATATATTGGCAAAGTTTATATATCGCTTGACCTTTAGCTAGACATTTTCCCGTACTTTTTTTCTCTTGATTATGCCCGCATAAAAAATATTTCATAAAAGAAAAAATTTTTACTTCTATCTGGATTCGAACCTACGCACTTATGCTTTCTAGGCTAACGTTTAGCCAACTGAGCTATTTAATTGTTTTTGTTAA
This sequence comes from Sycophila sp. Sp_5, assembly GCA_018906775.1. NCBI lineage: Eukaryota > Metazoa > Arthropoda > Insecta > Hymenoptera > Eurytomidae > Sycophila > Sycophila sp. Sp_5. The sequence continues at coordinate 496,452 of JACCID010000090.1, forward strand.
ATAATTAGATTCAGGTTAAAACATTAGATTTATTAGATCTACACTGAGAAAAAAATTCAGTTGGATCAAAAGACTCGTGCCTATAAATGAGAGCAACAGTATACTCTGTCAATTTGACAAATTTTGATTTTGAATTGAACAGCTTCGTTCTGTTAAATTAAAACCTTATGCTGTTGATTCAACGCCCCATACCGTTGATTCAAAGTACTTGTAATTGTAGTTTAGAATATTATTTCACATAAATTAACCATTCTACACATATAATTCAACCGAATTTCCGAATCTTGATAAAAAGAAATTAAAACTATTTTATTCTCAGAACCTTAACGCCTTTTATTTCTGTCGCTGTATTCAAACTGCAACTTATTTGCTGGAAACTGAATGAAATTTATGAAGGTTTCTTAAACAACTGCACATTTAAGCGGGAACAGACTCGATGTTTTTTCACATTAATATTATATGTCGGTATCACACACACTTTCTCGCAAGGACGCTTACGCTTACAAATCTAAATTACGCATCGCAGTTATATGTAGTCGCACGCATAGTTACATATGTACGTTTGAATTATTTTCTTCTTATATACTAAGCATCATGAATGCTGGTCACATGCGGGTACAGAAAAACAACAGTCGCCTTCTACGTTTTATAGACGAATTATCACTTTGCGGCTCCGAAGAAAACAAATCCGAGAAGCCGGTATTAGGAATACCGACTGGGTAGCCTCATCGGCGTGCGTCGAAACGTGGTTATAAAGACCTACCGTAGATTTAGGTGCATACTCCAAGTAAAACAGCACACTACGCGACAGCAAAGGCACGAGAGGCCTACATGATTGGAAAAAGGGAGGGAAGCGCGATTTGGCCAAGTGATCGACGAGCTCATCTCTCTCACTCAGAAATTCTGTTAATTGAAAAGTTATTGTCTGTCATTTGATGTATTAAACAATTCATTCAACAATAAAATAACTTTCAAATTAAGTTACTCAAATTCTTGTGTTTTCAAGAATTATACTTTCATTTTAACAAAAATCTTATGTTTCATTAGAATAAATGTTGAATCGATAGCGCACTTTCAAAACACCGGTCGCGCCTTCAAAACAACAGTATATGCCACTGTTCATCGTTCATGGCGCTGAGTCTGTTGAATCAACAGAATATTCTTATGTTTCAACTAGATTTTTTTCTCAGTGTAACCTTCCAAATTTCGTTATATTTGGAATTTAGTGACTTAATAAACTGAATACACTGAAAAAAATGTTGATCCAACTAAATTTTTATTGAATTAACAAACTCTAATTAAATTGACTAAATAGTTAATTAATTTTATCTAATTATACGTTTAGTTATTTTTGAGTCTTAGTGACGCTAACAAAATGTTTTGTAGTTTTAATTAATAGATTATGTTGCTGCAAATTATTTAAAAACACGTGAAATTAACTTTCATTAAAATTTTAAAGCTACACCGAGAAAAAATTTAGTTGGAAAAATGACCGCGCCCAGTTGAAAATAGAAACCAAGGTTTCTAATCAACGTTTCAAAACCTTGAAAAAACGTTGATTTACCTTGATTTTCAACCTTTTTCCAACGTTTCCTAGGTGAGCAATGTAAACGTTGATTTTCAACATTTTTTTTTGAAAATTTTTGAAATTTATATTCCCTTATCATTAAATGATACGAACATATCGCTCATCTAGGAAACGTTGAAAACCAACATTTACATCGTTCACCTAGGAAACGTTGACAAAAAGGTTGAAAATCAACGTTTATATCGCTCATCCAGGAAACGTTGAAAAAAAGGTTGAAAATCAAGGTAAATCAACGTTTTTTCAAGGTTTTGAAACGTTGATAATCAACCTTTCGAAAACGTTGATTAGAAACCTTCTTTTCAACGTTTCTATTTTCAGCCTGGCGAGGACAATAAATAGTAACAACTATCTTTTTTTTGTTATTTTAACATACTAGAGGCAGTTAATTCAACAGACTGCAATATTGTTGAAACAACAGATATAAGAAGTTCATCCAATGAACTAAAGGTAGTTAACTGAATAGACTAAAACGTTGTTGAAACAACAGAAATACGATGTTAATTTAATAACCTAGAGGCTATTGATGAAAATAAATAAAAAAAGAAACTCGATTTCATATTTTTGGTTATTTGTAATATCGTTATCGCAGAATGGCCTGTAAACTTTCGAAGAATCTGAAATACACTGAAGATTTGTGGAAGCATCATTATCATTTATCGGTTTTTACGAACTCGGTTACCGAACGTTCTGGAATTTCGGTAACACGAAATTCCAGAACGTTCGGAATGTAAACAAGTCGTGCGCCGGTCACCATCGTCGTCGGCTCTTTTGCCTACCGCTCCTCCTTTCCTCTCTTTATACCATGTAGTATATTTTAGCTTATATAGACATTTTAACAATTTTACGGATACGTTACCATTTACTTCCCTAGATTTATGTGGTTATTATCAATATAAAATGAACTAATTCATTATCACATCGATTGTTAATATTTCGTTGATTTGCAAAAATAAAAGAACAATGTTTGTTGATGTATTACAACAATTCAATGTTACAATTAAGCGATAGTTTCTTTTAATAGAATTATTGTTCATTGAAAGAAACTTATTTATTAAGTGAATAGATTTTTTTTATTTACTTTAATATATTATGTAATATTCACTTAATGAAAATATTCATTAAATTAACCTCTGTACTATTGTTTTAGTAAAAAATATTTTTATTTTAATATAAATATTGAAGTCATTTTAATAAAAACGTGTTACAATAATTTGACGGAAATATTTATTAGTCTAATGATGGATGCGTTTAATTTAATAAAAAATGAATTAATCCAATAGATTTTCCGTTCAGTCAATGGAACAAAGGCAGTTGTTGCTAATTATTGTCCTCGCGGCCATTGATTCAACTAAATTTTTTTCTGCGTGTATTTAAAGATGACATGCTTCTCCGCTATGTAGCTCTCGTCACAAAATACAACCTTGCAGTTTTATAAGTTTTTAATAGGGTTTATTAGAAAACCTCGAATTTTATAAATGATTTCAAGGCACTCCCGCAAGACCTCGTGTTAAGTCCGTCATTTTCGTCATCTTATTATCGATGTAATTACACGGTAAAAAAATTGCATGAATTTTAATGCAAATACTGGAAGCAAATTTCATTGGCGTACATGAATAAAGATTAATTTAACATTTTTACAATAATTTTAATGTAAATTAAATTAAATTTATTGTGAATAAATTATATTTAATGTAAATTCGGTAAAGTTCGTATACGCCGATGAAGTTTGCTTCCAGTATTTGCATTACATTTAATATTTTTTTAACAGTGTATCATTATGTGGCATATTAACAAAAATATGTATAAGTTTCGAATACTTTTATCTTTGATATTCTCGAGTTTTATTACATGCTTATTAGTCAAATGTTATCTCATTGATGATTTAAAACCACTTAAATATTTAAGTATAAATTATCTATTTGAAGATTTTAGATGAGTTTTTTATTATCTAAAATATTCTTTACAAAATTATCACTTAAAGGTTTTTACTAAAAGGAAATAGAAATAATTTATTCGAGTGCACTGATGGCAGTGTAAATCGAGACAGGTACATATGGCTTGTAACTGAATGGACAGAAGGTTATAAATTATTTATGGATTTTGACACCCAAAGAGAACGAATTGACGCGGGTGGATACTCATTGAAAAAGAACTATCGCAGCGTGAGCACGGTCACAGGGGTCCACTTGCAGTGAAAAACCCCTTGGGGTTTCCTTCGACATATGTATTGTCAGCGGTGACATACTAGTTCACCACCCATTGCTATTAACGCCTTTTTCTTTCTTACATCTGAATCGTAGCCGTATTGGGTTCTTTCAAGAACATCAAAGTCATTTATATACATTATGCATGAGATGTTTGTTATGTTTATGTAAAAAAAAACATCAGGATTACAGGAAAAGTAAGGTTGCAAATAATTAAAAGGCTAACTATAAGTTGAAATTACATTAACAGATGTGTGAGTAATGTTTTAAAAAATTCAAAAGTAACTCAAAACTATACTGACTACATTGACAAAAAATATTTTTTTCACTACACTGACAAAAAAATGTTGTTCATTCAACTAATTTGTTTAGTTAATTAATGTAAGCATTTATTTACTTCAATAAAATGTTGAGTTAAATTAACAAAATGTTATGTTAAATCAATTAATTAATTTTGTTAAATTATATTAATTGATTCAACAAAATTTTTGTTGAATCAAGTTAATATTTAGTATTGGACCGATAACTAGATTGTTCAGTTCATTTCAGTTGAATTTTTCGTTGGTCCAACTAAATATTTATTTGTAGGTGGATAACTAAATCATTTGGTTAAATGGTAATCAAATGTTTTATTGGTTCAACTAAATAATTAGTGGCGGTAACACAATCAATTAATGAAAATTACAAAATAGTTTGTTTTATATTGAGTCAATAAGACTCAATAATAACTGAACGTTTAACGTGGTTAAATATTTATTGCTTCTAACCTGCCAAAAAAATATTTGTAACAAATATCTGTAGAATTTTTGAGAAAATTTTGCAGTTAATTAAATATGAATATCTTATAATATGTACGTAATCACTTTTTCAAAAATCTTATATTTTACTTATGGATAATAATCGTTCATTGCAAATAAACCTAATGCAAGCAACCTAATATCCATAAGTGCACTATACGATTTTATTTATATACCTCAGGGTAAATTCCGGATTTTTTCTACGCTGAAATGGAGAAAAGTACGAACGTTAAGCTGCGATATGTAAAAAAATATTTTTATTAGCGTTTAATTGTTATTAAAAAATTAAAAGTAAACTAAAAAAATTATGAAATTGTCAATATCCATATGAAAAATAAATAATACATAATTTTTAAAAAAGAGATTAATTAATAAAAGAGATTTATTAAAAAAAAGCTCTAGAAAGGATTTGAACCCGATCCAAACAACTAGAATTCCTGTACGTTATCCACTTGTCTACCATGATAATTAGTATTGTATAGCAGGAAGTTGCATATGTTCATCAAGTTATCCAACAATAATTATTGTTTAATAACAGATTATTCATTTTACTCAAATAATTTCCCTTGCAATTTTCTACAAAGTTCTTTTTATTAATTAAAAAAAATAAATATTAATAATAAGTCCAGAATAATGATATAATGTATATTATTATGTACAGAAAAAACGATTATACATAAAGGTTACCACTGCGTGTTTATTATTTCTCTTCCATCACTGTACGCGCACATTCCCCTTCTCTAAGCAAGGAGTGAGCGATCATATATTATTAATTAATAAATGTATTAATTAACCTTTAGAAAGTTTATTTTATTATTTAAAATATCATTCGTATTCTAGAAAAAGAGAATACACAACAAATCAATTTTTTAAATGTGCAATAATAATTATTAATAAATAAAAGTTAAGTATTTCTTATTTAATCTTTTTCAAATTGCGCGCGAGTGAATCGTACGAGTGAAGTGATTGTGCTGTAATATCCCGATAGATACACGAGATATGGCGCGTAGTTATTCCGTCACAATGCACATGCGTGAAAGTTTGCTCTTGTCGTTGTATTACGCACACTTACAATACTATTATACTCTTTCAAGGAAAAAGGACGGATTTTGTTACCATAAGATAATATTCTTATTTATTATTTATAAACATATAAATAATACAAAATAACCGACGCTTTGGCGGGCAATCAGGGAAGTTAAGCAACTTTCGGCGTAGTCAATACTTGGATGGGTGACCGCGGAAAGTTGACACTTCCTTCGATTGCTTAGGTGTTTTATAATCTATACATGGAAATAAAACACAATTAAAAAAAAATAATACAAAATATATCATTCGTGTGTTTCTGATACTCTTCGAAATTAAACAAAAAAGTTTGTTAACTGTTCAATAATTTTATCATTTTATAGAAAAGAAAAACAAGTTTACAGTTAATACTGAGTTTTTGGTTAGTGAGTTAGAGAAATACTTACTTTTGTAAGGTTTTAAAAACATTTGACATTTAGAAAAAAAATTCAAAAAATAAAAATCGTATAATCCTATTTTTAAACCTACCTCAAATATAAGTGGAAATCTTGTAAAAATATTGCAAAATATCTTGTTACATCTTCATCGAAAATGATTTTGTGAGGATTAAGCGCGGACATACGAACGTTGTAAAAACATTTTTCGCAATATTTTTTAAGTTTCGAAACCTTTCAAAAAACCTTGCAAAAAGCTCGCAAAAAACTTTCATACTATGTGGGGTTCGCTGCAACAATAAGATTACGTACCAAAATTATGTAACAAAATAAGGTAACAAAAATACGTAACTTTTATGAAAAAATTATGTAACAAACATACGTAACTTTTCTACGTAACTTTTATACGTATTATTGTTACATTATTTTGTTACATAATTTTGGTAAGTGATCTTATTTCTAATGTGGATAAAATAATCATTTTTAAGCTCATTCCCCCCAGTTTGAGTGTTATCATAGATATGACAATCTCCATAATTGGCAGTATAGCAGGCTACAAACTAATTTCTTTCTTTTAAATAACATAAAAATAAATGAAGATTAAAAAATTACGTATTAAAAATACCACACAAATTCGAACGCTGTGTTACGAACATTTCATACGTAATAAAAATACATATTTCTTTTCAATAGGGTATCAACTATTCCAAACCGTTTTCTTCGAGGTACTGAGCACTACTGCAATTCGAATTCTGAAATGCAGCCTTATTTAGTTAAATCAACTAACCATTATTATGTTACAGTTGATAAATTAATTATTCATCGAAGCAACAAAATTGATCTCATGATCAAACTGATTGCATATCAGAATTTGATTTATTATTCAAATTGTATTTTACTTTAAATGTAAAATATCCAGAATGTTTAAAGAACTTCTATGAATTTATAAAATTTTATATCTACAAATTGTCAACAAAATTAGGGTCAAGCATAGTAATGTCACTAAATGTTAATACATATTAGCTATATTTATGATTTATTATATAATTTTATGTTCTCTAAATTATGTTACATTTGTAAAATAAAAATTAATATTATAATTTTTACTGTAAAAAGTTTTAAATATTTTATGATTTTTCAACAAATATTTTCCTTACCTACACTGTTAAAAAAAGCATTAAATTTAATGCCCAATTCAAGCAGATTTGCATTGAAATTTAATATACTTGGTACATGAATATAAAATTAAGGTGCATGTGCCAAAAATTCAATGCATTTTCTTGAAAAAGTTACATTATAACTTTGTTAATAGTACATTACAAATTAGAAACACACATGACTATCACTTTAATGCATGTATTCCTCATATTTAATGTATGCGTACATTAAATTAAAAGTACATTCACAAAATTTTCAATGTAAATTTGAATGCAGTCACATTAAATTTCAAGTATAAAGGCAAAAAATTTAATGTTGAAATTAATAAAATACATTTTCTGTATTTATACTTGAAATTTAATGTGACTATATTGAAATTGTTGTGAATGTACTTGAATTTAATGTACTTCCATATTAAAATTTATGTGAACATTTATTATTTGTAGTCAATGCCTGAATTTTAATGTATGCGTACATGAACAGGATACCCGGTTGAAAATAGAAACGTTGAAAAGAAGGTTTCTAATCAACGTTTCAAAACCTTGAAAAAAGTTTGATTTATCTTGATTTTCAACCTTTTTCTCAACGTTTCCTGGATGAGCGATATAAACGTTGATTTTCAACTTTTATTTTTAAAATTTTAAAATTTATATTATATTACCCTTATCATTAAATGATATGTACATATCGCTCATCTAGGAAACGTTGAAAATGAACGTTTACATCGTTCACCTAGGAAACGTTGACAAAAAGGTTGAAAATCAAGGTAAATCAACGTTTTTTCAAGGTTTTGAAACGTTGATAATCAACCTTTCGGAAACGTTGATTAGAAACCTTCTTTTCAACGTTTCTATTTTCAAGCGGGTAGGCAGATGAACATATGCGACGTCCTGCCATGTAACACTATATGTTGTAATAGCTCAGAGGATAACATGTAGGAATTGTAATTTTTTGGATCGGATTCAAATCCCTTATAGAACTTTGTTTTTTACATCTTTTTTTTTGGTTAATAAATTAAGTATTATTTATTTTATATGTGAATATTGACCATTTAATAATTTTAGTTTGCTTAATTTAATTAACCAGAATACATTCAAAACAATTTCAATGTATTTTAATGTAATTGCATTAAATTTCAAGGATAAATGCTGATAACTTAATATCAAAATGAATAAAATAATAAATTTTGTACAATAATTATTGTTTAATAATAACAGCTTTTTTCTCATATAATGCTCAAACATAATACGGCAGATTTTGCGAATTCGTCTTAAGGGGATGCCTATCTTAATTTTCGCGCTCTACTATACCGACGATTCTCTATGTTCTTTGCTAACCTCTAAGGCAAATTTTATTTTTCAAATAATTTTGAAACGGCTTGCTTAATGGCAGTTCTGTTTGCATCAAAATGTTATTAATAATTCGTAGAATGTGCGTAAATTTCTTTTTTGGCTGATTTCAATTCCAATTGAAAAATAAGTCAGTATTTTCAGCAATAGGAAACGAAATCAGCCATAAAAGAAGTCTACGCACATTCTACGAATTATAAATAATATTTTGATGCAAACAGAACTGCCATTAAGCAAGCCGTTTCAAAATTATTTGAAAAATCAAATTTACATTAGATGCTATAGCAGAGAATATAGAGAATTGTTGGTACAGTAGAGCGTGGAAATTATGTTCGGCATCCCCTTAAGTGCGAAATAAACTTAATATAGTAACAAGGAACTCGTGGTCAAGTGAACTAGGTCTTGGACTCTGAATCGGAAGGTCGCAGGTTCGAATCTCATCGAAAGAAAAGTTCTTATCAAAAAGAAAAAGGGATGCCGATATTAACATATAATATTGTACATTGATATCATCAATTTAAAATATATTATAATATAATTAAGATATAATTAAAGTATAATTAAAATATAATTTAAATCTATATAAAATAAAATTTGAAGTATAAAAATTGTTCATTGAATATATTTGGAGATTGGGGTTGGGTTGGTTGTGTCGGTGTTCAGATCCCGGGAGCTCTCCAACTCCACGGGAATGAAGAAGTCAGAAGGTAAAATACGAATCTCGTTTATTGCCTAACTAAAATGTACAGGGCCGAGGTGAGAGAGAAGCTCTCGTCCTCGTCAGGCCAGTCTCAAAGTCGGAAACGGAATCTGCTAAACTCTCCGTCAGGCGCCCTCTTATCCGCTCCGCGACGAGGCGGTACGATTCTGGCGCCTCGCAGTGGCGCGCAGGTCGCAACGTAGCCGCGCTAGGTGAACTCGCGTCTTGGTATGAGGCGCTGCTTGCCTGCTCGGCGTTTGTGTGTGTGCGTGAGCCTCCACATATATATGGTCTTAGGAGTTAAACTTGTACACGGAAGGTTCAAATTCAAATCCGATAATTTGTTTTTAAATTCAACCAAAGCATTTGAATGTTAATGTTATAAGTGCATTAAATTCAATGTACATTTACATTAATTTCCAAGCATATCTTTTTAACAGTGTAACTTGAAAATTAATGTTCAGGTAAATAAAATTTAAGTTAAAAGGAATTAAAAATATATGCATTATTTTCCATTAATGTTCCGAAAAGAAATTTGCTTCCAGTAATTTTACATTAAATTTCGAGTAGATATTTTTTACAGTGTATTTTTCCACTTATTTTTAATGTAAAAAATGTAACTTCTTGAATAAGAGGATATTCTCTTATTAAAAAAGTCAAACATTTTACTTATTCAATAAGTGAAATTTCATTTATTTGAAGTGACTATTCACTTATTTAACGTGGAAAACTTTTGACATGGCGGATAAGTGAATAGTCACTTCAAATAAATGAAATTTCACTTATTCTACTTTAGAGAACTCGTTACTAGTTTTACATACCTGAAAAGCGATTAAATGTTCGCAATATTTTGAAACTTCTAATTTGTTACAAATAAAAAAAACATTGTTTTCTGTCGATATCCTTTATCAAAATTTACTTTATTTTTATAAACGATAATGTTGCATTGTTACGATTATATTATTCCGTATATTTTTGCCCAACAAACGTACTACAATGCATGAAATGTTGGTGGTAGAATATGAATAAAATCCATCATCGCAAACAAATCTGTACACTGAAAAAAATGTTCTTGATTCAATTAAATACACTGAGAGACCCAACTAGGTAAAATTTAAGAAATGGGTTGTAAAAATTAACAACTTCCTGGGTAAACTGATCATAGACTGTCAAAATAAAGCTAATTATCATTTTAGTTAATAATATTTAAACTTCGATAAAAATACCAACCACGTTGGTAATAATTGAAAACTTGTAAACTTAAATATATTTTCTTTCAATAATTATTAAATTAATTGTATTGTGTACAACTGTACTTATAGTTTTTACCAACTAGCTTGTAATTTATTACCAGGGTATGCGCAGACGCATTTGCGCAGCCGCGGAACAGAGCGGCACTCACGATCTCTCGCGACCGCGTGTACCGACGGTCAGGGCCGCCGGAAGGGTATGTGCAGGGCGTTCACCGCACGCGGGCGGCATCGTCAAGGGGGCGGCACTCGGCAGCATAGAAAAAAAAATAGTTATACATATAAGGACAAAAATTTAGATAACGAATTTCAATTTGAAAGTAGCCATTAATATTGAAAGTTTAATTTATTTTAAGAAAATAAAAGTAAAATAGAATAAAATTCTTAACAAAATCCTTGTTAAATGAAAGTTTTTAAAAGCAGTAAAAATGTATTTAACTCAATCCGCGGCGCAACGTAAATGCAAGCGCGCGAAGACAGCTTTTCCGCGAATCTCCTTCTCCCCGCTCCCGCAGCAAAACAAATGTAAAACGCGGACGGACAGGAAAAGCGCGACTGAAAATCGCGAGTGCGGCGTCACTTGATCAGACGACAGATTGACTCTGCCTCGTGAGATAAGTTACTAATTAAAGTAAATCGTAATTATATAAGCCGATAAGCACAATTGATTTACTTATTATGGTAAGTATTTATATAAATATATTCATTCAGATAATTACATTTTATTTGTAAAATAGTAAAATATTTTTTTACAAAATACATCTTAATTCTTTATTTTTTATAGTACAATAAAAATAAATTTTAAGTTTACTAACAATTAAAAAATAAACATTTCAGGATTCCCAAAAAAGAAAAAAACCGTCCGGTTCTCAATTTCGAGCTCAAAAAAAAATCAAAGAGATGCAGGATCAAGAATTATCAGGATCAATGGCGAATTTTTTGATCAAGACAGAAAATAAATGTCAAAAAGGCAGTGATTATACTGGAGATGATTCCCAGAATGATTCTTTAAAAGCAACAGGTACTGAAAGTATGAACAGGAACACAGAGTTCAATCAAGAAAACTCTGAGGTACTTTCAGTGAGCTGCAGTTCTTCTACAAGTGTAAACCCGAGCGTAAGTAACGCTAATGTTATTGAAATAATTAAAGAAGAAAAAAAGGATTCATTTGCAAATGTAGTTATATCTGACGATCCCGCATTATGGCCCGAAAAAGTTAACAGCGATTTAGCTAATATTTTAGTAACTCGTGGCCCTGTTCAAAAGCAAAATATTTTTTTTCCTACGAGTAAAGAAGGGAGAAAGTTTTCAAATAACTATTATTATAAAAATCTTCCTAACGGAGAAAAAATTAATAGGGACTGGCTTCTTTACTCAGTATCGAAAAACGCGGTATACTGTTTTTGCTGCAAAATTTTTAGTAAAGTGCCTGTTAATACTAAATTTTCTGACATGAGCGGATTTTCCGATTGGCAACATTTATCTGAAGCATTGAAAAGACATGAGACAAGTCTATCACATACAGAAAATGTTAAATTGTGGATCAATTTAAATAAAATGTTAAAAACAAATAGCACGGTAAATCAAATGCAATTAAGAATGTTAGAATCAGAGAAAAAGCATTGGACTGATGTTTTAGAACGAATAATTGCTATTATAAAGTTTTTATCTCGCCAATGTCTAGGTTTTCGAGGTGCATCTAAAAAATTATATGAATATAATAATGGTAATTTTTTAAAAGCAGTTGAAATGGTAGCGTCTTTTGATTCGGTTTTACGGGAACATGTACGCAGAATTGAATGTACGAAAAACAGTCAAAATAGTGTTCACTACCTAGGAGACGATATACAGAATGAAATTATAAATTTACTTGGAACATCAATTAAAAATAAAATATTAGATAAAGTCAGAGAATCAAAATATTTTTCTATTATATTAGATTGTACTCCGGATGCTAGTCACGTAGAACAAATCACCATTATACTTAGATTTGTTTATTTAAATAATATAAATAAAGATGTCGAGATTTGTGAACATTTTTTAGGTTTTTGCCCAATCACTAATTCGACTGGGGACGGTTTATGTAATTTTGTAATAGATTTATTGCAAAGGTTAGATCTTAACATTCAAGATATGCGTGGGCAGGGTTATGATAATGGAGCAAATATGCGTGGAAAGCGTAATGGTTTACAAAAAAAAATTTTACAAATTAACAACCGAGCTTTTTTTGTTCCATGTTCTGCCCACAGCTTAAATTTAGTAGTGAATGATGCTGCGAAAATTTCTTATGAAACAATCAATTTTTTTAGTTTAGTTCAAGAATTGTATGTTTTTTTTTCATCTTCAACAAAAAGATGGGCAATTATTATTAAGCATGTTCCCGAACTTAAACTAAAACCTTTGAGTGATACACGATAGTCTAGTAGAGTAGATGCCGTTAAACCATTACGGTACCATATTTGTAAGGTATTTGACGCACTAATAGAAATTTCCGATAATTCTGCAGAATGGGATGTTGATACAACACATAAAGCACACTCGTTGGCTTTAAATATACAGAATTTTAAATTTATTTGTTCTGTCATCATTTGGTTTGATATTTTAAATCAAATCAATTCTTTGAGTAAAATGATGCAAAATCCTGCGATCAATGTAAAATTATGCACCGATCTACTCCAGAATATAATAACATATTTCAAAAATTATCGCACTGATGAAAGTTTTTTAAAAGTGTTGGAAGAATCCAAAAAGATTGCTGCAGAGCTTAATACCGAACCAAATTTTCCACCAATGAAATCTGTGCGTCCAAGAAGAAAACCGAAGACTTTCGATTATGAGCATCCTGATGAGGTTATAGTAGATCCGCAAGATAATTTTAAAATAGAGTTTTTTAACAGAATTTTGGACACCACTTTATTGTCTTTAAATACCAGATTTGAAGAGCTACAGACGTACGATGAGGTATTTGGATTTTTTATTGATGTGTTTAAGTACTCAAATGAAGATTTACTGAAACACTGCAAAGACTTACATTCTAAATTAAAGGACAAAGAAAGTAGTGAAACTGATATCGATGGTCTTGATTTATTTAATGAGCTTATTGCATTGAAACTACATTTTTCTTTAATTAAATCGAAAGAGCCACATGATATATTGCGATATATTTTTGTAAATAATTTAATGTCTGCGTTTCCGAACACTGCGATAAGTTTAAGAATTTTGTTAACATTACCCGTATCAGTAGCATCTGGAGAAAGGTCTTTCTCTAAATTAAAAATTATAAAGAATTATTTAAGATCCACAATGTTGCAAGATAGGTTAAGTAATTTATCAACAATTGCCATTGAGCATGAAATTTTAGATACTTTAGATATAAGTAAATTAATTAAAGAATTTGCTAGTATGAAAGCGCGAAAGGTAACATTTACGTAACGCCGTTTGTCGTTCGATTAATTTTATTATTCATTTAATTAATAAAATAAATAATCTAATTTTTATTATAATTATAATTATTATTTTATTATGTTTCATTCTCATAATCCTATTCCTAACAAATATCCTTGTCTAATCTAAAATTAAACAAGGGGCGCATATACCTGCGGCTGCACACGGGCGCCCGTTAGCCTTGCGGCGTTCCTGCCGACGGTTTTGTTGTTATAAATTAATTTATAAATATCCACTAGATGGTGTCACGACTATCGTACATACTCGCAAGTGGTTAGGTTTGGCCTCGGTTTGTATATAAGATGGTTGAAAAAACTCTATGCATATGTTTAGTAAGCTGCAATATGCGTTAGGTTAATGATTCTTCAAGCGAAAAAAAAGACTAATCGAGTGATTTCTAAAAAAATATTTAAATTATATATTTTTAAAAATACTTATTCTTTTATAAAATTTACAAACTTGCTTAGATAAATTTTATAATCTTATATAGTAAAAATTACAAGTACATTCACGAAACAATTAAAAGTTGAGGGAATAAAATTTACCAATCTAGTTTGTAAAAATTACAAAGTACATGGAGAGAAAAAACCTAGTAAAAATTGTGAAAATTCATAATCAAAATTGCTATTCTATATAGGAAAAGAATGACTGTCTTGTACTGTATTAAAAATTATTATTAAACATAGGTACACCTCTGGCATTGTGCCACACATATTTGTGTGAACCATCTCGCGTGGGTTGGTGTACCTGCACAATTCTTGCTTGAAGGGGAGCTTATGAGATTTGTCGAGCTGACAGCTCTCGCAAAAGAAATTGTCCGTTCCTTTAAGCTTGACCCCGCAGATAAAGCCCTTCGTGGTGACGTTTCTGATTGCGCGGGCGTTCAAGTGGCCCAGCCTCTCGTGCCATCTCCTTAGATCTACAATTACTGGGTTCGCTTCGTTTTTGCTGGTGGATTTTGCACGGAGAAACATCCTGTACACCAGATTGGCCTATTTCACACCACCAGCAATGACTTCTTCGTTCCGACAGACCCTCACCAAGTCGCTCTTGAAGGTTATTCTAACTGCCGACGAAATACAATTTTTTGCCCATGCTGGGTACATATAACTCATTTTCTGTGCGTGCGCTCTTCCATTTACCGTCGATTAAACGTTCAACCAAAACAGTGCCGTCGTCTATTACAGAGCACTCTCGGTCGTCTCCGAGCACTACGGTGCTACCGTCCCTCCTCTGCCGGTATTCTACGAACCATTCCTTTCTGAAGGTATTATCTGCTGATGAGCCGCTGTCGGTAAACCAGACTTCTTTCTGATCTAAATTCAGTAGCGTTTGCTTCTCTTGGAGCAAAGACTCCCAGCCACAACACTTTTCAATTTGAAAATTCTCACTAGCACGTACTCAGCAGTCACCCGCCTCCTTGGTTTTCACCGGTCGATCACACTTAAAAAAACATTATTGTACTTAAAGCCGATCTCAGGGGGCCAGCGTAATTTCTGGGCCGATAACCTGTTAAGTTAGAACGCTGATGGCATGAAATTATATATAATAAAGTGTACACAATTAGGTATGTAATAGTAATTTATTTGCGCTCCCCCTTGTACATCGAGGCTCTCGTAACAAACTCTCGTGATTGGCTGACTTTCCAGATACATAGAATACCTGTACTGATACGTGAACTCAAGCATCGCCCCTTGCTAGCTTTAAAAGTCTAATTGGTCGTCACCCGTAATAATTTTGATCATATTTCCGTATTATATATAAAAGAAAATCTATATTCTTATTTGAAAAAACTAGAATTTGATTAATGAGGAATTTAATTAATATAATTATCCAAACAAATAAACTAATGTTTTATATTAATTTACTTTAATCTTCAAATATTATTGACTATAAGAAAATGTTAAATGTAAAAAAGTATAAAAAAGTGTTATCTGTATAAGCTCTAAAGTACAGACATTTTTAAAAAATGTTATCGAATTTTTTATAATTTTTACGTATTAAGCACGTTATTTATATGTTACAACGGTTAGAGACGAATTTCATCCTTACTTCATAGTAAAGCCACTCATCGAGTTAAATTTGACTTTATATGTATAGTCCCTACCTTTCGCTCTATTCAAACGTCAAAAAATTACTCTGTTTCACTCAATCAAGGGAGTTAATTTCATTAAAAAATTAGATTATTAAAATTTGTCTCCAACAAAGTTAATTTTAACTCTAATTGATTTACCGTGTAAGTTATTCTTTTTGAAATAGACTAGCTATTCCTTGAGTATTTGCCAATGAATAAAGTTTGTCATAAATAAAAGCTGCCTGTATATGGTAATTTTATTTTACTAATTTAAACATTTTTAAATTTCTCCGCGGAACCTTGGGGAAGACGTGCGTCACGTCAGGAAAAATTAATAAATAAATTCGGCACAATTGCGTGACGTCGTTCGAGTGGCTTATTCTTACCCGAGGAAGTTGCGTCGGGAAAAAATACACTCCACACTAATAATCATCTAATGAAAAAAACGTCCACAATGCTGAATTTTTAAAAGACAAATTCTTACTAAGACTGGTTTCCTTTCTACTAATATTCTATTTTTTCTTTTTTATTAAATAATAATGATTTGGTATATCGCAGTACACTAAGAAAAATTAGTTTTAAAATTTATTAGAATTATAGTAAAAATTACTATAAATTATTGCAACGCAGAGACATAGTGGAGTTTGATCGATTTTATCGTCTTTTTTTTTAATAACTTGTAAATATTTCACATTTTTTAAATTAAATTATTATAAAAATTATATATAACTCCCAAATAAAAATTACTATGTAATATAGCAAATATGGCTAATTATAGAATTTAAAAGAATTTATATTAAATTTTATCCCATACTTTATTATTTTTCCTATTAAATATATAAGTTTTTACTATAATAAGGATAGCAATTTTTACTACATGATATTGCAAATTTACTCTAAGTTCTGTCAATATGTGGCGGGGTTACCGCAGCTCGTCAAAAGCTGGACATCCGCGCATCGCCGCTTTAACATCATTAAAATGTACATTTATACAACATGTAGGTGGCGACTGATTTTTCCCTGAACTCGCAAGCGCACAGACGTCTTTCCAGTTAGTGTATAAGAGCAAATTCTCCGTAAGCGAAATAATATGTACATACGTGCGAGATCATAAACGAGCGAATTATTATAATACAGCGATTGTAATTAGGTTAAGTAGGCGAGAAATGCGAGGGAAATAAAGATATCTTTAAGACGTCGATAAGTTGTGATTCCAAAGTGAGGGATAAATAGAAGGACTTCAGAAGAACGAAATTAAATTATTTTTTCTACAATAAATGCAATTACATAGTATAATATTACACAGTACAATTTAAAATATAGTCTTTTAAAATTTGCAACCATTGTATTGTAAAATTTGAATGCTACAAATTTTACAATATGATATAGTAATTTTTATTAAAACTGAGTATGTCGCAGCGTTACAATATTTTATAGCAATTTTTACTATATACTTTTTAATAAATTTTATAAAAAAAATTTCTCAGTGTATAAAACATATATTGATTTGTACCTTTATCTTTATATAATTTGAATCATGCCGCCAAAGTAGTTTTAGTATTTTAGTTAACCTTCTATTTCACTTCCTTAAAATATACATATTGATTATTTTCATTATGTACAACTAATCTAGAAATAGTATGTGACAATTAATTCATTTCATATACATTTAAATCATCCATTCCTTCTTCAGTTTACCACTCAAGTACCGCGTAAGGTCGATATGTTTTGTTTCATCATTTGCTTTTAATTTATCTGTTAATTCAGTATTTATACTACTATTTATACAACAAGGATCGTAAATTGATCAATTGATAGGATCAGCGCTGATTGGATAATTATCATAGTTTTAAATTTAACAATAATTCGACAATTATCCAAAATTTCGATAAATGCCAAACGGCCAAAAGTGCTTAGAATTTGATCCCCTACACGACTGTATTATTTTCTCGAGCGATTTTTTGATCACCGTGTATAAAATGTTGTTACATTCATTAAATTTATTATTAGTTAGTGAATAAACAAAATAAATTATCACATCTTTGCACCCTATACAGGGTGTCCCATTTTAAAGAAACCACCGAGATATTTTCGAGAGTTAGCGTTGTATAAAAAAATTGTTTAGTCGAAAGTTGTTCGGTACAACGGGGGCTAACTTTTTATGAAATCAGTTTTAACCTTGAGATTTATTTTCAAGGTCATTTGAAGGTCAAAGTAATTTTTTGAATTGCAACCCCTATTTTTGACACCGGATTCAGAAAGAGCATATAATTTTGGATCAAAAGTGCTTCTAATACTTTTTTGACTGAACGCATAGTTTTCGAGAAAAAAATTTACTAACATTTCAACATTTTTAAAATCTAATTTTTATTCGAAAAGGATGCATCTTATCGAAAAATTACTAATAATATTTCTGACTTAGAATTGAATGAAAAATATGGTGGTATTTTTTATTTTTTCAATTTTTATTTTTGTGGAATAGCCTAATAATCAACATTCTAAAAATTAAAAATTGGAAAAATAAATAATGCCACCATATTTTGCATACAATTCTAAGTCAGAAATATTTTTAGTAATTTTTCGATAAGATGCATCCTTTTCGAGAAAAAAATTAGATTTCAAAAATGTTGAAATGTTAGCGAATTTTTTTCTCGAAAACTATGCGTTCAGTCAAAAAAGTATTAGAAGCACTTTTGATCCAAAATTATATGCTCTTTCCGAATCCGGTATCAAAAATAGGGATTCCAATTCGAAAAATCACTTTGACCTTCAAAAGACTTTGAAAATAAATCTCAAGGTCAAAACTGATTTCATAAAAAGTTAGGGACACTCTGTATATCATAAAAATAGCAAGGATAATACAATAATATGAATAAAATCTCTTACATGATTTTATTTGTGGAAAAGTGGTAAAGAACAAAGAGTTTTCTAGAGATAGCATGTTTGAAATTCTTTATTCCCTTTCTCATTTTATCCAACTTACATAATTTGAACTCCCTTCCTTGACTTCGCCTCTCACTTCTCAAGTGTGTACAATTGAACACAATTTACAATTAATACTTACATCGAATACAATATAATTAGATTTTATGGTCGGGCGCGATTTGTTCCTTTTCCCAGGAGGTCCGCAGCAAGAATGACGAAGAAATCGTTCGACAGCGATTCTGTCGCCGCCGCCGTCCGCGCGCCGAGCGCCATCTCTCGGAGCAAAATCGGAAACAATTCCGCCCGCCTCGTTCCCGGAACGAAAAAATATTTCTCCGCCCGCCTTGACGACGGACTTTGCTCGCTTGGGGCGGAAATGGGCAGACGGATCAATTTTGTTGCAGGTCGGATGTATTCGCCCGTGGCCGTTTTGATTTTGACCACGCGGACGTGATTGTCTGGGCCTGGGTATACTTGAATAATGTGACTCAGTGGCCATCGTCCTTGGCATCTGAGGAGAGATGGATCGGCTACGAGCACCACGTCATTGATCTTAAGATCTGCTTGAGGTCGGGTCCATTTGAGGCGCTGCTGAAGGGTGTTGAGGTATTCCTTGCTCCAGCATACCCAGAATCTGTCTCGTATCTCCTTGACCAACTGCCAGTGGGTTACTCGGTCAAGCTCCGTTTCAGTCGAAGATGGCTGGGGATATGACAGTAAGGGAGTGCCGACGAGGAAATGAGTCGGGGTGAGGATCTCGAGATTTTCTCTATCTCAGGAGATCGGACCGAGAGGGCGACTGTTGAGCACAACTTCGATGCTAGTCAGGAGAGTGGCGAATTCTTCATAGGTCAGTCGTCTCGTTCCACTGACACGGCGGAGGTGGGTTTTCATCGACTTTACGCCGGCCTCCCATAATCCTCCGAAATGTGGTGATGAAGGGGGAATGAACTGCCACTTGATCCCTTCTGAAGCCAACCTGTCGGTGACGAGACCCCAGTCGAGCTCCGTCTGCCTTAGGAGTTGGCGTAGTTCGTCTCGGGCGCCCTTGAAGTTGGTGGCATTGTCGCTCCAAATTTCCGTCGGCTTGCCTCGACGTCCCATGAAACGTGTAAGCGCCCCAAGATAGCTCGCGGTCGTCAAATCTCCTACGAGCTCGAGATGGATAGCCTTAGTACTCAGGCAGACAAATTCGGCCATGTATCCTTTTGATGAGTGGATCCCACGGCCTCTGGAGCTGAGGACGTGAAAGGGGCCGACATAATCCACACCGCAACGGCTAAATGGCCTGGATGGCGTTACTCGAGGCGCCGGCAGAAGAGCCATTACCTGGGTCAAGGTTCGTGCCTTTGATTGGGCACAACGAACGCAACTGCGAATGAAAGCCTTCACCTGGACTCGTCCCCGGACTAGCCACGCGCGTTGCATGGCGTGAACGTAGGTGACGCGAAAACCTCCATGAAGTGTTTGATCGTGAGCCCACTTGATGATCAATTCGGCAAAGTGACACCTTCCGTTTACTATTGGGGGATGCCGTGCTTCGTAAGGTAGATCGGAGTTTTCGAGGCGACCACCTACGCGCAGGATTCCATCATTATCTATGAAGGGGTATAGAGTCTTCAAGTGGCTTGAGCTTCCGACAGGTCTACTCCTCCGCAGCTCTTGCATTTCTATAGCATACTGCTGCTGCTGGCATCGTTGGATGCACACTAAGAACTCGTGTTGGAGTTCTTTGGTGGTAATCGGTGCGAATGGTTTGGGAGTCTGGGGATCCAAGACACTCCGAGAGAGAGAGAGAGATAGAGAGAGAGAGAGAATTAGGTTTTATGGTCGGGCGCGATTTGTTCCTTTTCCTAGGAGGTTCGCAGCAAGAATGACGAAGAAATCGTTTGACAGCGATTCTGTCGCCGTCGCCGTCCGCGCGCCGAGTGCCATCTCTCGGAGCAAAATCGGAAACAAGCAAATATCAGAAAATTTTTAGAAAAAGAAAAAGATATCTCCAAAATTAATGAATCTTCTAAACTGTACAAAAACTTACACGGAGGAGGAGTTACACACTCACATGTCACACTCAATGAGGAGTTTTGATATTGATATAGTAAATTTTGTTATTAAAATGCTAAAATTTGTATTAATATTATAAAATTCAATAAATTTTGTTACAAAACTTGCTATTTTTTATAATAAAGGTTGTATTAATAAATTCTACTAGAAACAGTATTAAATTTTACTATTAATATTTTTATTTTTTTTTTTTATAAATATTTTATTTATTTATTTTTTTATAATTTTATTTATAAAACTTTATATCTTATTATAAAAATTGCTATTATTGATAATAAAAGTTGTAAATTCAAATTTTACGAACAAAAAGTAGTAAATTTTACTATGAATATTCACAACATTTGATAACTTGTTGGATATACGCTTTTGAAAAACAGAATTTAATTTATTCTTCCTTACATCCAATAAAATTTCTTTCTAGAACATTCGGTATGCTTTTCTGGCCTGAAGCGCGACGAAAACTTCAAGGCCAGAAAAGTATCCAATTGTACACCGCGCGTGCAAAAATGCGCGGACGCTACGCCAGCACTCCGAAGCGCTGATTAGGATTTTTCCTAATGAGTGCGACGAGGACGCAAGTTCGAAGGCACAGCGGGCGAAGGCGTACTGCGCCCAGCTGGCACATCACTTCTACCCTGGGAACGGACTCCGCCGGACGCGCCTGACGACGTCCGCAGCAGCCGCTCATTCAGTTTTTGTTTTTTTCTATTTCTGACTTCGAGTCCAGGGTGCCAATCAAATTGACACCGGAGACCATAAGTTTCATTAAATTAAATTTACGAGGTTCACCACCCGGGGACATCTACTGCTCCCCGATCTCCTCCCTTACTTGGAGTCATCGCCGATCGCCGTGTGACGACTACAAACAGGAAACAAGGTAAATCCTCAAATATATCTTATAATTCCCGCGTGCAACTTGCTGGCGACAGACTCGCCGTAGTTTATAATATTTTTACGCGAAATTAAATTATCAACCGTTTATCGAAATTCTTATAATTCCCGCGTGCAACTTGCTGGCGACAGACTCGCCGTAGTTTATAATATTTTTACGCGAAATTAAATTATCAACCGTTTATCGAAATTCTTATTTTTATGCGAAATTAAATTATCAACCGTTTATCGAAATTCTTATTTTTATGCGAAATTAATTTATCAACCGTTTATCGAAATTCTTATTTTTATGTGAAATTAAATTATTAACCGTTTACCGAAATTCTTATAATTCCCGCCTGCAACTTGCTGGCGACAGACTCGCCGTTAGGTTAAATAATTTTTACGTGTAATTAAAATTATTCTTTAGTACATTTATATGAATTCAATAAGTAGTTATAAGTTTAAATCTAGTTAACAATACACTCGTTTGGGTTGCTAGCGAGCACCTTTATAAAATACATGGTCTATGGTATCGCCTAACTCTGGACTAGTTTGCGAGTACTTAGCAGGCCAGAGTACGGTCACCCCAGGTGTCGCACACTCCAGGAGCATTCTCGCACCAGGTCACACTACCCCTCACTCCTGTCAAGTCCCTTTTTACCCGAAGGTTCCCTACGATACCCTCTCTCATACCCTCTAATCACTCGCAAAGAAACCACACACACATACAACACAATTTAGAGTGCGACTACCCTCCTCCTGCAAAGAGAAGTCACTCCCACTGAGTGACTGCACCGCCAAGGCCTCGCTCGATTTCACGAGTGTTGCCGGGCTGAATACAGCTAGGGGTCAAGGCAGCTGGGAACGAAGCGACCCTTGGCGAGGAGGCTCATCTAAGCCCCACTCGACTAAGACTCATTGCACCCAGAGGTGTTACTTTTCTTCATCAGAGATAGTCGCTCACTGTCTCTGTCTAGGTCTCCTTCCAGTCTCCAGGGCCGCTAGGTACCTAAAACACACACAAAATATCTTGTATACACATTTACCCGCACTACCTTCCTTGTAACACAGATAGGATATGCTTATCTGAATTTCCTCCTTGTAAAAGCAACTCCTCTTGACGACCCTCTCTATCCTTCTGACAAACTCCTGGAGCGGATCACCAGTTACCTGGCAGTGCTCGCCTAGCCTCGCTTGACTCGCACGCGTAAACAAGCCGCCGTCTGCGCGCGGACTAGTTATTTAGAATTAGGGAACTCGGTGTAAGAGCAGGATAGAATTAATAAAAGGGAAATTTACACGTTCAAATAAATATCTTTACATTTAATTTAATTAACCTACCACCTCCAATATCCAACAATAAGCGACCACTCATAAACCACATCTGCACAGAGACGGGCCTGTACAGGACGGGTGGCGCGGCCGCGGACTTACCTATTACCGCGTGAACAAAAATAAAGTAATTGCCTGTGCGGCGCGGAACTCTATGCTAAAGCATACAGTTGCGCGTTTCACACGCAACAAATGGTAGCAGAGCGTGGTTCTGCTCGCGCCGCTGGTCGCCTGATTGGATTTTTAATTGGTCAAAATTTTACATTTACCCTTTTTAGGAAATATTAGTTCTTTCTTTTACCCATTTGGCAATTCGACAATAATTTTATTAACGATCTGAGGTGTTCAATCACGCAGAGTGACAACAGACCCAGATTGTACTAACCAGTAATTAAAAACCAGTAATTATACTAATAAATAAATAATAATAAATAAACAATTATAAATAAATAATTTAATAAATAATTTTTATATACATAAATATAATTTAAATAAATAAATACATAATTTTTTTTTTTTTTACAAAATTTAAACAAACAAAGTTTTTGTTTACCAAAAGCAAAATTTCAAAATTTTTACTTTTTCTACATTTCACATTTTTGTTTGCACAACTGGACCACCCCAAAAATTTTATATATATATATATATTACTTTTTACATATGCACATATCATTTTTCTTGTACTAACCCGTTTCTTTCAGTTCCCGGGCTTCTTTCCCAAAGTAGATAGTTGCAAGGATCGGTCAGGACCGATCGTTGCATCTATCGAAGAAGGATTGTACGGCCCGCCGAGCAAGGTTTAGGGACAGGGGTAGAGTTTTTCTTTCAGGAAGATATTTATAGAATTGAAAATCAAACTACCAGCCAATCAACGGAATAAATTAATTTCATCAGAAAACCCACGATTACAGAAGAATATTTTTCAGGAAGATTACAACAAACAAATTCCCTTCTATTTTACCCAGTTGTGCATAGGCAGGTTTTTCCCCATTTCAGCATTTATTAGAAATTCTCAAGACAATGATTTCAATCAAACAGCGGATTTTATCAACAGATCAATCAATATTTTATCAATAGATCAACCTTTCCAGAATCAAATTTTTCTAGAACAACTATAATCAACAAATAGTCAACAACAAAATAATTGACTCCCGAAACTTAAAAATATAAATAAATAATTAAAACAAGATTCAGACAACAGACAAACCATTTAAATAAAAACAAAAACCATAACCATAAATAATTAAGAATAATAATAATAACCATAATAATCATAAATCAGAATAAATAATTAATAGTAATAAATAATTAAATAATTAATAATTAATAAAGAATAAATATAATTAATAAATAATAACAAATTTTCTCTTTTTATAATTTTTATTTTACATCCATACAACTTAGAAAATCTAAATTATTTGCGAATTTATGAAAATCTAAATTATTATTATTCAAATTTCTTTTCCCTTCTTTTCTAGCTTTTGCAACAACAATAAGCCTTAAGCAAAATAACCTAAAAAATAATTTAATAATAGTAAATTTTAAATATATCTCTCAAAATAGCAACAAATTTTTTCTCTTTTGCCTTTTTATTGTTAAAATCTTTTCGAAACCTAAATCTTATACTTAAACTTAACCTTAAATCTTATGTTATCTAACCCGCCTTAAATATCAACCATATTTAAGCCATTTTTCGTTTTCTCTCTCTTTATGAGGGAAAGGGACGCTTACGGCAGTTCACCTGCTTACCCCGAGCGAAAACCAGGGTTTAAATATCCTCCCGTTCTCGACGTGCCCCCTAGAGCCCGAAACATTCGGGAAACCCAAACCATAATTCAAAATATTATCGAAGAAGTACAGAGAACCATAACCCTGTTGCCGCTAGTACCCTACGCCGACGACCTATTGGTAATACCGGCGGAACGACAAAGTAAAATCTCCCCGTTAAGAAGTAAGCGAAATTAGAAGAAAGAAAATGGCGAACCGCGACCAAGAGGCCAGAAATGCTACGCTACCCGCGGATGCCACAACGCAAATGTTAAGTGCCATGACCGCTAACTTCGCACTACAGAATGTGCTCGTTGGACTTAGGGAATTCGACGGGCGTAATATGCCCTTGAAGGATTTTATACAAGATGTGAGGAACGGATCTATCTACATACCAGAAGATCAAGCGGCACACTACATCCAAGCCGTTCTGAGCAAATTAAAAGGACCTGCTCGGGATTGTACCTATGGAAAAATCTTTCCGACAATCGACAGCCTCATTAAAAACCTTAAGGACCGATTTTCACCCGAAAAGGATTTCAACTATTACACGGAAAAATTGTAACAACTCCGCATGAGGCAAGGAGAAACCATCGGGGACTTCTACGACCACTTAAACATCCTTCTATCAGGAGCCAGAAATGCCCTTAGGGATGAGTTGGGCAATCAATTCTCGGAACAAGTGATGTTACCTACCAAGAAAGCAGCCCTAAAGATCTTTATAAAAAGACTGCCTGCCGACATAAGTATAAGCATTAATGCTCAAAACCCTGAAGACTTAGACATAGCATACAAGGAGGCAGTCCGCCTAGAATGCCAAAGAGAAAGCGGGAATATACCGGACACCCGTTACCGATACGATTTTCGCCGCGAAAAGACGAACGACGATTATCACAACCCTCGGCCAAACCCACAATTGGCACAGCGAGGAAATTGGTGCCCTTTCAACAGGCAAATCGCCAGAGTAGACGTAGTAAATTACGAAAATTATAGTAATCTTTATCAACAGGATTACTACCAAAATGCACCCCCAATGTACCCAGAAGATTACGAGGGCGAGGCGGAAATGCATCCCCAATACGCCCCACCGGCACCAAACCAGGAATATGTGCAGGAATTCATGGATTACGAAGAATCTTGGCAAGAAAACCCTTACGCCGTGGTTGGGGTCACTACGGCTCAGCCGCCCGGCCCCAGAGTCACCGACGTTCATAATCAAGAAATTCCGCCAAGAGGCTACCCTCCGCGGAATAATTACACCGGCTACCCACCAAGAGGGTACAATTATCAGCAACCGCAGTCAACACGAAACATGGGTTACCAAGGACAAAACCCTACCTATCAAAATCAAGCTAGGTATCAGAACTCCTACCAACGCCCACCCGGTTGGCCAAACTGGAATCCAGATTACCACAACCAACCTAGGTATAATTATGGACCCAGGCAAGGAGATTTTCCACGTGTATACAATCCCCGCTCCGGAATGTACGAATTGCCTCCGCGCCCCTCGAACAACAACGTCCCTTTCCCACAACCAGAAAATAGGACTAACAATGCAACGAGGGAAAACTTACGACCTAACGCCAACTACCGACTGCCTGAGGAGTCTCAACTCCCAAGCGGCTCGCCCCCAAATGGCGGCGAGCCATACCTCGACTTCAGACCCAGCGAGCCAGAATCAAGGAGCAACACCTGCTCCAAAAATACACATATTGAAAAGAGCCGACCAAACTTTGTCGTCGCATCGTGTAGGGGGACTGCCTTTTTAGACGATTTAGACGACGTAGACGATGACGCCACCCGGGTGCGCTTGCGCGTACCCGAGGGAGCGAAACCCTACCTACTTTTCATGGTTGATAACGGCTCTTCTGTTAATATTATCAAGAAGAGTGCAGTCGACCAAGACCTGCCGGTAGACATCACCAAAGCAATACCCTTAACGGGTATAGGTCAAGGTTCAGTAGCTAGCGGCGGAACCATTCAATTAACCGTCAGGGGAAAACTTACGACCTTCCATGTCGTCTCAGATCGATTCCCGATAGACGAGGACGGAATGCTGGGCCGGGGATACCTGAAAAGGGAAAACGCCGTATTATCATACTACAACAACACTATGGTAGTCGAAAGCGACGTTATGCACCCTATTCCCTTTATAAAACGGGAAGAATTGGGCCCTGGAGAACTCCCAGGTATATATCTGACGAATACACCTCAACCTGGTTTAGAAGAACCGGTACCACCCGTCACATCGATTTCAATCCCGCCGAGGACCAGAAAATTGGTACAAATTAACCTAGTGAAAAGCGGATTAAAGGAGGGATATTTACCCCAAATTGACGTCGGCAACAAAAACGTCTTTTTGGGCGAAGGAATCGTCACTAACCAAGACCAAACGTGTAAGATCTGGGCAATAAATACAGAAGAAAAAGAAGTAACCCTAGAAATAGACCCACAGAAATTACTTCCATTCTCCTACACACAGCTCATAAAAGGGGAACACCTAAATGCTGAAGAACTTTGGCATGTTGACAAATTATTAGAGGACTATTCCGACGTATTTTTACTCCCCGGTGATCAACTTTCGTGCACTCACAAGGTAGTGCACTCAATCCCGACTGAAAACGACCTGCCCACCAATACTAAACAATATCGATACCCTCCGGCTCATAAAGAATTTATAGCTGAACAGATCGCCAAACACCTTAAAGACGGTGTAATTAAACCCTCTGAATCACCATCAAACTCACCCTTATGGATCGTGCCTAAGAAACCTGACAGTCAGGGCCGACCTAGGTGGCGTATGGTCATAGACTTTAGGGACTTAAACACGAAAACCGTGGGTGACGCATACCCTCTCCCAAATATCGCGGATATTTTGGATCAATTGGGAGATGCAACGTACTTTTCAACCTAGCAAGCGGTTTCCACCAGACACCAATGGATCCCAAGGATGCTTGGAAAACTGCGTTCTCTACCCCTAACGGTCATTACGAGTATACCCGTATGCCGTTCGGACTGAAAAACGCACCAGCCACATTCCAACGTCTTATGGACCTCATCTTGAGAGGCCATCAAAACATTGAAATGTTGGTATACCTAGATGATATTATCATCTATGCAAGAAACCTTTGGGACCATGACAAAAAAGTACGAAAGTTGCTTGACCGCCTTAGGGATGCACGCCTGGTACTTCAACCAGATAAGGTAGAATTTCTTCGGCGGGAAGTAACTTTTCTGGGACACATCGTCAGTGACAGAGGCGTCGAACCTAACCCCGATAAGATTTCGGCAATTAAAAATTACCCTAGACCCAAAAACCCTAAAAATATTAGGCAATTCCTAGGCTTAGTGGGATACTACCGGAGATTCATTAAAGACTTCTCCAAGATATCTCAACCCCTTACTGAACTTGTAAAGAAGGACAAGGAATTCATTTGGGGTGAAATACAAGAACTATCTACGGGAAGCTTTATGCACGGCACCAATCTTGAAATTCCCAGATTTCGAAAAACCCTTTCCTCTCACAACCGACGCATCAGACTACGCAATAGGAGCGGTTCTGAGTCAGGAAACTGACGGTTTCGACCACCCAGTAGCCTACCTCTCCAGAACTTTAAGTTCTGCGGAGCGAAACTACACCACTACCGAGAAGGAGTGCCTCGCAGCGTTGTACGCTATGAAAATGTTTGAACCGTATCTTCTTTGCAAGAAGTTTACCCTCATTGCAGACCACGAACCCCTTACGTGGATGCACAATCGAAAAGACCCCGGACAAAGACTGATGCGCTGGATGTTCAAATTTTCGAACTACCAGTATACTTTTAAATACAAACCTGGGAAACTAAATTGCAACGCTGACGCGTTATCCAGAAACCCAGAAGAAAAACCTACAGAGGAGCAAATAAACAGAGAATTGCCCTCCATAAAGGTCCTAATGCTGAAAAAGGGTATTACTAAATCCAAAACATTAGCACCAACACGTACTACTTCTCCCAAATTAGGGGAAAGTGGCCCATCGAGCCTTGAACCTCCGATAAGACCTAGAGCCCATACCACGGGAGAAGCGCGAGTAAAACGAGGTCCAGGTAGACCACCAGGTTCTAAAAACCAAAATAAGAACACCGCACAACCTAGCACGGAAAAAGCGCCCGTGAGCCTGGAACCTAGACCTCGATCTTTCACTACTGGGGGGACAAACCAAGAGAAACGCGGCCCAGGTCGACCGTCAGGGGCCAAAACCCAAAAGCCGATACAACCCTTAGACTACAGTGCAATAGCAGCGCGTACAAGGGCAAGGATACAGGAGTACAAAGAAAAGGCCAGGCTCTCAACATCGCCTATACCTGATCCGTCAAATCTTAAAGAACAAATTCGACCTACGGGTACTAAGAACCAAATGTTACCCAACATCGTAATAGAAGGGTCGGACAGCGAAACCGCCGACTCAACCGCGGCCCTTCCGCCTACACGAAAATCAATGTTTTCCTCAACCACAGTTGAGGAGTCGGAGAATGAAGGGCCACCAATCGTAGACCCTAGGACTAGCGGGCTCCGAATAGAGGCAACCACTAGTGAAACCGACTCGGATGCACCCTTGTCCGCAAGAAGCGACACACCATCGGAGGAACTTCTTAAAGAAATTGAAGTTACCCCTTTCAACAGCGAATCTGAAGACAGTGTATTTAACCCATTAAGTCCGGGCGGGACACATTTTCAATTTTTTTTTCAGCGGCTTTATTCGATATGAAAACGGTCTATAAAAAAATCAACAAAAGGTAATTCTTATGTAAAATTGTCTCATCTTTCGATCTACGCTATTAGTTTTTTGAAAAAATGTGTATTAACAAAGTTATATTTGTTTATTTAACAAAAAACATGGTTTTCGAAATGAGAAAAATTTTTCAATCAAAATTTTCGAGTCGAAAACGCTCATAAAGGGAACCTTATTTATAGACTAAAAGTGTCCACGGACCCTAAACTTCAAAGTATAGTGGTAGGTTTTTTCAAATTCAACATGGCGGCACCCAATATGGCGGCTTTAAGTAAAATTTTGTTTGATAATACTGCTAATTTTTTTGGTAACTAACAATTTTTTCCTATCTTTATGAAAATTGGTATATAAGGGTTTTTTCGGTCGCTGATTACGAATTTGGTATCAGATTTTAAAAATTCAAGATGACGGATCCAAGATGGCTACCACAAATTTTGAAAATTCTCCAAGTTTGATGAAAATTGGTATACGGGGGTTTTCGGGGTCGCTGATTACGAATTTGAAATTAGTTTTTCAAAATTCAAGATGGCGGATACAAAATACAAAATAAAAAAAAATATAAAAATACAAAATAAAAAAAAAATATAAAAAATACAAAATATACACAGGGAAAAACTAGACAAAAAGTTGGGCGGAAAGGACCAAAGGGCAAAGGACATAGCTCTAGCTGAAAGGGTCCAGCAGCTCATAGAGAAAGCGGCGGCAGCCATGCAGCCTGGGAAGTCTGCACCTTTTCAAGAGGGGGAGGGAGCGCCCGAAAATATTGAAAACCCGAAACCGGAAACCTCAAATTTTCAAGCGGACGCGCCTTCAGTTCCAAAAGAAATCGAACAGATTGATTCTAGCGGGAACGAGAGTGATTCAGAGTCCTCTGACGTGGATAACGTCCCCGACATCGCACCCCTACCAAGGACCACGAGAGCGATCTCAGCGACCCCGACAGTAAAACCTACCCCTCCAATCGCTAAAAGCACCCCCTTTAAGGACATTGGATCGAACAGGGTATCCTTTAAAAACATCTTGGAAGTACCAAGGGAAATAGAGGATGAACCCTCTGATCCTGTTGTACTAAACTTTTCGAAATCCCCGATACCAGATATACCTATTTTCTGCCCATTGCCGGTGAGACGAAGCTGTGACATAGGAACCAAAGAAGCAACAGACAGAAGTGTCAGTAGTAGTTCACCCGAACCTGACATACCTGTACCCCTTCTCCGGAACAACGTCACAACCTCGCGTCAATGCCTTACGTACAAACGTGACAACCTGGTCCACTTTGTATCAAGTGACGCAGAAACCTCAGCCTCGACCACGAGATTATTATACGAGGTCGGAGCTGTAGACCCAAGGGCACTAAAAGACAAACGATCAAAAGTAGGCCAAGTAATGGTAACCCCTTATAAGCGTCATTACGTCTTTTCATTAGTGGTGAAAAGAAAACATTACGACCCGCTACAAATAGCCGATGTTAAATTGGCCCTCCAAAACTTAAGAGATGTTTTGCAGAGGCGAAAGCTAACCTCTTTTCGCATATCACGCACCGGTGACTTAACTGATGCACTAGACCCTGGAGCCCTAACAGAATTACTTGTTCGGATGTTCGAGCAATCTACGATTGCGGTCACCGTATGTTATGGGACCACAACCTTACCGCCTTCTGGTGATAGAGAATCCATTATATGCACGCTCCATGACAGTCTCATGGGTGGACATAAAGGGATCAACCAGACGTACCAGAAAATTCGAGAAAGGTACTATTGGCCTGGAATGAGGAATAGTGTCCTGGATTTCATAAGACGGTGCCCAACCTGCCAAGAAAGGAAAATAGAGCGCGCACAAACACGCGAGCCTATGATCTTGACAGATACCCCAATTGACGCCTTTGACAAGGTATCAATTGACACCGTTGGGAAACTCCGCACGACACCAGACGGTAATCAACATATACTCACCATACAATGTAACCTAACTAAATACTTAATGGCCATACCTGTACCTAACCTACGTGCATCCACCATAGCAGATGCACTGGTGAGACACCTAGTATGCCAATTCGGGGCACCTCGTGCCATCCTTTCGGACCGAGGAACAAGCTTCCTGTCCGAAGTAGTCGAAAGCATGCTAAGGTTGTTTAAAATCCACCATTTAACCACTTCAGCGTATCACCCTCAAACAAATGGTTCGCTAGAAAGAAGTCATGCCCCGCTGATGGACTTTTTAAGAAGTTACTCAGAAACTTACGACGATTGGGACCGTCTCACCCCTTTTGCAACCTTTACCTATAACACAAGCGTGCACTCAGCGACGAATTTTACCCCATTCGAGCTAGTACACGGTCGTGTTGCTCGTTTCCCGATGAAAATACCTTTGGAAGAACGAATCAGGACTTATAACCTGTACCTGCAAGATCTAATACATAGGCTCTCCGAAATGAGAACCGCGGCAGGAGAAAACCAAATAAAAACTAAAGAAAATAGTAAAGAGCGTCATGATCGCCACCTTAAATTATTTACCGGAAAAATAGGCGGTTATGCCTGGATTTTAAACGACACGCGTACTCATAAATTCGATAGTTATTACAAAAACCCCCTAAAAATTGTCAATATACTCTCTAAAAATAACGTAATTTTAGAATTGCCAAATGGAAAACGCATCAGGAAACACACCGATAAGCTTAAACCCGTGCCGAAATAGAGCCAAAATTCAGTTATTTTTGCCTGTTACAGACATGACAGTCTTTAAGTGTTTACTTCCCTTCATTCTCACCCTCGCTATTGGACGAAACCCGATCGCTACTACAAAAACCCCCGGACCACGAGATCCAAATTACGATCCCGGACTCGATGTCCAAACGCATGAGTTGCAACCCATACGGAATAACCCCGGGATCTATTATGAACGGATCGATACCGTCCGATTCAAGCGGACTACCTGGCAAATCGTGATCTTCGTCGAGATCGAAAGTTTCCTAAAGGCCCATGGACCCATCTACAACTTTCAAGAACCTGAGTATAACTGCAAGACTGTTCTCACAGAAGAAGAATGCAACCTAGCTCTGGGATCCGAACTCATCGAGATGAAATCTGCTCGATTGAAGGCCCTGCAATCCCAAATTAAAGAGAGCATGGAAACCTTCGGAGAAAGTCACGAAGATCCGACCTCAGATTTAACTAGCATTTGCGTGAGACGCGGGGCTCCTCTAGGTATCATCGGGAGCCTTAGCAAGAGCCTCTTCGGTCTAGTGACCACCGAAGACGCGGAATTGATCGATAAAAATATCGATCAATTATTCAAGGACCAAAACTCCGTAATCCACCTAGTTGAAGAACAGTCTCACATAGTCGAAGCTAGACTACAGGAGGTATACAACGTTACCCAAGCGCACGAGGCCCAACTCCGCAAACTAGAGGAAGGAATAATGAAAAACTTGGATAATTTCCAGAAAGAATTTGAAAGGACCCGTTTTACCCTACGCTTAATGGCTTACTCGTGGCGTGTCGAAACAAACCTCGATCACCTTATTGAAAGCGTTCAAACCTTGAAGGATATTTTGACCTACCTCAAAGAGGGGAAGATCCACCCCGCCCTTTTTACACAAAAGATGCTAGAACAATTCCGACTTGACGTTAGTCGAGTAACCAGAGATCTCGATTTTCCCATGCCGATGGAACACCTCCGTCCCGAGACAATAAGCTCCATCTCCGGCATTGATGGGATTCGTAAAAAGGGCAGAATTTTCGCTGTGCTACACGTACCCCTGGTCGACAAGGCCGTATACCACGCATACAGGATTCACCCTCTTGGCATCGCTCAAAACCTGACCACAGAAGCAGACAGTATGGCCTTCATACGACCTTCTCATCCATACCTTTGCATCAGCAATGACCAACAAACCACCCCGAGCCCGGAAGGAAAGATGGGCTACTGCGGTTTTATTGAGTTCGAGGAAGCAAGCAGTGCTACTTGCGACCACTTGCGACCTATGCAAGAAGGCAATACCGGTGCCCTTCAAGGGAGCACATGTCAAAATGTGCCTCTTCTTGAGAAACCACGCAGGCCAAAAACAGACACCCAAACAGGGCCAGGTTCGAACCACAACCCAAGATCAAGTTGCAGTGAGAGGCAACCGATTTATCCACCCACCATCGATGGGATACGGACCCCTTGTTGGTACCAGGCTGCGTCACGGATACCTGCAGGTATTCACTCAACGGCTCCAGTTGATCACAATCATGGACGACGAAAAGGAACTTATTGCTCCCAACTATGGATGTCTGGAGGCGCAACTCCAAAACGTCTACGGAACTACCGACCAGAATCTGCCATAGAGAACTTTCCCCGTATTTTATAAGTTTATTGTATTCTACCTTTTTTATTCTAAATATTTTTATTCTTATTCTTACCACTCAAGGGTACCAAATATATGTATTTCCATTCCGGGGTAACGCGCCCTGTATGAATCTCGGATTGTTGTTTCTAGGTTAAAAGCATTACAGATAATGAGTCATCACCGAGGACGGCGATGATTCCAAGAGGGGGAGGATGTTAGATATACGCTTTTGAAAAACAGAATTTAATTTATTCTTCCTTACATCCAATAAAATTTCTTTCTAGAACATTCGGTATGCTTTTCTGGCCTGAAGCGCGACGAAAACTTCAAGGCCAGAAAAGTATCCAATTGTACACCGCGCGTGCAAAAATGCGCGGACGCTACGCCAGCACTCCGGACTGCGACTTCAAAGCGCTGATTAGGATTTTTCTTAATGAGTGCGACGAGGACGCAAGTTCGAAGGCACGGCGGGCGAAGGCGTACTGCGCCCAGCTGGCACGTCACTTCTACCCTGGGAACAGACTCCGCCGGACGCGCCTGACGACGTCCGCAGCAGCCGCTCATTAAGTTTTTGTTTTTTTCTATTTCTGACTTCGAGTCCAGGGTGCCAATCAAATTGACACCGGAGACCATAAGTTTCATTAAATTAAATTTACGAGGTTCACCACCCGGGGACATCTACTGCTCCCCGATCTCCTCCCTTACTTGGAGTCATCGCCGATCGCCGTGTGACGACTATAAACAGGAAACAAGGTAAATCCTCAAATATATCTTATAATTTCCGCGTGCAACTGCTGGCGACAGACTCGCCGTAGTTTCTAATATTTTTATGCGAAATTAAATTATCAACCGTTTATCGAAAATTCTTATAATTCCCGCGTGCAACTTGCTGGCGACAGACTCGCCGTAGTTTATAATATTTTTACGCGAAATTAAATTATCAACCGTTTATCGAAATTCTTATTTTTATGCGAAATTAAATTATCAACCGTTTATCGAAATCTTATTTTATGCGAAATTAAATTATCAATCGTTTATCGAAATTCTTATTTTTATGTGAAATTAAATTATTAACCGTTTACCGAAATTCTTATAATTCCCGCGTGCAACTTGCTGGCGACAGACTCGCCATAGTTTATAATATTTTTACGCGAAATTAAATTATCAACCGTTTATCGA
The DNA here is from genome assembly GCA_018906775.1 of Sycophila sp. Sp_5. Lineage (NCBI taxonomy): Eukaryota > Metazoa > Arthropoda > Insecta > Hymenoptera > Eurytomidae > Sycophila > Sycophila sp. Sp_5. The sequence continues at coordinate 531,717 of JACCID010000090.1, forward strand.
AATTCTTATTTTTATGCGAAATTAAATTATTAACCGTTTACCGAAATTCTTATAATTTCCGCGTGCGACTTGTTGGCGATAGATTCGCCGATAGGTTTAATAATTTTTACGTGTAATTAAAATTATTCTTTTAATACATTTATATGAATTCAATAAGTAGTTATAAGTTTAAATCTAGTTAACAATACACTCGTTTGGTTTGCTAGCGAGCACCTTTATAAAATACATGGTCTATGGTATCGCTTAACTCTGGACTAGTTTGCGAGTACTTAGCAGGCCAGAGTACGGTCACCCCAGGTGTATCACACTCCAGGAGCATTCTCGCACCAGGTCACACTACCCCTCACTCTAATCACTCGCAAAGAAACCACACACACACACAACACAATTTAGAGTGCGACTACCCTCCTCCTGCAAAGAGAAGTCACTCCCACTGAGTGACTGCACCGCCAAGGCCTCGCTCGATTTCACGAGTGTTGCCGGGCTGAATACAGCTAGGGGTCAAGGCAGCTGGGAACGAAGCGACCCTTGGCGAGAAGGCTCATCTAAGCCCCACTCGACTAAGACTCATTGCACCCAGAGGTGTTACTTTTCTTCATCAGAGATAGTCGCTCACTGTCTCTGTCTAGGTCTCCTTCCAGTCTCCAGGGCCGCTAGGTACCTAAAACACACACAAAATATCTTGTATACACATTTACCCGCGCTACCTTCCTTGTAACACAGATAGGATATGCTTATCTGAATTTCCTCCTTGTAAAAGCAACTCCTCTTGACGACCCTCTCTATCCTTCTGACAAACTCCTGGAGCGGATCACCAGTTACCTGGCAGTGCTCGCCTAGCCTCGCTTGACTCGCACGCGTAAACAAGCCGCCGTCTGCGCGCGGACTAGTTATTTAGAATTAGGGAACTCGGTGTAAGAGCAGGATAGAATTAATAAAAGGGAAATTTACACGTTCAAATAAATATCTTTACATTTAATTTAATTAACCTACCACCTCCAATATCCAACAATAAGCGACCACTCATAAACCACATCTGCACAGAGACGGGCCTGTACAGGACGGGTGGCGCGGCCGCGGACTTACCTATTACCGCGTGAACAAAAATAAAGTAATTGCCTGTGCGGCGCGGAACTCTATGCTAAAGTATACAGTTGCGCGTTTCACACGCAACATAACTTTTCTTACAAAAATAACTATTTTCTGCCTGAGCTCACGTCGGGTGAGCCAGGATTACGCATATGAGCCAGGATTACGCAAATTGGATGCAATTTAATAATAAAAGAAATAATAAAAATGCAAAATTGAAATAAAGTCTACTTTTCACTTTTTCAATCGATTTTATTGCTTATCAGCTTTTAATATTTCGCCATAAGGTCTAAGATTCAAATAAAATACTTAAAATTCTATACGTAGGTGGCGCGTAGAATAAATCGTCATCCGCAAGTGGTTAGAAGCCATATTGGTTAGTATATAAGAAAAATAAGTTTCTGTCATGGTACATTACGTGCGAAAACGTAGAAGTAGATTTATGTATGTTAGGTTAGGTCTAATAATAAGTCATGCGTATGTTTATAATTGAAGCGAATGCGTTAAATTTAACCCTTTAAGACCAAAGCCCTGTTGGCATTAAAAAAATAATTTTTTTCCTGAATATTATTGATAATAATTGTCTATGAGACTTCTTGAACCTATAATTTTTTTTTTTTACGACACAAAGCATTTTTTATGTAGCAAATTTGCTACATTGGGTGTTTAGGGTATAAATGTATGAAAACCATGTTTATGTAAATTTAATCATACAAAATCTATATTTCTGTTATAAAAACATGTTACAATAGACTATACAAATATTAATTTATAAATGTAGAAAAATAACTCAAAATCACAATAGTAATATAATTAATTTAATAAATGTCTAATTTTACAATACTTTTAACAATATAATAAACAATAAATAATTTAATATATGAAAAAAGCTATAATTTAGTTCCGAGAAATTCACAACGTGTCGCTCAATAACAAAAACAGTTTTCTTAATTTTATACCTTAAAGGCCCATTGTAGCAAATATGCTACATTCAATTTTCAAAAATCATAGTTTTTTATAGTTATTGAAATAAATACTAAATACACAATAACTACATTATTTGGACTCTATTTAAGAAGATTAAACATTAATAAATAAAAAAAAATCTTATGCCTAATTTTTTTTGTAAAAAAAAATTTGACATTTTGTCAAACAATAAATTTGAAAAATTATTATTTATTTTAATGTTATAACAAAACAATAAAAAAATGTTCAAAGAAAGATAATCGTCTACAGGTTGCATTTAGCATACTTTTAAGGATCTTTTATGTAACACAACGTATTTTATTCATTTAATAAGTTTTTATCAATGTCTTAGTGAATGTAGCAAATTGGCTACATACGGCGCTAAAGGGTTAAGCAATACTGTTTAGCGATAGAAAAGTGTTTGAGTGTTAAGTAATTTGAATAAGTAATATATACAAGAATTTCCAAGTCAAGATGAGAATATTTCAGTGACAAAAAAAAAATATTTTGCAAAATTTGCAAATTCTACATTCTAAAAATTACTTTCTTAAATATTAAAAATTACTACTTTTAATACTAAATTTAATACTTTCAGTACTAAAAATTATTACTTTGAATATTAAAAATTACATTAGATACATTCCAAAAAATGTAATGCCATAATTTCAATATTTCTTATTAAAAATTCTAAAAGTTCTAAAAGTTGTTAAATAATTAGATTCAGGTTAAAACATTAGAATTATTAGACCTAACCTTCCAAATTTCGTTATATTTGGAATTTAGTCATTTAATAAAAACAAATAAATAGCTCAGTTGGCTAAACGTTAGCCTAGAAAGCAGAAGTACGTGGGATCGAGTCCAGATAGAAGTAAACATTTTTTCTTTTATGAAATTTTTTTTATGCGGGCATAATCAAGAGAAAAAAAGTACGGGAAAATGTCTAGCTAAAGGTCAAGCGATATATAAACTTTTCCAACGTAAAAATAAATAATTACAATATGAACTATTGGCAAGGTATGGGAATTATATTGGATATTGTGCATTTGCCGAACGTTCTTCGACGTATTGGGAAATTTATAACCAATGTTTTGCCAATATATTGGCAACGAAGATATAAGCTTATAGAAGTTTACTCCCGTAGAAAATTTCGGGACCGGCTCACTGGGGCACTGCCGAGTAGTTGAGTGACCCAGTCACCGGGCGGCGCTGATGTTCTCCGATATATATAGACATACAATGTATGAAAAACAAATCAAATCAAATAATATTAGTTTTAATTTAAATTATATATAAAATAAACATATTTCATAGACTGTATCGGTATACGATTGTATCGTTATACGATTTTGAAGTTAAAATTACACTTTTATAAAAAAGTCGATTTTTCATATCTTTAAGTACACTGTTAAAAAAAAGCATTAAATTTAATGCACAATTCAAGCATATTTGCATTGAAATTTAATGTACTTGGTACATGAATGTAAAATTAAGATGCATGTGCCAAAAATTCAATACATTTTCTTCAAAAAATTATAAATTTAACATTATAATTTTTTTAATAGTACATTAAAAATTAGAAACACACACATGACTATCACTTTAATGCATGTATTCTTCATATTTAATGTATGCGTACATTAAATTAAAAGTACATTCACAAACATTTCAATGTAAATTTTAATGCAGTCACATTAAATTTCAAGTATAAATGCAAAAAATTTAATGTTGAAATTAATAAAATACATTTTCTGCATTTATACTTGAAATTTAATGCGACTACATTGAAATTGTTGTGAATGTACTCGAATTTAATGTACTTCCATATTAAAATTCATGTAAAAATGTATTGCAAATGAACATATGCGACGTCCTGCCATATATTACTAAATGTTGTGATAGCTAAGTGGATAACATGCTAGACTTGTAACTTTTTGGATCGGGTTCAAATCCCTTATAGAGCTTTTTTTACATCTTTTTTTTTTGGTTAATAAATTAAGTTTTATTTATTTTATATGTGAATGTTGACCATTTAATAAGTTTAGTTTATTTAATTTAATTAACATGAAAACATTCAAACAATTTCAATATAGTCGCATTAAATTTCAAGAATAAATACTGAAAATCTAACGCCAACATGAATAAAATAATAAATGTTGTACAATAATTATTGTTTAATAATAATAGCTTTTTTCTCAAATAATGCTCAAACTCAATTTTGCGAATTTCTCTTAAGTGCGAAATAAATGAAATATACAAACAAGGACTCGTGGTTATAAGTGGACTATGTGTTGGATTCTGAATCGGAAGGTCGCAGGTTCGAATCTCATCGAAAGAAAAGTTTTTTCATTTAAGGGGATGCCGATCTTAATATATAATATTGTACATTGGTATCAATTTAAAATATTTAAAAAATTTGTTTGCTCCTCTTCAATTATCCTCCCACCTCCTCCGCCTCCTTCCCCTCCGCCCCCCGCCTCAGTGATATTCCTCAACCCATCCTCAATTTGTATGAAATTGTAATTTTAAAGTTGGGAAAAAATTTACAATAAATTTCTTAATCGTATAGCGATATTTTTATGAAAGTGTAATTTTAGCTTCAAAATTGTATACCGATACAATCGTATACCGATACAGTCTACGAAATATTTAATCATTGACATAGCAGAAAACGATAATAATAAGCATTTAAATTAAAATTAAAAAATGACGCAATTATCACGTTGTTGAAAACTTTAAATTGAAATAATAGTTTTAAAATAAAATAATGGTTATAAAAAATTATTTTCTGGAAATTGACTGAAAAACTAAATATATTCAATTATGTCGCTAAAGCACTTGGGTAAATGAAGTTTCATATCGTATACAGTTAAGAAAAAGGAGAAAAACGCAACAATTATTTTTTAGAATTCGTCTGTATCGCAACCGTCGCAGCAATCGAGAAGCAAGCAGCTGCGACGGATTATGAATTCAACTCCAGGAATTGTCCATAGTAAATGCTGGCGCCATCTCGCGGATGGCTCAGTACTATTATTTTCTGGGACCTCTCAGCCCATTGGGAGTAAGCTTCTATAAGCTTCCATCTTCGTCGATATTGGTAATCGCAATATCCAATATATTGCCCATACATTGCCTATTGTTTCGATTTACTCTATAGTTTAATATTTCTTAAATCTTATAAATAATTGATAGATATATTCACGAATATATACGGAATATAATGAAATAAAATTGGAGGTCGGTTATCGTGGAAAAATAATAATAATAATATTCAAAGTTGAGGTACTCAACAGTATCTCTTGTGAGAATATCACTCATACAGACAGGAAATGAAAGAAATTTTTATTCTTAACGATCCCTGACAAAATAGCAAAACTGTGTTTTAATAAATAAATTTCCTAGCTTTCGAAAATTATTAAAATTATTGTGCATTACCGTGTAAAATAAAAAGATATTAATTATTAAAGTGAGCAAAATCTTGTTTCGATGGTTAGTTTTTGAAGTCAGTAGAAATTTGGCAACGTCGCAACTTGGTCATGCAATTGGCGCGAATATCGCACTGTTTGAATTACGCCGGCGACAACCATGAATAGACGTTGTGGTTATTAAAATTATATAAAAATCTTTTTTGCGAATTTTTTTTTTTTATAATTGAATAAAAAAAATAATAAAATTAGACTTAATTATTAACTAGTTAACAATATGAAAAGTAAATAATAAATAGCAAAACATAACATAACCACGTCTGTCAGGTATGCTAAGAATGAGGTGAGAGAAAAGGAGAGAGTTTACACTGTTGCCACGTATTAATAACAGGATCGAATCGTACTTAAATTGACAACTTAACATTTTTTTAATAATGCTTTATACGAACTAATTAGTACTAAATAATATGTCAGATTATGCTAAAAATTTAAAAAATACTTTATTAATACGTTTTGTATGCCAATAAAGAATTTAAAGAAAAGTTATTTTTGTACCTCTACTTACTAGAGAGTACCTATAGAGCTACCTTAATAAAGTAAAAATTCTGTAAAAATACATTTTTGAATAAAAAAATTAAGATATACTTTATTTTTGGAATGAAATGATATATTTTTAAACAGTAACATGAATTATTAAGAAACTAATATAATTACACAAATAATTTTGTTTTTGAATTATTGATATTTTTCTGATGAATTTATTGATATATACTTCCGCTCACACGAAGCTGCACACTCTGATCAATTAAAGGACAGAATAAAAAGTTTTATTTTTCTGTCACACGTCGCTCTATTTTTTTGCATAAATAGCTTTGAAAAGCATTTCCAAAACCTTTCAAATGCTGGTGTTTTGTTACAAAAAATTAATTTTTTACAATTTTTATAGAGGTTTAAACATTTTTTTTTTAATTTTTTGTCCATGTTTAATCTCAAGCATAAGAAATAAGTTTTAAACTTCGTTATTACCATATGTTATGGTTAAAGAATGTTAATTTTAGAAGTCGTGTGTGTACTTAACCTAAAGTTTGAAAAACGCTGTTTCTATAAATAGTCTCAATATGATGACTTCACTTAAAAAAAATGTGTTTGATAAAAAGTACACTCAGATGGAAGAGATTTTAATAAATTTATAATGTTACCGCTCATTTTAAAGCTTATATAAGCAGCTTAGTTTAAAGAATTCAGTTTTAGTCAAGACTGACGATTGATTGTATTTAGCAGCCCCATGTAAATCCACATACCTTATAAATAAGTACCCCGTGGAAACTATCTTATAAAATCATATAAAAATGTACAAATTTTATAAAATCCGATAAATTATTTATCAAGTTTTATGCGGTTTTTGCACCATTTTATGGAGTTTTATAAGACCCTTTCAATAAGGTAACATTAAAAAATGAAAAAATCTTTAAATTTGAGGAGGCCATGTGCAAACACAATCGTAGTGTACTAGAAAATACAATTAAGTTAGTTTTGATAAATTTATCCGACTTTGTCGCTTAAAGCTTTAAAAATTTAACTTTACTACTAAATATAATACAGTTTTTTAAATTATGTTCTACTAGTTAAGGAGAAAGTTTTTACGGTTTATATTTTTATCTTGAAATACTCATCTTGTTAATGTAAACTAAGTAAATATTTGTACACATACTTACATAAGGTACGCACACGTAGGCATGCTTATATTTAATTTTCTTTTATTTTCTGCTACATCCGATTCTAAGCGACAGATGGAAAGTAGAGGGGTTCTAGTAATTATTATGCGATTATCCAGAAATCCATTGATGTGAATGAATCTATGTCAGTCCATTCAAACTTTTCGAAAAGTGTCATTCAGATACTAACTTTTTTGACATTGTTAAAATGTATATTTTTTAATACATTATTAATATTGACACTATTACTATTAAAGATTTATAAAATAATGAAGCATACGTTTACAGTAACAATTTGCGTAGGTAAATATATGTATATAAAATTTTGGTTTTGATGTATGTCGAATTCACTATAAAAAATACAACAATCCAATCACATAAGCTAACAACATACAGTGAAAAAATTGTAGATCCAACTAAATTTCGTTACATCCACAAAAGAAGTCTTTATTTTTAACACACATTTATAAAAATTTAAATATTACATAACCGACACATTGGCTGAGTACCGGAGCCGCACTTTGGGGTATCAAAGATATTTAAGAGGGATTTATATCTAAAAATAACAAATACAACACTATTAATTACAAACTCTTAATGAACTCTTTTGGAACTACCCTCAAAAATAATTTATTCGTACCTAAATTTCATATATGAATATCTGAAGAATTCTTATAGTACCGATTCAGAACTCACAAGTTTATAACAAAAGTGTTTGTTGATACTACAAAAGAACTAGTCCCAATTGAAAATATCCATATGGTTTTCCATATGAATTTCTATATGGGTTGAAAAATGAAAAATTATTTTTCTACTGAAAATAGTGTTATAAGTTCTTCTCGTTATTTTAAAACTCTATACCTTTTTTTCGATTGTTTTGAGTTTCAACTGTCACAACTAAATATTTACAAAGTAGCACTTTCTATGAATTTTACCAAAAAATATTTTTTCAATCTACTTGTTTTCCGAAACTGTTCTAAACGGCAGGGTACTGTTTACACAGATAAGCATCATGCACAAATATTGTTGTACACATTAAGTGCAATTTGTAATTGGATTTACAATGAATTAAACACAATAAAATTTGTCCACATTACTTAAAAAATTCCACCGTGTTCTAAAATTTTTTATAATAAAAAGTTCTTAGAATTCATCAAAGAACGCGGTGGAATTTTTTCAGAAATTTTCGAAAACTTTATACTGTGAGAAAAATCTGGTTGACTCAATAGAAAAAAACTGTAAATTGAAAACAATGGAATATTTCACTGATTCTATACCAGGTTCCACTGTTGCAATGGCAAATCCATTGTTTCAATATCGAGTTTCATTATTTCAACGTTAAGACTTTTAAATTAATCGATTTCATGTTAAAACAAATTAATTTATATTAAAACACAAAAAAGGTAGTTTTAAATCAGCTGTATACAAGTTTGTTATTTTAAATTTATTTTGTTATTGTACTAACTTATATTTGCAGTCAAAATGAAAGACAAATTAGTTAAAGCAAATATAAAATTGAATGATAAATTCAGTTTACATGATGGATGTAGATTTTTATGGATATAGAATTTAAGCTATTTACTCATTATTAAGGGGAGGTCGTACCATCCTACATTACCGACCGCGATACGAATCACTGTTTCCAACTTTTCTCTGTCATTTATTAGTGAAATAATGCACAAATTAAATTCCACTCAAAAAATTCATTGAAGAAGAGGGCTCAACTAAGATAATTGTAATACGGAGTCAAAAATCGTCGCTACCTTACTAGCAAATAAGCAATGGCGCTGTGATCGTTCAACTCAAAATGCTTTTATGCCAAATTAAAAAATTTATTAATTTTATAATTTTTGACTCCGTATTACAATTATCTTAGTTGAGCCCTCTTCTTCAATGAATTTTTTGAGTGGAATTTAATTTGTGCGTAATTTCACTAATAAATGGCAGAGAAAAGTTGGAAACAGCGATTCGTATCGCGGTCGGTAATGTAGGATGGTACGACCTCCCCATAAGATCCACATTTTGGTGCAAAATATTAGTAATTGCCTAATATTTTGGACAAAAAGTGTCTACAATAACTTTTAATGTAATTTTTATTAGAAAAATGATCCGATACATCTGAAGTGCAGGTAATGAAGAGTATTTTAAACCTGGTCCGGTGACATATAAGTTACTTTATTGAGAAAAAAGCTATGGCAAGTGGACAAATAAATAAAAATTTTAAATGTTTTTGATGGAACAATACTAGAGGCAAAGAACACTGTTTGGATCTTAATAATGAGTATATTGCTTAAATTGTGCGAGTAGTTGAAGTGTAAAAAGTTCCAGCAATCAAAAGTGATGAATACAATTGTTATACCTATCATTTTTCAATTTAACCCAGACTCAGTCGATTTGTCCTCGGATTGTGTACCAAGCCAAATTCCCTTGCACACCCCACAATTGGGCTTGTGCTGTCGTCAGCGAGCTTAGCACTTGTGTGCTCGCTTGGCAGTTCTCGGCCGCATGCAGTTCTCAACTGCAGGCCGATTGGTCCCATCACCATGACCAATGCGCCTGTGCCGTACAGAGCGCGGAAGTGGAAGCCTTCCACTTCCACCTGTAACCACCATCTGGTTTCCAGGTTTTCCTCCATAAGGAAAGGCAACGCCTGGTTGTGTCGAACCGCTGATTCCTGGGAGGTTGTCTCCGAAGCTTCCTGACAAGCTTCGGTTGTGTCGGGGGGAGCAGTTGAGAGGCCTACTCCCCCCGCTGTCCATTTTCCGGCAAGCAATTCGGACATTTAGCACGAATTACCCCTTTCTTTTTGCATCCGTAGCAACAAAGGGGCTTCTTCGCCTGTCCGCTTTTCGGGCCATCCTTCCCGCTGCAGCCTCTATAACTTGTGCTACCTTTTCCGGATCGGCCGTCTTTGCTCGTCGAGGAGGAAGCACCTTTGCTTTCCCCTCTCTGCCTTTTCCTGTTCTTATCGCGAAGCGCTTTGCGATTTCCTCGTTTTGTTTTGATAGCGAGCTGAACTGTTTCTCTATTAAATTCAGGATGTTTTGAAGTCCGTCGCCAGTTATTGGAGCATCGATGTTCTCCTGTTCTTCTGATGTCGGTACGACCGTTGCCGCTACCTCCGTGTGGAAAGACAACTCTGTCCTTCTGTCCTGTGGTCTGTCTGCCGTCTCTGGCATCACCGTTTTGGCTATGTGGCTAGGATCCTCGTCGGGATCGCCAGCAGCCGTAGCTGGACGTCCCGTTCCGATGGTTCCGCTCTGTACTCCATCTACACCTGATTGTGTACAGGTCTGCCCTCTGTCCCAAAAATGCGAAACAATTTATGGGACGGCCCTTTCGGTTGGCGACGCAACTACGCCTACCGCGTAGTGTGACAGATTCTCGATCCGAAACACGTTCCAGAGAATTTCTCCACGACTGCCTACCGTTTGTAGCACAGTCGCGTTCGATCAGCGTCAAAAATACTCATTTATTTTTACGCGATTCTACTTGAAATTCTCGCTGCCAAATTCAGCGAGAAAACGAATTTTCCTCGAAAACTTTCTTTTTCGAGTTTAATTTAAACGGAAAAAATTCTACCTGGAATTTTCTCCTAAACGTGTTTCGGGTGTTAGTAAATTACAGTCTTTGTAAATTACAAGTGTTCGTTACCTAGCCAACACGAAAGGTTCCCTATCCGAAAATGTGAATGCTGTGCTTGTTCTTGCCTTGAATCTACTGGAATTCTAAATGTTCACTCGACAGCTCCCCGAAACAGAAGCAGGTCACGGCTGCGAGTGAATGCTGTCGAATGTATCTGAACACCCTGCGTGTTCAAGGATAAAAAGCGTCTTGAACGCAAGCAGGGCACGGCTGCGACCGTTCGCTAATTTAATCCAAATCCGGAACTACTCGTGAGTTCCAGTATCGCGAAGCTTCCAAACAGGAGCAGGGCACGGCTGCAACTGTTTGCTTTGTGAAATCACTTCAAGAATTTAAAAAAAAAAAATTTTGACAGAAGCAGGGTGCAACTGTTTGTTCGAGCTATTAGTCCGCACACGAACAAAAATATAAATAAATTTTTTCAAATAAATCTGATGACAAAAACAACACCTTTTTCGGACGTTCCTTCCGCTTGAAGGAGCGTTCGCTGCAACGCGCGATTCTCTCTCTCAACCTGACTCAACTTGGGAAATATCCCCTGATTTTTCCCTCCCCTTTTTCTAGAAAAATAACCTAATTATTTTTCGCTTGATCCTATGCGCATACGATCTTCGAATTCAAACGAAATTGAATTTCGCAGTTTTTCCACTCCCTGTGAAAAAAAAAAAGACGTCGCCACCAAATGGCCGACGGGCCTTCTCTCCGGTGCACACGTTGTTGGGCGCCAGTTGTAACAGGGTTGGTTGCTTCTATATTGTCTCGTGGAGGAGATTTTTTCGAGGCAGGCAGGCAGGCAGGCAGGCAGACAAATACTGAGAAATAAAGGAGTCAGGGGCGGCTTGAGCACAGCAGGCGGCGTGCGTGGGTGAGTGCGAGCGGGTTATGGGCGTGAAGAGCCTTAGGGTTCAGGCTCCACTGCTGGACGTCCGGAGGCTCCTTACGGATGAACATTTGGCGGAGTTTCGGTTTGCGTTTAATACAGCGGTACAGGTATCGACCAATGTATTGCTGGCATTCTTGAATTTCGCACGGTAACCGAGTGCATTGATTTGTGCCGAAGAAAATGTGGGGTTACCCATCGAAACCTTAACGTTAGAGCAATGGGATCGACAAATCCATTTAAGTACTCTTCGGGACCTAGTATCGAAGTATCAGTTCAAGGCGCATGAGGCTCAAGCCAGATTTTGTGAAATCTCAGATGGAACAATTAGACACGTATGTCAAAAATCTCTTGATGCAAGAACTTCTTTTGCTCCAAATATTTCATTATAATCACATAAATCACTTAAACATTATTCTACAGCACTTAAAATTTCTTTATAATTTTTATTATTATGTTATCAAACCTCCTATTTTTTATTTTTTCCCCCTTTGTTTATACACCTTTGCTTTAGCGATACAATTAACTCTGTTTACTTTTTGAGTCTTTTTCAATTTTCACTTTTTTCCCATTAATCTACTCTTTTACTTTACCGATATCATTGAATTCATTTATTTTTGAGTCGATTTCTAGAAAATAATTTATTACCTTTTCTTTACCTGTATATACAATACAAAACTTCATTTAGCCGTTTGCATTATAGCGATATAATTGATTTTATTTTCATTATTTTTTTTTTTGCTATATCAATGATTCAATATACCGTAGACTGTATATGTTATATTTATCATTTTAATGATGTCTTTTCATATATTTAAAAAATATTTTTGATCCTCTTCAACTATCCTCCCCCCTCCGCCCCCCTCCTCCCCCTCCTCAGTAACATCCTCATTATTGAACCCCTCCTCAGCCCCTCCTCATTTTGTATGAAACTGTAATTTTAGCTCCAAAAAATGTGGATAAAAAATTTACAATAAATTTCTTAATCGTATAGCGATACATAATGGTATACATACGGTATAATGAATCATTGACATAGCAAAAAAAGATAATAATGAAAATAAAATCAATTATATCGCTAAAGTAAATGTCTAAACGAAGTTTTGTATCGTATATACAGGTTGTAACGGGGTTATTTGCATCTGTTTCGTCTCGCGGAGGAGACCATTTTCCGCGAGAAGAGTGCAATAGGGCACGCACGAGTGCCCCTCGAGGTCCTTACCTCGGGGTGCGCGAGAGCACACGACAGCGAACGTACGTCGCCGTGGCCCGTGTACAACTCAAAAGTACGCCTGTACTCTCGCTTATCGTACTCGCGTGCTGTAGGGTGAACGCGTCCCTTGCGTTCACGTGGCTGTCGTCCTCCTGGACAACTGATGCCGGCAGCTCAGCTCTACGATAGAGCGGCGGTATCCGGAGGTTAGGATTGAGGATGGTTTACCGAGTAGTCTCGTGGACTACTCGAAAGAATGACGCGAGCAAGTAAAATATAGATCGGAGGCCTTTATTACCTCCGTAAAGTAAATTACAAAACCCGTGTCCTGGAGAAGTTAGTAGATGTCGGGTGCGCGGGCCGAACGCCCCGAACGCGCCCGAGTAAAGCAGAACGAAGCCTCGTGCGAACGCAAGCGCGCGCGCTCCTACGAATTGTCGGCCGCGCCGAGAATTCGCCGGCCGATCGCGCGGTCTGCGATCGCTGGTGTTTACGCGGAGCAATGACTTTGCTCCACATAAACAAACGGTTGCGTCCAAGAGCAGGCCCCTTACCTACTCTACGCGTACACACACGTAGGTACGCACACGAGGAAACGGGCCACTTGCCCGTTCCACGCGATATATAACAACTTCGGCCTCGAGCCCGAACTCGAGGTCCCGATGTCGAATTGCGTTGCGGCTCGTTTACGGGAGCCGCGACTCTCGCCGCACGCGAGTCCGCGATCACGTGCTATCGGAGAGAGAGAGAGGAAGAACGACGGAATCGTTCCCCCCGTTCGTCGAACGGTAATTTCCGCTTGAGAGTCGAGGCGTTCCTTGACTCCCCACCGGGACACGCCCGCACTCGCTACAAAAGACGGGCGGTACTTACATTAGCTGCAGCCGTCAATCCTCGGCTACCGTTCGCCGCTACTCGTTCGCTCGCCTTCCTGGTGGCTTCCTCTCGTCTCTCAGTCGCACCCGGGATCGCACACGCGCACACGCGTCCGTCGTCTCCGACGGCTCTAGAGAATCTCTCGAGCTTCTAATATGGCCGCCGATCCCGCGCGCCGCTTCCTAGCCTTACCTCATTTCCTCGCTGGCGACAGCTTGCGACGACGCGCAGGTACACGACAGTACCTCGCGTCACAAGGTAAAGAAGAGGTGAAAAATTATTTTCTAGAAATCGACTCAAAAATAAATAAAGTCAATGATATCGGTAAACTAAAAGAGTAGATTAATGGGAAAAAAGTGAAAATTGAAAAATGACTCAAAAAATAAACAGAGTTAATTGTATCGCTAAAGCAAAGGTGTATAAACAAAGGGGGAAAAAATAAAAATTAGGACGTTTTAATAACATAATAATAAAAATTATAAAGAAATTTTAAGTGCTGTAGAAAAATGTTTAAGTGATTTATCTGATTATAATGAAATATTTGGAGCAAAAGAAGTTCTTGCATCAAGAGATTTTTGACATATGTGTCTAATTGTTCCGTCTGGGAATCGAATTACTGGGAATTATAAAACATAGGTATACTGCGACAAAATTTTAAATGTATGTCATTAAAGCAAAATAAAAAAATTTCGGAAAATGATATCGAATTTAAATTTTGGCTTTTAAATGTAGCCAATGGCAATTTTTTACCAAACTATGATCGTTAAAGTAAAGTAACAAAAATCCCAAAAACAATTATACAAACAAAAATATAGATGAAATTTTTGGATACTTAAAGATATGAAAAATCAACATTTTTATGAAAGTGTAATTTTAAATTCAAAATTGTATAACGATACAATCGTATACCGATATAGTCTATGAAATATTTAATCATTAACATAGCAGAAAACAATAATAATGAGCATTTAGTAAATAAGAATAAAAAAAGACGCAATTATCGTGTTGCTGAAAATTTTATATTGAAATAATAGTTTCAAAATAAAATAATGGTTACAAAAAATTATTTTCTGGAATTTGACTGAAAAACTAAATATATTCAATTATATCTCTAAATCAATTGGGTAAATGAAGTTTCATATCGTATACAGGTAAAAAAAGTAAGAAAAATGCAACAACTATTTTCTAGAATTCGTCTGTATCGCAAAATGGGGGTGGACGAGCGGAGCGAGTAGGGGGTTACCCCCCTAGTATATATATATATATATACAGGGTGTTCAAAAATGAACTGGCACGACCAGTATATCCGTGTTCAGAATAACATTCTAAGCACTTTTTCACTTTTGACATTTTTCAGAATTTGGGATAATTATCGAGATACTGTTAATTAAAATCTACGATAATTATCCAATCAGCGCTCGATTTGACGATGAACCCCACATGACTCTCCCCGCACGGACCATGCTGCTCGAGTAAACCCCGCCTACCAGCATCGGCTAGAGCGCTGATTGGCTAATTATCGAAGTTTTTGATTGACCATAACTCGATAATTAGCCACAATTACGAAATATGCCAAAAGGTGCTTAGAATGTGATTCTGAACACGGATATACTGGTCGTGCCAGTTCATTTTTGAACACCGTGTATAATATTGTACATTGGTAACATCAATTTAAAATATATTATAATATAATTAAGATATATAAATAAAATTATATATATAAAATAAAATTTGAAGTATAAAAATTGTTCATTGAATATATATGGTCTTTAGGAGTTAAACTTGTACACGGAAGGTTCAAATTCAAATCCGATAATTTTTTTTTTTTTAAATTCAACCAAAGCAATTGAATTTTAATGTTATAAGTGCATTAAATTTTATGTACATTTACATTCATTTCCAAGCATATCTATTTAACAGTGTAACTTGAAAATTAATGTACAGGTAAATGAAATTTAATTTTCCTAAAGAAATTTGCTTCCAGTAATTTTACATTAAATTTCAAGTAGATATTTTTAACAGTGCAGTGAATTTTCACTACAAAATCAGTGCATTTTTATTAGAAAATCAGTTAATAGTCACTATTAAATCAGCGAATTTTGAGTAGAATAGGAGTGAATAATCACTTTTAAAACAGTAAATTTGTTTACTGTTTCAACAGTGAATCGTTACTGCTTCTTACAGTGGAAATTACATGTTAATTATAGTGATAATGTACTACTGTTTATAGCGAGATTTCACTGGTTTTTGTAGTGAGATTTCACTGCTATATACAGTACACTGTTGACTACTTAATAGTGATGCATTTCACTATTATATTTGTAGTGCATATTCACTATTAATCAGTGACCTACTTTTGACTTTTGAAAACAGTACATATGCACTACTTTTCAGTGAAATTTCACTGTTTTAGATTTAGAGAGTAGAAAATCTCAGTACTTACAGTATAAATATTCGCAAAAAAAACGAAACTGATTTCGGTAACAGTTTAAGAAAAAATGTGGTAAAATTTTGTTCTAAGCTGTATAGTAATTCGTCATTTTCTCGATCTACAGTTAATACAGTATGTAATGAAATGGATCTATTTATAAACAATGAATTGCTTCCATCTTTAAAAACGCAATTACTTTCATTGATAAAAGTTAAAGAGGATGAAGATGTAAATATTAGCACCACAATTGAAAATTTATTTTCAAAATGTTCATCTGTATTTAACACATTAAATAATGAACAAAAACGAATTTAGTATTTAAAAAAAAGAGATTTCTACATTGCTCCCAAAAGTAACATTTTTGGAGAAGAAGTGCAAACCTTTTATTGTAAAAAATCAAAAGAAAACTATGAAGAAAACATTAGCATTACTGGACAGTATATAAGTATAAAAAAAACATTGATAAAGTTTTTGGAAATGCCAGGAAATTTTTCTTTATAAAAAAATCAAATGGAATATTATAATAGCGAGAACGTCAGTCCTCGATTAATAGAAAATTTTTTGCACAGCAAGTTATGGAAAAGTATAAAAGAAAAATTTCCTGCTAAGTTCATTATTCCCTTAACATTTTACGAAGATGATTTTGAGGTAGATAACCATTTAGGTCCCACTAAGGGCATTAATAAAATAGGAGCTGTCTATTATACAATACCTTGTTTTCCTCAAATGTATTTATCTAAATTATCTTCGATATTCATTGCATATTTGTTTAATACTTACGATCGAGTAAGCCGAGGTTATAATATTATTTTTGAACATTTATTCGGCGAATTACAGAAGATAGAGACATATGGAATAGAGATAAATGTCGATGGAGAGAAACATCACATTTACTTTGTTAGCATTATTCGTAGGAGATAATTTAGGAGTCAAAGGTGCATTAGGTTTTTCAGAATGTTTTAGGTCTAATTATCCATGTAGATTATGTAAAACTAATCTTAATTCTATTAATAATAATGTTGTCATTGATAAAGCACTTTTAAGAAATAGAGCAAACTAAGAAAAAGATATACTTGTAAATAATATTTCATTAACTGGTATAAAACATGATTGCATTTTCAACAATTTGCTGAGTTTTCATGTTACTGAAAATATTTCATGCGATTTAATGCATGATATTTTGCTAGGTATTTGTCGATATGATTTAGCATTATTAATTAATTATTTAATTAAAAAAAAATTATTTCATTATATATGTTGAACGAAAGAATTAACAAATTTCATTATGGATTATATCAAAGTGACAAGCCTCGTGAAATTCCAAAATCATTTTTGAAAACCGCTTATTATAGGAGATCTTATTCCGGATGATTGCAGAGTATGGAAATGGTTTCTCTTACTGAGAAAGTTATTAGATATCTTAATGGCAAAAAGTGTACAAATTGAACTTCAAAGTCACATCGACTGTTTAGTGAAAGAATATTTAGAATTAAGGAAGCAATTGTTTCCACTAGAAAAGTTTAAACCAAAACACCATTATCTACTACATTATGCTGATCTTTTTTTAGTTTTTGGTCCTATAATTAATAATTGGTTCATGCGATTCGAAGGAAAGCATCGAGAATTAATTAGTTATGCAAAAAATTCGAACAATAGAATAAATTTGCCCTTGTCACTCGCCATTAAGTATTCGTTGATGCAAACTTACAATTATATTTTAAATAAAGGAGTAACAATTAATAAAATTAATTATGGTCGAAAAAAAAATGTATCTATTTCTAAATTAAAAAATTGTAAACAATTTTGGAAAAGTCTTCCAAACAATTTAAAACTTTTAAACTTAAAAATCGATGTTCTTAGTTGGATTGAAGTAGACGGCAAAAAATATAAAGAAAAAAATGCACTATTATTAAATAACAATGATATTTTGCCTATATTTAAGGAAATATTTTACACTGTCAAATACGACCAAATTATTTATTTTATTTGTAAATTATGAAATACTGAAGGGTTCATCGATAACGTGCATGCCTATTGTATTGAAGCAACTGAAAATTGGGGAATGTTTGAATTACAAGAGTTAACTCCTTATAAACGGATAAAAATTTATGTTACCGATAGTGGTACGTTATGCACTATATGTGTAACGTGGAAATTACAACGTTACCGCCTCTAGCATAATAGAGCGCCGGAGACGCTGCGCACGTCCTAAAGCCGCGTCAGACTAGGTTAGGCGCGAGAGAGGAGCGCGGTGCGACACCGAGGCTAGTGAGCCGACAACGCGGTCTCCCCCCCGCGAACACGGAAAGTGGGGGAAAACTAGTGCCTCTTTAAATGGAGCACGCGGGAGAGGACCGATCTCTCTCTCGCCCGAAAATCGACGGTGGCCTACGCACGTGCCACCTGACCCAACCGAGACTCACGCCGACGACGACGACTTCGTAACGACGCGATCATCGTCGGCCAAAACCTTCAAGGCGACCAACTCGCCCCGCAGACGAGCAGCAGGACTACGTCCGCAGCACGCCAGTAGTTTGGACCAGAGCCGGGGACAGGCGCCTTCACCTGGACGACGAGAGCCGCATCACCCGAGCGAAGGCTCCGCCGCGAGTCCGATAAGTATCGTTTGCGTTCCTCTCTCGACCGCGATAGGTTCGGCGAGCGCGCCGAAGAGCATAGGCGAGATAAAGGCTTACAGCCGCGACTAATAGTCGATGTACGCTTAGATAATTAAATAAACTTATTTTAATATTATTTCTACGCTTGTTATTCGAGTCTGCCCCGATAAACTCACGACCCGTTCCCCCGAGTTAGCTCGGACCGCGGATATCCGTGGATTTGTGCATCGATAGTTCGGCGCAGAGAGACTCAGTGGGCAGTAAGGAGTGCAACTCCTAAATAATTAGAGTCGCGAATCCCGAGTCGTTCTACCCGTGTCACAATGTAAATAAACTAGAATTACGCAAAACATATTTTAACCCATTAAGTCCGGGCGGGACACATTTTCAATTTTTTTTTTCAGCGGCTTTATTCGATATGAAAACGGTCTATAAAAAAATCAACAAAAGGTAATTCTTATGTAAAATTGTCTCATCTTTCGATCTACGCTATTAGTTTTTTGAAAAAATGTGTATTAACAAAGTTATATTTGTTTATTTAACAAAAAACATGGTTTTCGAAATGAGAAAAATTTTTCAATCAAAATTTTCGAGTCGAAAACGCTCATAAAGGGAACCTTATTTATAGACTAAAAGTGTCCACGGACCCTAAACTTCAAAGTATAGTGGTAGGTTTTTTCAAATTCAACATGGCGGCACCCAATATGGCGGCTTTAAGTAAAATTTTGTTTGATAATACTGCTAATTTTTTTGGTAACTAACAATTTTTTCCTATCTTTATGAAAATTGGTATATAAGGGTTTTTTCGGTCGCTGATTACGAATTTGGTATCAGATTTTAAAAATTCAAGATGACGGATCCAAGATGGCTACCACAAATTTTGAAAATTCTCCAAGTTTGATGAAAATTGGTATACGGGGGTTTTCGGGGTCGCTGATTACGAATTTGAAATTAGTTTTTCAAAATTCAAGATGGCGGATCCAAGATGGCTGCCAAAAAATTTTATGCTCTAATTTCGATGAAAATTTTAAGTAATGACAATATTATTACGTTTCTTAGCCGACATTAGATGTCGTTGCCCGGCTTTTACCACGAGGAGGTGAACGCAAATAAAAAAGCCTCGTTTTTTTTTTGTATTTTTTATATTTTTTTTTTATTTTGTATTTTTATATTTTTTTTTATTTTGTATTTTGTATCCGCCATCTTGAATTTTGAAAAACTAATTTCAAATTCGTAATCAGCGACCCCGAAAACCCCCGTATACCAATTTTCATCAAACTTGGAGAATTTTCAAAATTTGTGGTAGCCATCTTGGATCCGTCATCTTGAATTTTTAAAATCTGATACCAAATTCGTAACCAGCGACCGAAAAAACCCTTATATACCAATTTTCATAAAGATAGGAAAAAATTGTTAGTTACCAAAAAAATTAGCAGTATTATCAAACAAAATTTTACTTAAAGCCGCCATATTGGGTGCCGCCATATTGAATTTGAAAAAACCTACCACTATACTTTGAAGTTTAGGGTCCGTGGACACTTTTAGTCTATAAATAAGGTTCCCTTTATGAGCGTTTTCGACTCGAAAATTTTGATTGAAAAATTTTTCTCATTTCGAAAACCATGTTTTTTGTTAAATAAACAAATATAACTTTGTTAATACACATTTTTTCAAAAAACTAATAGCGTAGATCGAAAGATGAGACAATTTTACATAAGAATTACCTTTTGTTGATTTTTTTATAGACCGTTTTCATATCGAATAAAGCCGCTGAAAAAAAAATTGAAAATGTGTCCAGCCCGGACTTAATGGGTTAAAACATTTTTATTTATTAAGAAGACAATCTACTTATGCAAAAAAGAAATCTTTTAAGATTTAGTAGATTAATCATAAACGATTGTCTGCTTATTTTTATGTAGAAATCTGATTGACCCTATGGTAAGTAGAATTTCCTCTATTATTTAGTGGATTCTTTTAATGATTAAAATAAATTTTTGTGAGTGTTGAATCAACCATTCAAGCGTCAGCGTGGGAGAAGAAAAGGCTACTCTCTTAATGTCAACCAGTGAAAATTCACTACGAAATAGTGTATATGCACTATTCTGAATAGTGCAAACTATGCAACTCCGAAATAGTTAATATTAACTATTTGAAATAGTGAAAAAAATACACTGAATGAAATAGTGTATATGCACTTTCAAAAATAGTGTAAATACACTGTTTTATCAAAAGGAAGAAGCAAAATACTAAATTAGAATAAACAGTATAACATAATTTTATTATAATATAATATAATTTTTTATGGCACATTTACTATACATAAAAAATATTTAGGAGTCTGATTCAGTCTCGGAATACTTGTTAATTTGTTTAGAATTCATTTTTTTTCCAAAATTCTGCAAATTAATGTGCAGGGAAGTCGTAGTTGCTGAGGCAGTACTTGCTATTTCATAAATAAATGTTTCCATAAAACGAAACAAATTTTGGAATTTAACCGGATACTCTAAATTAAATACATAATAAATTTTGAACAACAGGTCAAATGTAGGAATTCTATTTGTTTTGTCTTTCCTACTGCAAATTTTTTCATCACCTTAAATGTAGTAATTAATTTTCGACTCCGAGCGTATGCATATGATGTATGGCTGAATTGAGCTTTTTGACTTAGCTCTTTTCTCAGCAATAAACGATTCAACGTTTTCGCCGTTCTACAAATAAAATATGATTTTATTTTAGAGGCTATATTAAGTGTAGGATTATTATTGATATATATATTTATATAGAAAAATCTCAAAGAAAAATAATAAATAACAAATTTATTATAATTAAATAATTGTATTATATAATAATACATATATATATATATATAGAGTGGCGGTATCCGTGAGGTTAGGGATGAGGAAGGTTTGTCGAGTAGTCCCGCGGATTACTCGAAAGAATGACGCGAACAAGTAAAAAGCAAGTCGGAGGCCTTTATTGCCTCCGTAAAAGAAATTACAAATGTCCGCGTCCCGGAGAAGTTAGTAGATGTCGGGCGCGCGAGCCGAATGCTCCGAACGTGCCAGAGTGTAGCCGAGCGGAGCCGCGCGTGAACGCTAACGCACGCGCTCCTACGAATTCTCGGCCGCACCGAAAATTCGCCGGCCGATCGCGCGGTCAGCGATTGATGGTGTTTACGCGGAGCAACGACTTTGCTCCACGTAAACAAACGTTTGCGTCTGAGAGCAGGCCGCTTGCCTACTCTACGCGTACACACACGTACGCACGCACACGAGGGAACGGGCCGCTTGCCCGTTCCACGCGAAGTACAACAAGTTCGGCCTCGAGCTCGTGCTCGAGGTCTCAATGTCAAAT
Organism: Sycophila sp. Sp_5; assembly: GCA_018906775.1. Lineage (NCBI taxonomy): Eukaryota > Metazoa > Arthropoda > Insecta > Hymenoptera > Eurytomidae > Sycophila > Sycophila sp. Sp_5. Next base: position 553,926 of record JACCID010000090.1, read on the forward strand.
TACGCGGCGGCTCGTCTACGACAGCCGGGACTCCCGCCGCACGAGAGTCCGCGATCACGAGCTACGGAGAGAGAGAAAGAACGGGGGAAACGTTCCCCGCGTTCGAAGAACTAAGGTTTCAGGTCGAGAGTCGAGGCGCTCCTCGACTCTTTGCCGGTACGCGCCCGTACTCGCTATAAAAGTCGGGCGGTACTTACAATTGTAGCAGCTTCGGCTCGTCCTTGGCTGCTACCCTCGAACGCGCGCCTCTCGACGCTCGCCTCCTCGGGATCGCTCTACGGGTCGCACCCTGATCACGCGCGTACACGCGTCCGTCGTCCTCGACGGATCGAGAAAATCTCTCGAGATTGCCCACCTGGCAATCTGTCCCCCGCGCGCCGGCTTCGCCTCACCTAAGCCGCGCTCGCGCCCACTCGCGCCAGCTCGTGACGACGCGAGGGTACCGCGCAGTACCCCGCGTCACAATATGTATTGTAACGGGGTTATCCTTGACTGATTCACCTCGCGGAGGAGACCTGTCTCCGCGAGATGGGTGCAATGGGGCAAGCACGAGTGCCCCGTGAGGTCCTTACCTCGGGGTGCGCGCGAGCACCCGACGGCGAATACACGTCGCCGCGGCCCGTATACAACGTGAGAGTACGCCTGTACTCTCACTTCTTGTACTCGCGTGCTGTCGCACGAACGCGCTCCTCGCGTTCGTGTGGCTGCCGTCCTCCTAGACAACAGCTGATGCCGGCCGCTCAGCTCTGCGATAGAGTGGCGGTATCCGGGAGATTAAGGACGAGGAGGGTTTGCCGAGTAGCCCCGCGGACTACTCGGAAGAATAACGCGATTAAGTAAAATGGCAAATCGGAGGCCTTTATTGCCTCCGTAAAAGAAATTACAGTGATCGCGTCCCGAAAGGTTAGTAGTCGTCGGGCGTGCGAGCCGACTGCTCCGAAGACGCCCGAGTGTTGCCGAGTGGAGCCGCGCGCGAACGCAAGCGCACGCGCTCTTACGAACTCTCGGCCGCGCCAAGAGTTCGTCGGCCGATCGCGCGATTCGCGATCGGTGATGTTTACGCAGAGCGCGACCTTGCTCCGCGTAAACAAACACCGCGCTCAAGAGCAGGCCGCCTGCCTGCCCTGCGTGTACACACACGCACACGCACACGCGAAGGAACGGGTCGCTTACCCGTTCCGCGCGACGACTCACGAACCCGACCTCGAGCTCGTGCTCGAGGTACCGGTATCGCACCGCGCAGCGACTCTTCCACGAGGGTCGTGACTCCCACCGCACGAGAGTCCGCGACCGCGAACTAGGGAGAGAGAGAGAGAGAAGTAGGGAACTGGGGACGGCTCCCCACGTTCGCTGAACAATGTTCGACACCAGGGAGTCAAGGCGCTCCTTGACTCCTCGCCGGTACGCGCCCGCACTCACAAGATTAGTCGGGCGGTACTTACAACGTTCGCAGCTTTGACTCGTCCTCGGCTGCTACCGCGTTCGCACACTCGTTCTCGACGCTCGCTTCCTCTCGATCCCCGGGTGGTCCGCTCGCGCACGCGTCCGTCGTCGCCGACGGCTCGAGAGAATCTCTCGAGCCTCCCAAAATGGCCGCCGCTCCCGCGCGCCACGGCCTAACTCTCCCTCGCGCCGCGAAGGCTCGCGACTGCGCGCAGGTACCCGATAGTACCTCGCGTCACACCCTCCTCCCAGACGCCGTTAAGCTACGACTTTACGGCCTCTGTAACTCTTCGCGAGCCAATCCTCTACAGGTTAGGGATTAAGGGACGAGGGGAGGTAAATAAATCCGACACGGACTGTATCGTTATGGTGCAAATTAAGGGCGCGAGGCTTTTATTTGGCCCTCATTTACAAAAGTGGTGCGAAGAAGGATCCAACACGGGCAACCTACTGGTACCTTCTCTTGCTAAGGTACCACCCGTGCTGGTCCTTCTTCGGGCATTGGTTGGCGTGGAGCACGCCTGGCTCCGCACAGACTGAGCAGAAGAAGCGGCCCGGGTACTGCTCAAAAAGCTCCCGGCGCCGCTTATCCTTCTCTTCCGCTTCCACACGGGCGCGGAGGGCCGCGAGTCCTGCTGCCGCTGTTGCTCCTCCTGGAGCCGCCGTTGATTGGCCTCCATTGAGGCTCTCAAGCGGTCCTCCTCCGCTTTCTTTTTGTGGTGGGCCTGGTACACCTCGTCGTAGGCTCGACGAGATGCGGCCAGGCCCGCCCGCTGCGCGCGGATCTCTACGAGGCTGAGGGAGGCGCGCGTCATCTCCGCCAGCTCCCCCTCAGCCCCCTCCGTACAGCGCAGGAAGTCCCGGTGGGCCTCCTCCAATTGCCCGACCGCCCAGCGATAGTCCTCGGTGGAGGAGCGGAGCCAAGCCTCCAACTCCTCCAGCCTCTCTGCAGCGGAAAGGGGCCGCTGTTGAAGGGGGGCGCCGTCCTCGGCGCCTCCTCGCTGGGTCGACTGGGAACGGAGTTCCCCTCCGTCCCACTCCTCGGCGATGCTCGCCGTCGCCGGCGTCACGGTCCCTGGCTCAGGGACGTGGGGTCGCCGTAGGGAGCGGTTGCCTCCTGGCCGCTCGTTTCAGCGTTGTCGCGGGCGGCTTTGCTGCCGCTCGCTATTGCGCCGGGGGCCTCCTGGTCCCCTGCTGGGTGGGAGGCGGCTTCGCCGCACGCCTCCTTCTTGCGGGCGACATCCTGGTCGCTCGCCTCCAATCCTGACCGGCTCGACGGGGATTGGGGCTCTTCCCCAATCGCCTCCGTCGCCTTGGGGGTCCCCTCCAGGGTGCCCCCAGTCACGACCTCCGCTGAGTACTCCTCAGTGTCCTCGCTGAGGAGACGGGCTATCCCCTCCTCCATCTCGTACGGGTCCATCTAGGAAAGGGACAGAAAGAAAAAGAGGGATAGTGAGGAATGGCTCTCAGAGTCGGTTCTTTCCTGTCGACCGTATCTTCCTCGCGTCTTACGTTTTGGCCGCGCTGGCCTTGTTCTTAGAACCGGGTGGACGACCCGGTCCTCGCTTCCCGTCGCGTTTCTAACTTGCGTGACGGCGTAGGACGCTTTACGCGGGCGTCCACGTTTGCGCTTTACAGGTTTTTCCTCAGGCTGGGCGCTCCCAGCCTGGGACGCTTGCCCGCCGGCACCGCTCTTCTTCTCATCAGCCTCTGCTGATGGAGTCGTGGGCGCATCCACACGACTCCCGCCTTCCCCCGGAGGTCGGGCGCTGGTCTCGACGTCCTCTTCTTCAGCAGGAACGTCTGCGCCGGGGATGTACGGTTTCATCTGTTCTAAGTGGATCGGACCCACTGTCCGTCCACTTTGGTCACGCAACGCGTAAGTGTTGCTGCCCAAGATTTCCGTAACCTCGTACGGTCCGGCAAACTTCGGAGCTAGCTTTCCAGCTACTCCTTTTGCCGCATTGGAAAGGACTTTATTCCTTTTCCATACAAGATCTCCGACTTTGAAGCTCGCTTCACGTCGGCCCGCGTTATAGTAACGCGCCTGTCGATCTCGTTCCCTGTCGGAATTCTCCGCTGCCATGTCGTAGACCTCGGAGAGATACCTCATTCGGAGAGCCCATTCTTCTCGAGCCTCCTCTTCGTTTTGTTTTAGTATATCAAGCATCTGCCTGCTATACTCCGAGTCTAAGCGCTTCGGCTGTGGCACTATTCTTGGAGTTGTTGAACGCATGGACGAGCTCTGTAAGATGCTCGTCCCAGTGGTCATGGTCATCTTGGATGAAAGCCATGATCATCTGCTTCATCGTTCGGTTAACCCTTTCGACAGGGTTAGCCTGCGGATGGTACGGGGGCGTCGTTTCATGACGTATCCCCTTTGTGTTCAAAAAACCGTCGATCGTTCGGTTTTTGAACTCTGTCCCGTTGTCGGAGAGGAAGACTTCGGGTGTTCCAAACCGGAGACAGATGCGTTCTGTAAACTCCGCCAGTATGGCTTCGCCTGTGGCGCGGTAAAGCGGAATCACTTCCACCCACCGTGTGAATAAATCCTGAAAAACTAGGATGTATTCGTACCCTTTACTCGTCTTGGGTAGCGGGCCCATAATGTCGCCTGCGACATACTGCCAGGGTCGTTCGATGACTCTGCGGCCCATGAGCCCCGTCGGCGGCCTTTGCTCAGCCTTTATCTGCTGGCAAGTCTGGCATTGCCGCACGTAATTGGCGATGCACGCATCCATACGTGGCTAATAATATTGACGGGCAACCCGTGCGAGTGTCTTCTCTCGCCCCAAATGTCCTGCTGTGGGGCTATCATGACACTCCTTCATGATATCCCTTTGTTTTTCTAGAGGAACGACGAGCTTCCAAGCCTCGTCGTTCTCCCCCAGGATTCCTTGCATAAGTTGGTCGGGGTTGTAATAAAACAGTCTCCCCCGACCCACTTCATCTTCGGATCGGTGAGTGGTTCCTCTTTGGCTTTCTTAAGCTGTTGGAGGTACCACTCGTCCTGGGAATTTTCCGTCCACGAGACACCTGCCACTGGTGTCTCCTCGCCCTCCTCCTCGTACATTCGAGAAAGGGCGTCTGGAACATTGTTGAGCGCGCCTTTTCTATGCTCAAGAGTGAATTGGTGGCCTTGCAGCTCCAAGGCCCACCGCGCTAATCGCCCTGTCGGACGATTCAGTGTGCGCAGCCAACGCAGACAGCTGTGGTCCGTGACTACGCGGAATGCGTAGCCTTCGATGTATGGGCGAAACTTCTTTATCGCCCATACTACAGCGAGACATTCTCGTTCTGTCACGCTGTAGTTCCTCTCGGCAGGTGAGAGGACGCGGCTGGCGAACTCCAGTGCTCGCTCCTTGCCGTTTTCAAACTGAAGTAGAACTGCTCCGATTCCCGAGTCGCTTGCATCTGTTTGTACAACAAACTCATTGTTGAAGTCGGGGCGTTGCAAGACTGGTGCGGAGGCTATGAGAGCCTTTATCCGCTCGAATGCAGAGTGTTGTACTTCAGTCCACTCAAACTTACGCTCCTTCTTCGTCAGTTGCGTAAGTGGTTCGGCGATCGTGGCGAGGTTGTTCAGGAACCTCCTGTACCACGATGCCATGCCTAAGAAGCTCCTTAGTTGCTTTACGTTCTTAGGCGGCGGGTACTCTAGTACCGGCCTTATCTTCTCTGGGTCAGGGCGGAACCCGTCTTGGTTCAGCACTACACCCAGGTATTTTACTTCGCATTGGCAGAAGTGGCTTTTCTGCCGATTGATCGTTAGGCCCGCCTCTCGTAGACGGCCTAAGATCTTACGAAGGTGTTCGAGGTGCTCCTCGAACGTTTTCGACATTATGACGACGTCATCCAGGTATGCGAATGCAAAGTCTTCGCAATCTGGAGTGACGACCATGTCGATTAGGCGCTGGAAAGATGCTCCTGCATCTTCCAAGCCAAATGGCATTCTCTTGTACTGGAAGTGGCCCATTCCAGGTACAGAGAAAGCCGTTATCTCTCTGGACGCCTCGTCCAGAGGTACTTGATGGTACGCGTTGCTGACGTCTAACGTCGTGCAAAACTTTGCCGCTTTGGCCTTGCGGAAAGCCGCGTCCATGCGTTTCGCCGGGTATCCGTCCGGCGAAACCTTGAGTGTATTGACTCTTCGATAGTCAATACACATCCGGTATCCTCCACCGGATTTCTTGACCATCACGACCGGGCTTGACCACGGGCTCGTGGATGGTTCAATGACGCCAGCGTCCAGTAACTTACGGACCTGCGCGTGCATTTCAGCTTCTATCACCGGTGAATATGGTAATATCGCTGTTTGATGGGGCGAGCATCTCCCACATCAATCGTATGGGTCACCCACGTGGTGCACCCAAGTGTGGTCGGCTCCGTGCCGACCATTTCGTGTACAAGTGCCTCGACTTGTGCTCGTTGCTCCTCGGTTACATGGCCCAAGCCTACTGCACCGATCTGGATCATGTTAATTTCTTTAACTGATGCCAGTTGGAGATCCACGCTGACGTTGTCGTCCACCAACGTCAGCTGGTTTGATCGCGGATTGTGTACTGAGCCGAATTCCCGCATGAAATTCGTGCCCAAGTAACAATCCGCATCTAGTGCAGGAATAATCGAAACTTTGATGTCCCTGCTTATGCCACCTATTCTGAAGGGAAGGTAAGCACAGCCCACGATTGGGCTCGTGCTACCGTCAGCGAGCTTAGCACCTGCATGCTCGCTTGGCATAAGCGTTCGGCCGCTTGCAGTTATCAACTGCAGGCCGATCGGTCCCATCACTGTGACCGATGCGCCTGTGTCGTACAGTGCGCGGAAGTGGAACCCTTCCACTTCCACCTGTAACCACCATCTGGTTTCCAGGCTTCCTCCGCCGGGGCGTCGGTAATGCCGTCCCGCTAACCGCCCTGGAGGTCATTCCCGAAGCTTCCTGACTAGCTTCGTTGCGTTTGGGGAAGTAGTTGAGTGCCCTACTTCCCCTGTTGCCCGTTTTCCGGCGAGCACTTAGGGCATTTCGGTCGGTTTTACGCCTTCTTTATCGCATCCGAAGCAACGAATTGGTTCTTTCACTTGCACCCTTTTTCTGGCCTTCTTCCCGCTGCCATTGTTTTTCTTGGCGTTGCCTCTTCCGGAACGGCCGTTTTTGTTCGCCGAGGAGGAAGTACCCTTGTTTCCCCCTCCCTGCCTTTGTTTGTTGCTTTCGCGGAAAGCTTTCACTAGCTCTCCGCTAAGCTTCGTTAATAGGTCGGCCATCTCTTGCCGATCTATCCCGGCTATCGGAGCATCGGGCTTCTCCTGTGTGTCCGGCGGTGTAGCGGCCGTTGCCGCTACCTTAACATGAGAAGACGTCCCGGTCTTCCCCCTCTGCGGTTTGTATGCCGTTTCTGGCATTACCGCTTTGGATGAGGGAATTGGCGTCCTATCGCCCTTTTTCTTGTCCAGGATATATTCTGCCTTTACGCATTGATCCGCTAGATCGTCTGGCGTGTTACAGATCTCTATCCGGATAATTCTTTTAATTTCCGGGAGAAGATTCATGTAAATCTTCTCGATTTCCTGGAGCCTAGTCATCCTTGGGGATATCTCACCTAACATGCTCTCCATGCATGTTATGTAATGGCTGCTCGATTCCCCTGTTTGTTGGTAACGACGCCTAATGTCGTCTCGTAGGCGCTCTTGCCTATCGTGGGCGCAGCCCCATCTGCGCCGAGTGGCTTGACAGAAATCTGCCCATGTTCGCCAATCGCGGCTGTAGTTCCTGTACCACATGCTCGCCACGTCTTTGAGGACGCACGGGAGCGACGCCATCATGTCGCTCTCGTTAAGTTTAGCCGCTCGGGCATTGTCCTCGAAACTCTAAGG